>WNWU01000018.1:708397-901919 GCA_012654045.1 Ptyas mucosa
TATATATATATATATATATATATATATATATATATATATATATATATCGATCTGTCTGTTTGTCTATCTATCTATCTATCATCTCCTACCTGCTTGTTACCATCTGGATTTTTGAATCTTAGGTATGATAGCCCTAGGTTTATATCAGACAAGGATTTTATGTTAAAGGCCATAATGTGAAGTTCTTTGCTTAACAAAGCATAATGCAGAATGTATTGCAATATTTTCAAGCAGTACAAGCAATTCAGCTTAATACAGCAGTAAATAATTTCAAGAATTCTATTTAAACAGAAAATTGGAAGGAGTGAAGTAAGCAGCCAAAAGTTTTATTCTAGCATTATTGAATGGTTAATATCTCATTAAATTTTATGACTTTGATCTAGAGATCCCAGAAGTGGAAGCTCCTCTTTTTAAAAAAAGTTACTATCACCATAGAACCTTCTACAATCTACCCCAGAGGGTAGGTTAGACCCTCTTCTCAAATAGTAGCTTTCCCTATAAATATGAAACAAAAGGAAACTGCAAAAATCTTATTCCATTATTTGTCAGGAGATGGTGTTTTTGCTATATTGTCTAGCCTTTCTCTAAAGGTAATACTATTTTCATATAATAAAATAGGAAATTTCTTTTAAGAAATCAATAGTGTTCCAAGTGCTACAATTCATAGAAGATTGTCTCATTTCAGAATAAGCACCAATAGGATTTAACTGCAAATAAATAGCAGTGATCAGATTGCAGTCGTGTAATTATGTCTCAGAGAGGAGAGATCCATCTTAAAGTTTATGTACTGTATATCTAAGTGTCTAGCAGGAAGTAATCAGATCAGGGTACTGCCACATGGGGTCCTCGCTTCACTCAAGTATCAGTTACACTTGTGTGATCTCAGACTGTCCATGGTTGTTGAGCTGACTTGATTCTGACTCAGCTACAGTACATTGAAGACATCACTGATCTTTTGGGAGTGCTACTTTTGTTTGTTTGAAATGCTGTGACTTTATAGAGTTTAGAGGGTGCTCTGATTCTTCATTTGGAAAACTGTTGTTTTCCTCTATGTCTTGGCTCTTATATTTTATCTAGGCTTCTGTGATCTTAGCAGGTCTTTCAAAGAAAGAGGTGGCTTAACTGGTTTATAGCTCTCAATCATAGCTACAGCACACATTTTATTCTTTAATGCATTTAATCAGACAGCATAGAATCCAAAGTAAGAAACTGAATATAGAAACAGAGTAGCTGCAAGCAATTTATTACATTTGGAGTTGGACTCAGAGGGTTTCTGACAGTTTGGGCAAGGACAGTGAATCAATGATGTCTCCCCCTCCCTCCCTCCCTCCCTCCCCACCCCAGCATTCTCACACTAGTAGCATGTGGATCGTGTTATTTTTTTTCCTACATAGAACATATTACAAGGAAAACTTCCAAGTCTCTATGATTTTGTAAACAAGATACTTACACTAAGCTAGGGGTCAGCAACCTGCAGCTCTGGAGCTGCATGTGGCTCTTTCATCTCTCTGCTGCAGCTCCGTCACTCAAAATATGTGTCACAACCGCCAATGTGTGATACCCGCAGGCATGCAATTTATTGACCTTTTTGACCCCTGGTAGGCCAACCATGGATAAATCCAAGAAAAGAAAAGTTTCAGAAGAAAACAGAACATTTAACTCAACTACATATGCTAGTTTTGTGGCCGCTCAGGAAATAGTCAGGCATGGGAAGGGTTTTGTGGCTCCCAGTGTTTTTTTTTCTGTGGGAAACGGGTCCAAATGGCTCTTCGAGTGTTTAAGATTGCTGACCCCTGCACTAAGCCCACAATGTAAAGAAGATGACTGTGTAGCACCTCATATTTAAAGCAAAAAGTTCCTTCTGCCAATGGAGCATCTATCTGAAACCTTAAAGCAGCCACCAGTCTTCCCACAACTGTGCAGATGTCTGATGCTGGGAAAAAAATGGTTTAGTTGGTGTAATCACAGCCAGATGCCATCCTAGCAGCTCTGAACCACTACAGAGCCTTAATGGAAGTATAGAGGGTTGTCCAGATCAACATGGTAGTTGCAAGTACACAATCAAACCCGTGTCCCCTGTTATTGCACTGTAATATGGCATGCATGTGAAAAAAGAGCAGGGCTTTGGTCACATGGCCATGGCTACCATCTTGATTTTTTTTTAATCCCCAGTGGACAGAGTTGTAAAGATGCCATCTTGTTTGAATGATCTAACCTTGCCTATGTATGATCTTCATAGAAGCAAATCCATATTTTTTAAAAATCAACTTTTCCAGTGGATCCATTTCTAGGAACTGTTTTTTGGAATTGCTTATACAAAAGAATATTTACCCTTTTAGGTAAATGAACTGATTGTGCTAACCAAAGGTCGCTTAAATTAATCATTTAAGCATCTGGCAGCTTTGCTTAGTAAAGTAATCTTTGGGCTAAGGCCTAAGTACTCTCCTAATCTATCTTCTGACTGAATTTCTAACCCTTCTCACGTATTTCCCTTTGCTTCCATTTCCCCACTGCCTTCTATATGTTTACTAAAGGAATTCCTTGCTAAATCTGCAAGGATTAGATAATTACTGTGGATTAAAAACATGAGCTTTGGCAAGCAAAATCACGTGCAAATTTAATCCTCAGTAGATCAAAAACTTCAAAAATAATTTAAAGAAGAAATGAAAGAACGAATTTTGTCATGTCAGGAAAGAAGTCAAAATCACAGTCTTAGAATAAACCTTTCTGATGAGTCTCATAAACAGTTTCCATTTAATTTCATCTTCTATTACTTTCTTCTTTTTGCATGTATGAATCACAGTAGTGTACATATTCAGTTTTAAGAAGGGAGATGGCCAAAGAGGAAGTCGTGTTTTAGGAATACTGACATTCCTTTTTCTAAGTAAAACAGAGTATCTTGAAATGGAACTGCTGTTATTAACATTAAACTGATGCAACCTGATTTGGAGTGGGGTGGGGAGAGTGAGTGGGGATGGAAAAAAACTTGTTAAGACTTTGTTGCTTTATGTGACACGAATGACTGATGCAGTGAACATCCAGACAATTTTGGGCAATCTTTATGGTTTATACAATTCATAGCAGATGGCTTTGCCTAACTTCCCTGTGGGGACAATCTTAGCAGATACCGGTATTTAAGTCTGCAGCAGTATTTTAAGGCCAAGGTTCTGGTGAAAAACAGTTATTAATGGCTAGTCAGGGTGGTTCATACCATTATCATGATTAGTATCAGAAGGTATATGCTAAGAGAAGATAAATAGCAAAACATGCTTGCACTTTGTGAAGCTGTGTAAGATTGTAAGGGGATTTTGGGGAAACAGACTAGTTACCTGGAAATAGAAACAATTTGTAAATCTCCTTATGGCCACATTAAAGAAGAGAAGGGGCACATACAAGTCAAAGCCTTAAGCCAGTATTTCTCAACCTTGCTAGCTTGAAGATGGGTGGACTTCAACTCCCAGAATCCCCCAGCCAGCGCTGCTGGCTGGAGGATTCTGGGAGTTGAAGTCTACCTATCTTCAAGCTTCCAAGGTTGAGAAACACTGTGCTTATAACGCAGTCAGAATTTGGTGTTGTGATTGAGCCAGGCCAATGTGTAAACAAGGCTTTACATAGAGGAGCCTGGTTTAGCTCAGCAGACTAAAAGCATAGTGATCAACACCAGCTGTCTGCAATTACTGTAAGTTCGAATCTCACCAGGCTCAAGGTTGACTCAGCCTTCCATCCTTTCTAAGGTAGGTTAAATGAGGACCCAGTTTGTGGGGGCAATAAGCTGACTTTGTATAAATATACAAAAGTATGAAGGCTATTGCTTAACGCATTGTAAGCCGCCCTGAGTCTCCGGAGAAGGGTGGTATATAAATGAAATTTTTTAAAAAAAGGCTACTTTGTACTGGAAATATTTATCCCTTGGTTGCCCAGTACTGTAACATGGTAATCTTCATATAAAACACTTTGGTTGTTTCACATCAACTTGCTTATAGTTGATATAAGTTAACTAAACTGATTTTGAACAACACACTGAAGTTAAAGGGTAAGTAAGCACAGCACAGCAGAATGAAATGGGCTCAGCTAGTTCAGGGTCTGGTACAATCACAACTCTTGAGTTCTGGATGTTTAACTTGCAACCACCGGAGAGAGAAATACAATATGCCACTTGGCCCTCTTTCCCTGACTCTTTCAGATGCTATTGGACTTTCCATTACTTAGGGTGAAAACTTAGGGTGAAAATGAAGTGGAAGCAGTGGTGGGATTCAGCCAGTTTGCACCACTTCGGGAGAACCGGTTGTTAACTTTCTGAGCAGTTTGGTGAACTGGTTGTTGGAAGAAATCATTAGGGCAGAGGACCGGTTGTTAAATTATTTGAATCCCACCACTGAGTGGAAGGATAGACAATCTGGTGCCCTTCATATGTTTAGATTATAGTTCCCAAATGTTCCAGCTAGCATGTCAAAGGACACCAAGTTGCCAAGTTCAGATGTCTGTCTGTCTGTCTGTCTGACTAGGAAATCCTATACAGACTTCTCTAGAGTGCAGTGATCACACAGCAGTAAAGACAATAAAACTCAGCCTGGAACTGCAATGATTGTCTGCTTTTATCAGCCTTCTACATATATTGCAGTCCCTAAAGAAGTCTCCAGTGTATTTAGAAACAATCCATTTATATGAACTTGGTCTTAGATTCAAATTCCAGATCCACAAAATATTAGTTGGTTGAATGAGATGTAGTCATTGTCACTTTCTTGCAGCATACTTTTTTTAAAAAAGCATTAAAATAAAAATGATTGTTCCACCCTTTCTTTTCATTCCTCTATCATTATTTAGGCTAACTGAGAGTGAGATAAGGTCAAAACTACTTCTTCCACATAGTGCAGTTTAAAAAAATAGCAGCAAAATGATTATGGAAAGAAATGTCCCATCCCATTCTCTGTTTCTTCCATTATTATTTTAGCTAATATTTACTTAAATTTATTATTGCCACCCACTCCCATAAACTGTGTTAATGATCCCCCTATCCCAACAATCCCTTGCCATAGAAATACTAATAATATTTTAACTAATGAAGATGCTGGTACATTTATATGACAGGAAGAAAGAGAATTGAAGAGGGTGGATTAGATCTGAAAACTAAGGCTGATGCTATGAAATTTATAAAGAGAAATCTATGCAGAACACACATTTGTTAGCATTTTCACTTAAGATAACTGAATATAATTTTTGCCAGGTTTTTCAGTCATGGTTTCCTGAAATACATGCAAGTCCAAAATATCATGCACATACACAAACATCTTCTTTTCCCCTGGTTTTTGGTGCCAATTTTGAATTGCTCTCCAAATCTTCCAGCTTTCTCAGAAGGGTTTTTTTTTGGTAAGTTTTGTGTTATATTTGTTCTTTATAAACTGACTTGAAATGTTGAGCTGTAAAACATTTGTTTATTTAAAATGACTAAGCATGTAAACTATTTATATTCTTCTTTCTGCAAGGGAATCCTCAACACTATAGTGAAGTCCTACACCTGTTTTCTTCTGGGGTTTTTCCCTTGCAAATATAAAACATGGGTTCCTCCTTCTATTCAGTTATTAATGGCCTGTTTTATTACAATTAATGTTTGTATATCAACATTGTAGGGTCCAGTCTAAGGGATTGCTATTGGATTAGCTGAAGATAAAATTTTAGCTTTATCTATTCTACTAATCTGTGTACCCAGTTCAGGGGTGGGTTCTAAAATTTTTTACTACCAGTTCTGTGGGCGTGGGTTATTTTGTGGGCGTGGCTTGACATGTGACAATTCTTTAGGATTTAGCAGAGGTACTGACCTACCAGGCTTTTAACTGCTTGCAGAACTGTACCGGTCTACCCATTTGTTTTTGCAGGCACTGGTCTACCCATTTGTTTTTGGAGGCACCGGTCTACTCATTTGTTTTTGGAGGCACCGGTCTACTCATTTGTTTTTGGAGGCACTGGTCTACTCATTTGTTTTTGCAGGCATTGATCTACTCACTTATTTTTGGAGGCACCGGTCTACTACCACACTGCCTTTTAACACTGATCAGCTGTAGGGCAGCCTTTTGAAGTCCCGCAGCAAGAGTTTAAACAATTTTTTTCCTTCTAGCCGATCAGCTGGGTCTCAGGAGGCAGCAATAGATTGGGGGTGGGGCCAAATAAAAGCTAAGAATAATGCGGGGGGGCACGGGGGTGGGAGGGTGGGGGGGGGCAGAACCAGTTCGATGATGTCATATTGTCACCGCTACTGGCTCTGTGGAACCGGGCCGAACCCACCACTGGCCCAGCTACAGTTGGAGAAACTTATGTTTCTGGGCATCTGTGAACTGATGGTTTCTCTTGTGCTCAGACAATTATTTGATCAACCTCTCCCCTTCCTGGCAGTAACCAATCACACAACTGGACGCCTGTGTGACTGACTCTAGCATGGGGAGTTCTCTACTTTTTTTCATTATCTCTTTGCTGTCAGTCTCAGAATGCCCATTAAGAATCTGCTGCATGTTTCATGGTGAGCACTGCTCATGGACAATATGGATTTCAGACTGAACTTCAGATTAAGTCTGGAAGAGATGTTTTGAAAGGCTTGGGATCTTAAGTGCATCATCTTGTGTGTGACTCATTAAAGCAGCCCCCTGTGTTTTCAAGGTCCGATGGATTCAACGTAAGCCTTTCTGCAGCAGCCACGCAATTTTAGAAAATGATGAGATTGTTTTAATGAGTCAAACGGATGCTGTGTTCCCAATCCCATGTTTTCTGTCCTAGCATGATTAGGAAAGCTGCCTTTGAGCTTGAGGAGCAACGAGAGAAATGTCACTGGGAATATGCTATAGAAAGAATGAACTATTTATCCTATTTATCCTATCAAGTTCTACCTGTCTGTTGTAAGCATTCATTCCTTCCTGTATCAAATATCTTCTTTCCAAGTATTTATTTATTTGTAAAATTTATGTTTTCATCATTTTGCTGGAACTATTCATGAAATGTGCTAGGCAGGATTGTTATTGCGTGCTCCCCAGCATCATCAAGAAAAATGACAGATTGGTGCATGGCATGAGGAATGTATTGCATGAATCAGACTGTCAGGACATATTAGGATGTTCATCTGCCTCTAGCAGGGACTCATGGGTCTTGTTCCTGCCTATAATTGGATGAAGTAAATCCACAGCTACCATAGATTAACATGGCTGTCCTCTTACAATGTCTACAATGAGAGACACCAGGTTCATCAGGACACAGTAGAAAACCATAAAACCTACCAAGGAACTGACACTGTTACAAATAGCCATCATTTTCATGGCTATGAAATGAAGAAAACAGAGTCAGTTTGTTTTGGTGGTTAAATCACTAGGCTAAAAACCTGAAGAGTATGAATTTTAGCCTTGCCTTAAGCAGAAAGCTGGCTGGATGACCTTGGGCAAGTCTCTCTTTCTCTCTTTCCGCTGTACTCACCTCACAGGGTTGTTGTTGTGGGGAAAATGAGAGGAGGAAGGAATATTGGGCAAGTTCGCCATCTTGAGTAATTTATAAAAAAATAATAAAAGCAGGATAAAAGCAGCCTGATATAATTCCTAAAGGATTGAAGGTGAAGAACCCTCTGGAAGGTACATCTCTGTCTTTTCTTTTTTTCCCCTCTTCACGTTGCACCACTTTGCAGTTCATCATTTCACATGCTGAATTATTGCAATCAAATGGTCAGAGACTCATCAAAGCATATTTGCTGCAAAGAAAGGCTAATGCGCCGAGGAATTTTTGATTAGGAGAAAAAAATAAAGACAGTTAAAGACAGACAGCATAGAGATTTATAAAAGGATTCATGCTGTAGAGAAAATAGACTGGTGATAAAAATGTCTTCTTTCATTGTACTTGAGTTCAGGGTCATCCAATTAAATTGAGAGAAGATTAAAGATCAACTAAAGAAAAGATTCCTCTGAACAGCACAGAATTAATTCATGGTTGGCAGACATCAATTATGGTCATAGCTTAAAGACTGCATTTAAAAGGGAAATTAGGCAAATAAGTAGAATAAAATTGTCAGGGATTTTCTCCAAGGTCAGTATCACAAGTATCAACCTCACTTTAACTCCTGAAAGTCTTAGCTATGGAGTAGAGATTTATAAAACCGGCCACCAAATTCTAAGACTGAATCTAATAAAATGAATATGGAGAAAAAAATATTATTGAAGTAGAACATGAGGATATTAACTATTTATTATAAAGTAATCTGTATTAAATGTCAATGTAATGAGGTCAAAGTTAGTTTTTGCCTACTGGGCTCCACCTATTTCTTGCTCTTTCCCAACTGTATTATTTGAAATATAGTTCCTGTGTATATTCATCTGTAGTCCTCAGCCTAAAAAAGTTATTCATCCCCGACCTATATGCAAATATCAGGTTAGACATTTTGGGTAAATGATTAAAGGAAGAAGCAATAGGCCAGAGTATTGTATCAAGATCTCCTTTTGGACTTTTCACAAACACATAAGTGGTCAGAATAGGAATAATGATGCTCAAGGAGTCTTGAACCACAACAGTTCATTTAGTGACCCTTCAAAGTTACAACAGCATTGAAAAAAGTGACTTAAGACCATTTTTCACCCTTATAACCATTGCCCCATAGTCAAATTTGGACACTTAGCAACTGACTCATACTTATGACAGTTGCAGTGTTCTGGGATCACGTGATCCCCTTTTGTGACTTTCTGACAAGCAAAGTCAATGGGGAAGCCAGATTCTCTTAACAACTGTGTTATTCACTTAACTGCAGTGATTTATTTAACCACGGTTGCAAGAAAGGTCGTAAAATGGGGCAAAAATTCATTTAACAAATGTTTTACTTAGCAGAAATTTTGGGCTCAATTGTGGTCATAAATCAAGGACTACTTGTAATCATAAAATTAATTTGGAAAATGTTACTTGAATATAAAACCTATAAATGTGTCATCCTCCAGTTATTGTCAATTTAAAATTCCATCCTGACTCTTTGCCCTATTAAAAAGGAAAGATGGACATTACAGTACATAAAAATTGGAAGGTCCCACATTTGTGTTATAACATTTGTTTCTAAATCATATCATTTGGGAGAAATAATCTCAGATAGTTAAAATAGAATTATTTTTTTCTTCATAATTGTTTGGCAAGTGCATGTAGCTCTTTTTGGAAGCATTATAAATCCAGCCTCTTCCAAAAATTATTTTTATTTTTGGTTGTATAGAGATGAATCAAAGCAACTGAGGAAGAAATTAATATAATTCTTCCTAAGGATATTAAAAAATACAGACATAATTACAACATGAAAAAAAGAAAAAAGTTCCCCGACTGGATAGTTATTCCACTGAGTATTAAAAGATATGTATTACGTCTTTTCCTCAGTGTTATTGGAGGTCCTTTTTGTATAAAATTTCCCATCCTCCATCAATAAAGCTTATATAATGGTGATTGACAGTAAAGATAAAGATCCTACAACTGCTGACCAATATGTTTGTAAAGTATTGATACAAAAATATTGACAGTAATTCTGGAACATAGATTACAGATAATATTTAATTATCCATCCTACACAATCTGGTTCTGGAAAAGGTAATCAAATAGCTGACTTTTTTAAAAAAATGTACCTTTTTGAGCATAGCATTCAAAATGAAAACTCTATTGAAAAATTTAAATCCTAACAGATCCAATTTTATATCATGCAGAATAATAGTCTGAATCTTTTAGTGGTTATTTGAAATTCCACATTACTATTGGTCTTATAGATTTACAGTATTAAGTTATGCTGTTATTTTCCCCATATCTGAATATCTAATTATATGCATTTTCCCTTTTTAAAATAAGTACATGAAATCCAGTCCTGTAATATAACATATTTTGCTATTCTAGCTGGAATGCTGTTGAATGTTTGAAATCATGGTACATAGTATATAATATTTGCTTTTATTGTGTTATTTATATTTATTACAAATTTATTCTATTTTATTTATATTTATTAATTTATAATTTATTTTATATAAAGTATATGTAAATTTATATTCAGCAATATAAGTATAAACTATATTTATACTTATAAGTATAAACTATAATATTTGAAAGTGGTAATTCTCCTTTTATATTGCTCAAATATAGTCGCAATATTCATATATATATATATATATATATATATATATATATATATATATCTGAGGTTTTCGCAGGTGTTTGTATGTAGGTCTTTGGTTATTCGGGTTTTCTCCCGCGTAAAATTGGAAGTGTCTTGGCACAGCCAACCCCCCATCCAATCAGAACACACCTCCACCCAATCAGAACACTGCCAAGCTCCCACCCAATCAGTTTACACCCCCACTGGCAGTTAAAAGGAAGAAACAGCTGCGATCACACATTGCTCCTAGAATCACGAAGCCGAAAACACCAGCCTGAAGATGACGAATGAGACTTCATTGAAACGTTGCCAAGACACTTCCAATTTTATGCGGGAGAAAGCCCAAATAACCAAAGACCTACACATACACACACACACACACACACACACATACATATATAATAAAGCCTTCTACCCACTATAAAATCCATAAACTGATAACAAAATCTATAACCAAAATAAAATCTAACCATAGCAACAGTTTAAACAACAGTCTAACACCCTCACTAGTACCCAAAATCTGTGAAAACAGGATTATTCTAACAGTCTCTAAAATGCCTGCAGGATGGTAGCCAAATGAACCTCAGGAAATTAATTTTGCTCCGGTGTTGGGGCCACTACTGAGGCGCCTCTGAGGCACATTTAAATATTTCATCTTGAGATAATCACACATAATGACTAGACCCCTGACAGAAGAGATGAACCTGCAAGTAAAATGGGTATCAAGGTCACCTAGGGCTATATGCAACAAGCATTCATACAATGTTATGGGTTCCATCAGTCAGGAAGTAGAGCTGACAGATCAAAGGAGGTGGACCTTCTCTGCTGTGGCACTTTCCTTATGGAACATTCGCTCCCTCAAAGTGAGGTTGTCTCCATCCCTATTTATTTTTCAGAAGTCCCTCAAGACCTGGTTATGTCATCTAGCGGGGGAGGGGTGTCTTAGAGGAATGGTGAAATCTTGAGGTAGCTCCCTTGCTGATTTAATCTCTTGTGTGTTTTGTGATTTTTAAAATTTTTAAATTTGACTGTTTTTGACATGTTTATTATTTTTATATTTTTTACTATATGATATTCAGGGTCACTTCTTGTGAGATGGGAGATCATAAATTTGACAGACAGATAAGAAAAATATATTACCAGATTTGAAATATAACCTTCCAAGATGGGGTGCAAATATATTGGGGCTGCTATATCTGACTTGATCCATTATCCTGAATTAATATTTCCTAATGATTAGTATTCCTCAGATACCTGATCTGATAGTCTGGGGACCATGCTTTTGGGGAATAACACTAGTTGTCCCAACACAGTTGGAAGAAGTGAGGCTAGACATGGCTGCCTTACACTTTTTATATGACATTCACAAGGTGATCATCTACAGGGGGGTAGCTTTGAATGGTTTCCCAGTTCAGGGCTAGTTAATAGAGCCCAAATATGATGGGAGTATTGAAATCTACCAGTCTCATTTCTTTGCTGTCTCAAAATTAAACAAATCATAGCCATAAAGAGCACCAGTTTAATTCCAATAGTCATCATAGGCCTGGTGAAATCTGAGAACAGGAAGCGTTATTTGCCCATTTCTCAAAACTGCAAGGTGCATTGTTATTTTCAGTTCTTTATTTAGATCTTATTAACTATGGTGTAGTTGTTTGCTCTTTGATTGGCTTCTTTTCTTCTGTTGCACTGCCTTAAAACCTCACTGCATCCTCCTCTGTGGTGATCACTAAGCATAATTAAAAGACTCAGAGGGGACCCTGGTCTTCCTCTTGCTTCTTGTCCTACAAGAGTGGTGGATAAAGATAAAAGCTGGGCAAAATGATTGTTGTTTCTGCAGGGCCGTTCCAAATGAAAAGCTAATAGTCATTCAGCGAGGGGCTCCGGTGCGGTTACGCCCGCGTTGGATGAGAAGAATTGAGTGGTTGAGAGATTCATTCACCGATTCATTCATTCACTGAAAGAGTGGAAGGGAGGTAGATCTTAAAGGGAGAGTAGTGGACACGAGAAAGTAGTGGTGAACCTCCTGTAAGTGTAAAAGAACCGTAAAAGAAAAGGAGGAGAGGGGGGAATCAGCCAGCCAAGCCACTTTGAGGAAAAGTAGTTTAAAGGGCGCGATTGACAATTCTGCGCAGGAAAGGGTTAACCACATCCTCCTGGTAAAGTTTACATGTAAATAGGGAGCAGCTGCTACTGCTCCTCTCCGGCTGAGGCTGGCCCACTAGAGCTTTTGATTGGCCTTCAATGACATCACTCGCTCCGCAGGTTATAACACAGAAACCCCGAAGCGACTGCGACCAAACCATCCCTTAAGAGATGAGAGGGCAGTCACCGGCTCCGCCCACTTACTCATTCGCTCCCAATCATTGGCATCTCCGCTAGAGGCGGAAAACAAGCCTCCAGGAGAGAACGCCTATTGGGTGAAGGCCCCGTCTATCTCTTCTACCGCCTCGGCCCCTTTTCGAACCTTACATTTACTGGGTAGCAAAAGAGAAAGTAAGTATGTTGCAGCTGGAGATCAATGAAGCTAAGTGAATGGGGGCTTGATGTATATAAATCGATCACCACAGCCGCGCGCCAGGTGCTGGACAATAGCCATTCATTTATGAAGTAAGTAGATGACTTTCTTTCCTAGGGGAGGGGAGAGGAGTCGAGTCGTGCCTGCGTATTTATGTAGACAACTGAGAAGCTTCGAAAAGAGTTCCCCCCCCTTAAAGAAAAAGAGAGTTTGGGTTGATAAAAATGAGAGCGCTGCCTCTCGTCCTCACCCCCGCCTATCTCCTGTCGTCGTTTGTGCGTTTCTCTCTCTCTAGCGGATGTCCACCGAATGAGTCGGATGAAAGCGAGCTGTTCTCGTTTGGGATTGCTGCAGTATGGGGGGGGGGGGGGGATCGGGGTGCATAAGAGGCATCCAGCTTTATAGCATCCCTGCTTTATATCCCCGGAGGGGACGTCTTCTCTTTCCTGGGACCTGTGGAACTATAGATGAGCCCGAGGAGTTGTTGTTGTTGTTGTTGTTGGCTGCGATTTTCTTCAATCGCAACACTGACTTCGTGGTTTGGCTGGAACTACAAACTGCCTCTGCTGCAGAGACGCAGATCTTTCCGAATAGCTTTGCATCGGGAGAAAGGATTATCTTTGGCCTCCCGATATCTTCTTCAGATGTTTTAAAAACCCTCCCACATTCCACACCTGACTCGGTTATAAAAGTCACAGCATGCTCCTGGAGTGTTTTTTTGTTTTTGTTTTTAAACAAAGTACTGTTTGTCTTTCTGTGTGTTTCTTCTCCCCCCCCCCCCCGCGCCTTTGCTGCCTTCTTATTTCTTGAAGTTGCCTGAGGTGCACATTTGCGCGCACCGAGATTTGTGCTTCAACAAAGGAGGGGAGGGGGAAAAAGAGGGGTTAAAAAGCTGCTTCTGTATATTTCAGATTTCTTGCCTCTGCGTAGCGTTCTTGGGCTGCTTCTTTCCGCCCAGATGACAGATTATTTTGTCCTTTTTTACGGCAGCGATTTAAATTCATCCTGCAAATACTCCCTCCCCTCTGTAGAGAGAAGAACATTACTTATCCTGACTGTTGGCTTAGGATATGAGGGCCGTACTAACGGAAGGACAGCCTGCTTGCTGGTGAAGAGGATGCTATGGTTTTAGAAGACGAATACGGAAGAATTATTTTTTTCCTTAAAAAAAAACATGCCTCCTTAAATAAGGTTAAAAATGATTTTTGAGGTACGGTCCTTTGGAGGTGATGAGGACAATTGCCCTTTTTGTTTGATCCTGGCCAAGCTTACTCTGCACTGCAATTCTTATGATTTAAATGAGAATTGGTTACCCATAAGTATGATTAAGTTTTCAAGTTTCAGTGACTCGGAAGGTCATGCAGTAACCTTTAAAAAAAAATCGGTGACATTTTTGACCCCTTTCAATTAGACTGAGCCAGGTGCCAATGTAATTGGTCACTCAGCAGTGCTCTAAAGCTAATATAAGATATGAACTTTCAAGGTAATAGGAAGGTTTAGGGTTTTTTTTTTTGCTATTAAGAGAAATATTTTCAAGCTATGTAATCATGTGTTCAGCAGTAACCAGAAGAGTTTGGGTACCTTGAGGCTTGGATGTTCCAGAGCTGTCATTAAATGATTGCATTAGTATCTGACTAAAGAACAGTTCCAAAATAGCAGTTTCACTCATAAGAGATACATGACACCTTCCCATTTATTTATTTATTATAAAAATCCTCTTTCATTTAATGATTGTTTTCATTGCTAAACAATGGATTGATGCATCCTCTGTTTTTCCTTGGCAATTTTGAAAATGTCTTCTTAAAGAAAAGTTGCAACATTTTCTTCCTTGCTCAGATTTATTTTTTCCTGCTTTCTTGAGATGTGATCTTCATGTTAATAGCTTTTGACTCTTCCATTTATGGATTATGTAGAAGAAAGTCTGGGATCTTTTGTGTAACCTTTCAAACCTAGCAATGCTTCCGTGTAGGAGTTGTCTGCTACCTGCTCCACAGATACTGTGGTAGGTTGTCTACTAAAGTAAGATGTGTCAGGTTAATTAATTTGCCAAACCTCTATTTTTTGCTTTTTAACATGGTTGTGTAGATTATCCAATTAAAATATGATAAATTTGAAACCAAAAAGTTTGATTTTTCACTTTTTTCTAATGAATGAGAGAGCAAGAAGCTATCGTGGCTGGGTTCTTTTCAAGCAAAAAATGTATTTAGTAACTCCATTGGTGTCTGGTACTTACTATTTGCCATCGGACATATGCATTCATATTACTCTTAAGGTTTAACTGTGAGATAGAGGAGATATTCTGTAGCAAATGCCACCCTTGTGCCTACATGAACATAATATAAAGTCCTAATTTGCAAGGAATTACACTCTGTCACTTCTGCAGTTCCATAGAGGTTGGGCTGAAGGATTTTCTGATTCATTTACACTGTTGCTTCTAAATTAGCTAAACAGTAATGCATCTTTAGTTTTCTAATCTTTCTTTGCTAATTTATTGCAACTGCTAATGGTTGTTGTTGTTGTTGTTGCTTTTACCAATTCCAAACAGCTTTTGGAATGATCAGTGTTAAGGTAGACTCCCACACAAGTCTGAAAATGAAAGCTTGTCCATCACAGATAACTTACCTTTTCTCCTTTTCTTTTGTTTTTAACAGAGAGAGCTTGAGTTCCTTTGACTTCCCATTCTCAGCCTCCTCATGCCTCCTTCTCCACTAGACGACAGGGTTGTAGTGGCACTCTCCAGGCCTGTAAGACCTCAGGATCTCAATCTTTGCTTAGATTCCAGCTACATTGAATCTGCTTCCTCTGCCAGTGAAAACCCCGTGAGTCTCCTCAGCACGGCTGTTGTGTCCATCAAGGCTGCTAATCTGACGTATATGCCCTCATCCAACGGCTCTGCCCGCTCCTTGAGTTGTGGATGCAGCAGTGCCAGTTGCTGCACTGTGGCAACATACGACAAGGACAATCAGGCCCAAACCCAAGCCAGCACCAGCAGCATCTCTGCCAGCATAGGAACCTTGACGACTTGCTCAGCAAACCAAATGGTCAACAACAATGAGAACTCTAGCCCTTTGAGTCCAACCGGTGGTGTGGGGAGTCCAGTCTCAGGTCCAACAAAGCAACTGGCAAGCATCAAAATCATCCATCCCAATGACTTGGCAAAAAAGATGACCAAATGCAACAAAAGCCACCAAGGCCCAGTCATCATTGATTGCCGGCCTTTCATGGAGTACAACAAAAGCCACATCCAAGGGGCTGTTCACATCAATTGCTCCGATAAGATTAGTAGGAGAAGGCTTCAGCAGGGCAAGATCACTGTCTTGGACTTGATCTCTTGCAGAGAAGGCAAGGACTCCTTTAAAAGAATCTTTTCCAAAGAAATAGTTGTTTATGATGAAAATACTAATGAGCCAAGCAGAGTAATGCCTTCGCAGCCGTTGCACATAGTGCTGGAGTCTCTCAAGAGGGAAGGCAAGGAACCACTGGTTCTCAAAGGTATGTATGACTACTAATCTGCTTTTTTTCTCCTCTGGATTCAATTCAAGATCTGAGCCAAGTTAAATATGACTGGGTTACCCATTCCTACACCCACGTACTGATCCTTACTTTCTTTTAAATAAGAGTGATGTTTAAAAGAGATCATACCAATCCAGAAATCTTCTAGAGTTTCTGTGTTTCATGGGAGGGGAAAATACAAACCAAACAAAACTATTATTTAATAATAGTTTTCTGTGGTAGTGTTAATAGAAAGGACCCTGAGCAGGATTCCATCTAAAGATCTCAAAGTACAACTGTTTCATCATTTCTGGAGCTCCCTGTTGCTGGGAAGAGGAACTGTTGCACATGGCAAGGACAAAGGAGGAAGTTCAGACCACTCATACTTCCTTTTGGGGTAATTTTTCCTCCTGGCTTCTGAAGGACTTGTAGCATGGTTGGTAGTCTAAAAGACTTTATTTTTTAACACTCTAATGTACTTTATTAAACCAGGGGTTTAATGGCCTGGTATTCAAAATAGATATAAAGATATATACTATAAGGTCCCTTATAGTAGCTTATAGTTTAGTGATGTATACATGCCTCAAAATGATTTGAAATAAATTCTTCAGGCCAGTGGTGTGTTGCTACCGGTTCGCCCTGGTTCAGGCAAACCGGTAGCAGTGGAAGGCTTTGCCCACCTGGCTGGATGCTTCGGTGCATGCGCACCCATGAGCGAACTGGTAGCGATGGGTTTTGAAACCTGCCCTTGCTTCAGACCTGAAATAACTGCAGTTCATCTCTGCTATTCATTAAAGTAGCTCAACTTTTTTCAGACTTCTGTGAAACCTAAAAAACAACAAAAATACTGCTACTTTAAGAGTTGCATTAATCAACTGGTTTTTTAAAATACTGGCACTTTTTTCTCAGATTTGGGCAGAAGCCTGAAAAAAGAGCTATTTTAATAAATAGAGAGATGTTGCACTTATTTGAGTCTGTTTGCAGTGCACTATGTGTGTGTTTGTACACATACATATACATACATATTCAGGCTTGTTATTTACTCAGTTATGTAATAGAAAATATCTGCTGATTAGTTACTTCCATGCTTATTAACTAAAAGCATAATTAAAAAATATTTGTTCTATTGCTTGTTTTTATAACATATCTTATGGTAGTATAATACAAATGCGAAGACCTCCAATGTAAAATATTGGAGTATTGTACTTTATCATCATTATGTCCTTTTTGTCATAAGCAATCAGAGTAGTTTCTAGACAAAAATAAAACTACAAAATATAAATCAGAGGTGGAATTCTACTAGTTCGGACCGGTTTGGGCGAATTGGTAGCTCCGACGATCAGCTGGGAGCGAACTGGTTCGTCCTGATGATCAGCTGGGCCCACCTGCCCACCCATGCTATTTTCCTACCTTTATCTTCTCAGCTGATTCATGCGGCACAGCAGATTGCCATGCCTCAGTTGTGTTTCTCCTCCAAAGAAACGCGGAAGTGAAGATTTCTTCAAACTGATCACCGAACCGGTTGTTAAACTGGGAGGATCCCACCACTGATATAAATCCATCCCAAACAATGTTATTAAAATTGTGTGGTATTGTATCTGATTGCTTCAGTAATTTATTCACAATATTTATAACTTGCAACATGATAGATGAGAAGTGCTCTTAAGAAAATCTTTGCAAAATGTACACATCATTCATATTTTGAAATCTGATTTGAAGAAGCTGGACTTAGGAGTAAAAAGGATTTCAAAAGTCTGCCGCTTGGGCTTCCATTCTAAGTGATTATATGGGCAGGGTGCACATAGAACCGTGACGGCGAACCTATGGCATGTGTGTTGGAAGTGGCATGCAGAGCCATCTCTCCGGGCATGCGAGCTGCCGCCCATTGCTCTTCCGGGTTCTGGTGCACCGGCCAGCTGGTCTTCATGCGTGTGGGAGCACCAGAAACTGGAAGAGCAGCACATGTGCATGCTGGGAAGATGATCTTCCAGTTTCCGGTGCGTGCATGTGCACTGGCCAGCTGGTCTTCGCACGCGTGTGCACACCAGAAACTGCAAGACTAGGTGCGCCAGAAACAGGAAGAGCAGCCACTCGGTGCACACATATGCACCGGATAGCTGCTCTTCCGGTTTCTGGCATGTGCGTGTGCACTCCCGTTTCGGCACTCGGTGCCGAAAAGGTTCGCCAACACTGAAGTAGAATCTTCAAAGCACATAGAAAACAATGGTAGGAAATGGTGAATTACCTCTTATAGGCTGATTTGGATTAGATAGGTCTAAGGCACTTGTGCAACTTTGAAATCAAACTGCTGTTTATTAGAATATTGTCGTGGTTTATTGTAAATGTATTCACTTGAAAAAATACTAGTTTTAATGAGGCAAGTTCTTTCACAGGTTGCCTTCAGACTTCATCAATTATAGTGAAGTCACTCTAAAATTAATGGGATTTACAATCTCCAAACAAATGACTATCAGAATTGTAAAATTCAGCATTTTTAATGAAATGAATAGCAGTAAACTTTCAAATAAATTAAGCAGCTTTGAAGCAGAAGATTAAAGTAAAAGTTGCCTTTTGCATTATGATGCATCTTCCAAAGGCCAAAAGAAAGAAAGAGAACAAACTATGTTGTTTGTTAATATAAAAAAGAGAAGTAATTGTTAACTAAAGTTTCATAATTCACTAATGAGGAATGGCATGCTCTAAGTACACAAGGTTTTTAGTCAAAAGTTCTACTCATTTTAGAATATTTTCAAGAGAACAAAACAAGAAACTCAAAGAGGAGAAAAGCTGGCTGGCTAAAAAAGATGTTTAGATGTGCAGTTGTGAGAACTTTGCAGTTAAACTTCATAGTAAACTGTCTTTTTGACTGAAAGACAAGATATATTTTTTTAAAAATCAGAAAGAATGTTTTTTATGTGTGTGTGGAACACCATGGAATTGAGATTGCAAATTCTATGGGAATTTTATTTCCTTGAGAATCTGTGTTGATAGAGGGTAATTTGATTTATCCTCCTGGAAGGTTAGAGAAAGGTTTGATGGCGATGAATTATCTTTTTCAGAATTTGAGTAAACTAGACTTCTTCAGTTGCAGTTGCATATCTCATCTACTAATAAGTCCCACTGAATGGATGGAAAATGATTTATAAATAGATATTTTGGGTTATACTGCTATTTTGTTTTCTAATGATAGCAACTGAACCTACCATAACTAGGTTCAGTTTCTCTGCCTCTGACCTCAAGATTTTCAGTGCTGTCTGCCAGGGTTCTGATAAGGCAGACATCTTCTAACAAATATTGTTTTGGGGATCTTATTTAGCAAAACACTTGTATTCCAATGGGAGACAACTTTTTTAGTTGCCACAAATAAAATCCAATTCTGCTAATAGATCTTGCGGATTTCTCATGAGTTTACTACCGGTGTATGGAAAACTACACAGCAGCATAATTCATGCAGGAATATTGATTCTTTCAACATTTTTAATTGTGTGACTCTACCAATAAGGGCAGCATATTGATCATATGCATTGCATTCTTCTATTACTAAGGAAGTGAATGGTTTTCCTTTCATTTTTGCCCCTTCAGACTGGTTCCATGAGGAGGCCTTTAGGAAAACAGCTTGTTAACTAAGTCCTTTGCACCTTGGCCAATAGAAGATTATGCTTGTCCCTTTGTAAATAGAGCATCCCTTTGTAAAAATTCATACAGTTCCAGGCATTGACCACTCTGTTGCTTAAGTCATATTTTCTACAATCAAGTTTGGAACAGTTTACTTTGAGTTTGTATTTATTGTTTGCCCGTGTATTATTGCAGTTGAAGCTGAAATAGTCATTGACAGATAGGACATTGTAGCAGACAATTTTGTGTACTATTACAAACAACTGCATTCTAAGATTTCCACTGGTGTCAATGAACATCATTTTGTAGATGAAATGGAAATAAAACACCTAAATATACTACATTTTGTGTGTTTTGATACCAAAGATTACTTTATTTCTAAAGTATGCTTAGAACCTTTACAATAATATCTGTGCCTAGGATTTTTTTTCCAGTTTAGGAAGTGAGCCCAACTTATTTTTTAGGCAAAAAATTAAACAACAACAATAACCCCCCCCCCCAAAATAATTCCTGCTAAGCTTCAGAAATTTTTAATGAGAAAAATTGATGTTAGCAAACATCAAATTCAATTTTCTGTTATAAACCTGCAGAGATCTACAAGTAGATCTCACTCTGTTTTCTGCTCTTTCTTGTGTACAGGAATTATTTGCTAGCCTGACTTATGAAATGGGAGGTATTCAATAATTATAAAAGGCTTTGTGGAAAATACAATTTAAAAAATGGCTTTTACTGTGACATATATTCAAACTGGGATGGACTCCCTTGTCTTCCTTGGAAGGAAGCTAGCTAGTCTTTGACATGTCTTCAAACATTAATTCATCTTAAAATGGCTACAGCAAGGATTGTATATTCTCTTAAATTGGTAATTTTTAATACAAGCTTTAGAGCATTGATTGGAAAAGGTTATGGGGTGTTGCAGAATAGTCAAGAAGGTCACAACCACTACATGGTAGCCATCTCTGTATGAGCAAAGGACTTCAAAGTCCTTCTACTACCTGAGGAAACTGGAAGCTTTGCGGTGAGACTGGCTGGAAAATAGTGGGCTCCGATGAGCCTCACGAAAATCCAGCCAGACAAACCGCTGTTGGGGGGTCTTCAGACCCGAACCGTCCTATAAGGACGCTGAAGAAGGAGAAGTGCCTCAGACGACCAAGAGGAACAGGCAAGTTCCTCAAAAGGTCAGAGGCAGCTCTTCGAACCGGTGGTGGGGGCAGTGGCCATTAAAAATGACCACTTTGAAACTGGGGCAACTGGAATAAGACTTTGTGCAGGAACGGAATATTGGTACCGGGTGAGTGATTGGCCAACTCACAGGTAAAAAAGGATTAAAAAAAAAAACCTTTAAAGTGTCCCAGCGAGGAAAGGAGTGGCTAATTGGCACTTGGGAATTTTAATGGAGGGAGAAGAACAAAGAGGAAGTGAAAGTACTAAAGCCCAGAAAAGAAAACCTTATAGTTGGATTTAAAATTGGATTTGGAGAAATTAAAACTAATACAAGAAAAAGAAACCTGAGAGAAAGTACTTTTTAATGAGGATTTGAAATAATTTTGAGAGTTTGGAAATTTGAAGGAAGAACAAAGAGGAGGTTAAAATATTAAAGCCCAGGAAAGGAAATTTTATAACTGGATTTAAAACTGAATTTGGATAAATTAAAAACAATAAAAGGAAAAGAAATTTGAGCGAAAGTATTTTCGATGTGGATTTAAAATACTTTTGCAAATTGGATATTTTGTTGTTGTGAGAATTGTGGATTGCAGAGAGACATCTGCTGGTGGAAAGAAAGCACTATAACAACCGGCTTGGGAAATAACAGTGACCTTGATCACTATGAGAGTTATGAGAAATTTTAAGGAGTACCGTATATACTCGAGTATAAGCCGACCCGAATATAAGCCGACCCCCCCAATTTTACCCCCCAAAAGTGGGAAAACTTATTGACTCGAGTATAAGCCGAGGGTGGGAAATGCAGCGGCTACTGTTAAATTTCAAAATAAAAAAAGACCGGTCAAACGTGTGAGGACCTGTCAGAAATCACCTTTTTCAGCCCTCTGAGTAGTCCATGTGCATAAAAGGAGAACAAATATGAATAAATAGCAATAATTAGAAACACATACAAACATACAATGTATTTTCTTTGAATATTGAATATTCCAATTATTTCCATGCAATCCAATTTCTTACAAATCAATTAATTATATTTACCAATAATAATAAACCAAATAATTTCCCCCAATATTCTTCCAAACCACAACTTAACCATTTCTGCTTTCAACACAATATACAATTAATAATATCTCAATTATTACAATTCCCTATTTAAATAGAGTTTTTTTTCTTTTGTGTTTTAAAATCTTGAACTCCCCTCTTTTGCCATTTGCCATAAATTTCCCATTGTTTGCACCAACCTTTTTTGATGAGGAAAAAGAAATCAAATCTGCCTTAACAAACAGCAAAGCCAACAAGCTGTTTTAGTTTCGCTTTAGGTTTCAGCAGGAGAGAAAAAAATGTGCTCTTTGCAGAAGGCACCTTTTTTAAAAAAAATGTGCTCTTTGCAGCAGGCACCTTTTTAAAAAAATGTGCTCTTTGCAGCAGGCACCTTTTTAAAAAAAATGTGCTCTTTGCAGAAGGCACCTTTTTGTAGCCGGCACCGATCTTCTCATTTTTTTTTTTAACCCTGATCAGCTGTAGGGGGGGCCTTTGAAGCCCAGGGCAAGAATTTAAAGTGTTTTTTTTCCCTTTAGCCATCAGCTGGAACTCAGGAGGCAGTCCCAATAGATTGGGAGTGGGCGGGGTAAGCAAACCCCGTTCTCCCGCTGTTTCCTAGCTTGCAGGGAAAGTCATTTTTTTGTGACCCGCGTATAAGCCGAGGGGGCATTTTTCAGGCTGAAAAACGGGCTGAAAAACTCGGCTTATACTCGAGTATATACGGTATTTATTTCTACTTAACCCACTTGGTCTTGACTTCTAAAGGAGGTGGAAAACAATAAAACTTTAAATTGGAGTGGATTGGACAAACATTTGTATTGGATATCATCTGGAAATTTAAAAAAAGGTATATGGACTTAAATCTTAATTAAACAAGTTAAAATATCAATAATTTTTAAATTTAAGCATTAATTGAGATGCTTAAAAACATGTGTGAATCAATAAAGGGCAATAAAAGGTTAGAAACTTTGTCAGAATACACTAAACAGAAAAAAGAGAATATAAATGAGAAGCAAGAAAATAATATTGAAGGTAAAGGAATTGAAGGTAAAAAGTTAGATGATTACACTGGGATTTACAGTGGTAAAAAAAGAATGGATAGGGGGGGAATATTTTCCCAAAAAGTATCAGTCAAAGGGAAGAGAAGGAAATGGGAAAAGATTAGGTAAAAGTTTGGGGTGAATTATGTGAGTAATAGACTCAAAAGTTAGAGAAAAGATATAATAAGATATAATAAATATAAAAAGGAAAAAAAGGAAAAGAAGACAAGAGACTGGGATGAAGGGAGAAAATTATTAAGAAGAATTTTGGAGAGACCAAGTCAAAATGGTTAAAAGGGGAAGAATAGTGGAGAGGAGGAAGGGAAATAAGGTATATACAGTATTAGTAGATCTAAGGGAAGTGTATTAACATTAGTAATTTAGAATGTAAAAAGTAAATATGATGATGTATATCGTGTATTGTAAAATGAACATCAGATGAAATATGAAGTTGTAATTTGGTTCAGTTATGAAAATAACTGAAATCATGAGATAAAATTGAAATGTAAATAAAGTTTGATGGGGACTTTGAAATAATATGTTGTAAACGATGAAATAAAATAATTTATGCTACAATAAGGAATTAGGAATTAAGGGCGGAGAGTGATATTGCTTATTATGTACTTAGAAGAGATTAAGGTAAGATGTGGAAGGTCAATGAAGTAAAAGGGTTTCAATGTAAAAATTGAATAAGATGAAGTACATTGTTTATAGCTAAAAAAAGTGATGAGGATTTTGAGAAATATAATTTATAAATGGAGAAATAAGATAATTAATTTAAGTAATACTAAGAAATTAGGATCTGAATGGCGGATGGTGATATTGTTTATTCATTATGTATTAAGAAGAGATTAAGATAAGATAAAGGGAAAAATATGGCAGAAATTGAAATATGTAAATTGTATTTGGAAAAAACAAAAAAGAAGATTGGAATAGATTATAAAAATTAATATATAATTATGTTATAAGTTGAATAAGATGTGACCCGGTCGCTATTCATAAAATACTGTATTTTATGTATGTAAAATAAAAATTTAATAAAACCTGTTCAAAAAAAAAAGTCCTTCTACTACCTCTAGGTGCTCCTGGAATGGTGAGAAAGGGAAAAGACTAGTACTTTGATGCTGTATGCTGAGGCATCATGTCCACAGTCACTTCCCCTCAACCTGATGCCTTCCAGACATCCTATAGTTCTCAAACATACTCACTAAGGATTTTGGAGACTGGAATCAAAAGCAGTCAGAAAACATTAGGATGGGGAAATCTGATCTGTAGAGAGAGATTGTAATCAAGAGAAAGTCACTTGGTCTTATTCAAGAATTAATTTGGGGGATCTGCTTACGGGACCAAAGATTAAGGAATATTAACATTGGTTCTTGCATTTACCTACTTTTTAAACCATTTCCACTTTGGGGAAAAAAGGAATATAGAAAACAGAATATGGAAATGGAATATAGAGAAAAAGGAACATGAAAAACAGTAATTACTCCCTAATCAGCAAATGGAGCATACGGGTTCATAATTGTGAGTCATAATTATTAAAATCCTCATTAAATATAGTAAACTTTAAATTATTTTTATATGGCGCATAAAAACCTTACTGCTAATCTGCTATTTTAATTGAAAAATAATTATGACAGTCCCATTTTTGGTAATTTGTAAAAACCTATGATTCAAACTCAACTCTTGGTGCTTTCATGGATCTGTATTTACAATTTTATTAGCAATAGTAAACAAATGATTTATTGTTGCCTTCTGGGAAGTTATTCAACTTTTCAGTTGATCCCACAGTTCTAGTATTCCCTGGTAGTGTCCTATCTAGGTTACAATCCCAATCTTTCTTAGTTTCTGGTTATTCCATTTCAGGGCATAGTTTCTTATTCTTGAATAATTTTGAAAGCCATGAATAGTAAAAGGAAATTATAATCATTTTAAACACATAATGTTCCATATATTCAGTCCTGAGTTTTAGAAGACTGAAGTTGAGTTCACTGTGATTTCTTGGTGACTGTATGTTTGTGTATGAAGTCTGACAGAGAACCAGGAGTCCAAATCTTTAGAAGTAAGGACCCATAGACAAGCTAAAACACTGAAGCTTCCTAACCCCTGATTTGGGGTAAAAGCATTGTCACATCATATCCCAGCAAAACACTGCTATGTCTGTATTCTGAAGCTGGGAATCTAAAATTAGCAAAAACATAAATCTAAAGATGCTTTAGAAGAGAGATTATTCCCCCCCCCCCCATTCTTTTCCCAATTGCTGGTTGAATCCTTTTTGAAATTTAATGATGGCAGAAAAAATACAAGCAAGAAAAAGAATGTTCCTAATTTCACTGTATGATGTCCTTTTAAAAAAACATTGTAATTTGAAAAAATAGCAAGAGAAGGCCTTGTTTGGAAGTAGGATTTGGACCACAGATGCATATTATCACAAGGCTCTGCTTCAGCCTCTGTGCTTGCAGTGTGGTTGGAGAGGTGTTTGTTATTCAATTTCACTTGTCAGATGGAATTTTTTCCATCATGCTTCAGTAGCTCTTAATGCCCTGTGTGTGATGCCATTTTTGTTTTTAGATATTGAACTAAAACTGAAGTTGGGCTATGGAGCTGCTCTGCTTTTTATGTTGAGTGAGGCTCTTTCTTGACTGCAATCCAGTCATAATTTATGGCTGGCCCATCTGATCTTCCTGGTTTATGTTTGTAAACATTGGTTGCTAACTGCCCCGTCCAAGTTTGTCTCCGCTCCCTCCCTTCTTGCCTAGGACCATGTTCTCCATGTTTGGTGCTGCCTGTCATGCAGACTGCGCTGTTGCCATTTCAGTGGTTCAGTGTCACACAGAGGAGAAACTGATCAGAGAGACTCTACTGGCCTCCCCTCTGTCTCCCCCCACCTCTCCTGATTAAGTTACAGGCTTAATTTACAGCTCTGCCTGGTGACCTCGATCAAATATATTTTCACTCTTCTAGACGTCTGGTGCATTTTGTGGATTTTTTTTTGTTTAAGTATAAAGAAATGCTGAGCTGTATAGAAGGCCAGAATGTTATTAATAATATTAAAAGTTTATCTACCGGAATGTACAGATAAAAACTCTTATTTAATTATCTGAGCAGCAGTCCTATCTTTACTATATGAATTTTATATGTTCATATTCTGTCTCTCCTATTTCTCTTAGCACAGTGTTTCTGTAGCATATAAACCTATGGTATTATACAGACAGAATGCTGGGTGACATAAACTGACTGTCCCCAACCTGAGGAGCTCCAGATGTGTTGGATCTTCCAAAATTGTAGGTTTTGGGACCATTTTTTTCACCATTTGCAGCTTGGTAACCGTAGTATTGTTCTATTGTTATGCAACTCTGTTGAATAACTCATAGTCCCTTCATAAAGCAGAAGTAATCTGTCTTGATTATTAACTTACCTGTAGCATTGACAAATGGCCTGGACAGATGATTGGAATACAGACTAATGCTTTCCATATGCTATGTTGGCTATGAATTATGGATTGGGAGTTCAACACATTGGATTGATAGTGGCTAACTAATAATTTCAGATGTTCTTATATTGTACTAAATAGATCGCTTTAGGTTGATATGTGCAAATGAACCAATGGTATGATGTAGTAGTAGGAACCTTTGACTAGGAACTTAATTTCCATATCCAGCCATGAAAGCTCAATGGGTTAGTTACTGGCTCTGTTTCCACATGTTTGTTTGGATCAACAAGGGACAGTGTATTCTGGGAATATAAAAAGGGAAGAATTAATCCGGGCCTAAATTTAACCCTTTAAAAACGTAGTCATGGACACTTAAATTAACTCAATGTTATATTGAAGAATACCTACACATCAACCCATTTTGTGCTCTAGTTGATTTGCAGAAGAATTGGTTTCAAGCCCTGGCAAAGAAAAATTCATGTCCCAAACAAAGGCTTCAACACACAAGCCAAGGACTCAGTGTTGAAGCCTTTGTATGGGACATGACATTTAGGACTTTCTATAAAAGGTAATAAGAGCTTGTTTCTTCCCCAGATGATACTTTACCTTTTATAGGAAGTCCTAAGAGTGCCACTGACAATGAATGTGTCCTTATGGACAGATGGATTCGATAGTACTGTGGCCACTATCAGTCTAGTCTAGTCTAGTCTACTTTATGGAATGTTATTCTAATAAATTTAGAGAAAATAATACTTTAGGATATGGCCCTGGAGGGCAGATGAAATCCAAACCCAGTGAATAAATATAATAGTGGTTCCAATCATTGGTACTGATAATTCAAATGTGTTGTCTACATACTACATCACATCCATTAACAGTTAACAAAGAAGTGTTTAACATCAGTACATGTCTCTCTGTTTGAGATTTGACTGACTGGTAACACAAGCCTACATAGCAACAGAAGAAATATGATAATTGAGAATATTCCAACTAACTACTGGTAGCTGTAATTTTGGTTTGATTTCATGTAGTTGTTATTTTGTTTGGTAGTGCTGTGTAGTTTGAGAGTTCCTCCCCTTTTATTTTTAGGAACCAATGGTACATCATGGGACTTTTTGAAACCAAAGGAAAGTTTGTTTAGTGGTTTTCTTAGTTAGAATATCATGTTTTCTTCCTACAGTTCTGTATAGAGAACTGCTTATGTGTGCTATTTGTAATATGACAGCATATTTATTCTAGCAGAACTTGCTTTCTCAACAATTTTCTGAGATTTGTCAACTCTGAAGTGACTACTTCTGATCTTACCAAACATCAGGTAGTTGACTGAGATGGAGAACACACAAGCTTTCAAGATCATTCTAGTTTAAAAACCAAGCGCTATTTCACTGGAACTCAGTCATAAGAGAATAATGCTGTGTTGAAACCTGTTTTGCAATTTCTTCACAATTTTCTTGCTTTATAAAAGATGGTTCTGTTTTTCTACTATATTCTAGATTACTTAAGATTTTCTTTCGGTTTTCTCTGGTTGGTACTTCTGAGTTGAATGTTGGTGTTACGCAGTTCCCATCATCCCACAATCTTCCTGGCTGCCCAGTCATTCCCTTTGATTTTATTGTAATGTGGTAATTCAGGCACCTGTAGATTAATAGATCATTGATTAACAATTGAATATAGCAGCTACCTTGTAATTAAGAATGTGCAAGAAGAATACTGTACTTGCCATTAAGAATTTCTCTTCTTGGAAAGAAACATTCCAGAATAAATTCTCTTTCATCCTATTGAATGAGAACTGGTAGGAACAGACTATGGAATCATGTTTCTGCATGACACATGAACATATTTGCTAGTTTCTTAAGTTTGGCAAGTGATTGGTGTGTGCTGTGTACTTCCACCTCTCTCCAGTGCAAGTCTTGCCAAATTTTTTGTTAGTGATGATTAAATGCTAGATCTTCATCATGGGTGAGGCTAACTCGGCCTCCACTCTTAATTGGAATTTGAGAGAGTTTGTTCAGTATTGTTACCCGACTCTAGAGGACAGTGTTCATCTCTGTTTCAAGGCCGAAGAGCCAGCGCTGTCCAAAGACGTGTCTGTGGTTATGTGGCCGGCATGACTAAACGCCAAAGGTGCACGGAACGCTGTTACCTTCCCACCAAAGGGGGTCCCTATTTTTCTACTTGCATTTTTTACATGCTTTCGAACTGCTAGATTGGCAGAAGCTAACGGGAGCTCACCCCATTATGTGGCGCTAGGTATTCGAACCGCTGAACTGCTGACCTTTCGATCGACAAGCTCAGTGTCTTAGCCACTGTAATTTTGCCAATGTAATGCTGAAATATGCTGAAACAATATAGGAGTGTTTGAACGGGAGAGCACAGGAAGAGGAAAGAATAAAATTAAAAGCAATTATGTGGTGAATGCCACAAGAGACAAATGATTCTAGCAGGAGAATTAGGCAGCCTGTATATATACTTTCGGTATGGCAAGAGACAGTAACATTTTTTTAAAAAAACACAAGGTTTTTTAGCGCATTTCTTAAAAACACAAGGATTTTAACCAGAAAGTTGATGAGTAATTAGATGAAGTGTTGATTTAAGGCAAAGGAATTAATTACAATGAGAATGACTGGAAAGCCATAGTGAATACAGGAACTACTCACTTCTGTTTTCTATACAGTATAACCAACTATTTGGAAAACCTTGTTGGTAATAACCATGTTCAGTTACTGAATTTTAAAATATATCCCAGGTAAATTTTCTCCTATCTTATGGCCTTATGGGACTGGAATGGCCATAATTCTCAGCTAATCACAAGGAATTTTAAAAATTACACCCCCAGCACTTCCGAAAGATATACTGTTTTGGTAAAAGCATGCTCTGAATTGTATTGTAACCCTCAGGAAAGATCATCTAATGTGAGACATTCCGTACTCCTTATTGAATAGGATAATACAGGTTGAACATTTACCCTCATGTGAAGTGTTATCAGTTATCTGTTGATGGTTGCTTTTTACTTAAGGGATCAGGGTACCTTTATTTTCATGCAAGCATTTAAGGAACGTTTATTGCCAGAACTCAGATGGCAGTTTATTGTGTGCTGGTGACATATCCTACCAGGATTTTCTATCCTACATCCATCTTATTGCAATTAATATTTAATTATTTTTCATTTTATATGGGCTACAGTTTGGAAAGTGTTATTAAAACATGCATTCATGCTATTTTCTTTAAGCTCTTACTGTAGCTTTATAGCTTAACATGTATACTGACTAGTGATACAAAGGGCAGTAGCTTGTTGAGAGGGAAATACTGTGGGTTTTTCTTTCTTGGGTAAACATAATTTGTTTTGTCTGAAGTGGCAGAGTTATTATTTAGCATTATCATGCGCCTCATTGGTTCACTATCTAAACTGAATTCTTGCTTTTATTTTGTGCTTATTATGGGAAAATACAGGATTTAGGGCAGGTTTGATCAGCTGGCTTGGTGCTCTTGTTGTGGTAGGTGATATATTTTCACCTTAAGAATGCTGATTTGAAAGTTCTTGTTTTTTATCTACACAAACAGAAATTGAATATGTTTGCACAGCTGACTGTTGGATGGAATTAAAAGATAATGTATTGATTCTTACATTATATCATGTTCCTTGAATTGACTCCATTTGATTTCAGAACAGCTGTAGCTTTGTTCAGGTATTTCTGCTTGTACATTTTCCATTGCATTGGGGTGGTGACATCAGCCACCCATCATGGAAAATTAATTTGAGAAATCACATCTCAGTTCTAACATCACTGTACATTGTAATTTTTTGAACAGGCATAAACATTGCTAAAAAGCCCAAAGGGAGTGAAGTTGTCAACTTTAGCAAAGGAGCCGTATTTACATTTCATTAAAAGTGAGCATTCACTGTGTTAAAAGTTCCAGATTGCTAAATTCATCCAAGGGGCTTCTTGTTCTGCCCCTTTTCCAAATTTCTGAATGTTGCCCTTTGTGTTGTCTTAATGCTTGCATAATCCTCCACATGACAAGCACCAGCTGCTGATTTTGTTCCTGAACCAAGGCTGCAATGAAGGGCAAACAGTGTTGAATTAGATACCAATACACTGCTGGCTAGAAGAAGAAACGAATCAGCGATAAAAGCTCCAAATGGCTGTATTAATATTTCACACAAGTTGCTTTCTATGTATGTTCCTGCTGACTAAATCTGGGCAAAATGATAGAGTGCCTTTAGCTGCAGCTAAAATAAAATGTGTGAATAAATTAATGAATTGCCTTGTGAGTGAATTCTCCTTCACTCTTTATAAAAACAGTTGAAACTTTTCTGTATTATAAAACCATGTGAGCTTTGTATTGCAGGAATTCTGACCTAATTGATTTTATTGCAGTCATTTTCTCCCTTTCTCCAAGAATTAGAAAAGAACATTCTTACTGAATGTTAAAAACTGAGAAGCAAAACAGTATGAAATTTGGATCAATTAAACTCTTGGATGCTCCAGTTATAGAAAGAAACTCATCCATGGTGTTGAAAGTCTCTGAAAGGAGGATTCAAATGATGCAAATATTCCAATGTTTTCTGCTATGTCTTTCCTAGCCCAAATGGAGAAGCATCATTTTGGGAAATTAGGTGGGGAGAGGGACTTCAGCAAGGATGGGTTCTACTTATCTTTACTACCGGTTTGCAACGGGGCCGTGCGCGCATGCACAGAAGCATTTTGATGACATCGGGGTCGGTGGGCGGAGCATCCCACCGGTTTTATTACCGGTTCTGTAGAACCCGTGCGAACCGGGGGCAACCCACCATGGGCTTCAGAAATTAGTGGGTGTGGGGAAGAGTAAAGGCAGAGGGCTGCTGATTCTAGGCATTTACTTCCCTCATCACAGTAGCTCACAAAGTAAGCTTATATAATTTGATACTCGTATATTTGATTTTATCTTCTCTCTGAATGCTCAACTCAGTGGTAGCATCTAGCTGGCTTTGACTGATCTCCAAAAGCTAAGCAAGGTTACATCAGTGGGAGATCACTATAGCATGTGCCGGATGCAGAGCAATTGAAAAAAAAGAAACACAAAATGGCATTGGCAAATAATGCCGATGTGGTTGCCAAAAAACCAGGAACCAAGCTTGAGTCAAAGAAGACTTGATTTGTAAGAATAAGATCTAAGCAGATTGGAAAGAATAATAGGCTGAGATCCAGCTGAAGTTAAAACAGGAAAGAATCCAGGACTGCTGGAATCATATCTTGCTGTCTACTAAATTGTTGGTCACTGAAGAAATAATATACCAGACTATATAGATTGGAGAAGGCAATCTGGGATTTGTCAATGTTTTGATTCTCAAGTCCCTTTAGACCTCAAAATGTTTTAGGGTGCTTTTGTTACTATTGAGTCAAGTACATCTATGCTAAGCAAAGCTTTCTGAAAAAAAAAAAGGGAAGGGGGGGTTGAGAAGAATTTTGAAGACTGTAAGTCAGGGATCTCCAAGCCCTGGTCTGTGGATTGGCACTGGGCCGCAGCATGCCAGAAATCGGGCCATGCAAACAAGCAAAGCCCCATCTGAGGGATGCAGGCAGCACATGAAATCACACACCCCTCTGATCTGCAGAAAAACATCTCTCCACAGAATCGGTCCCTGGTGCCCAAAAGGTTGGAGGCCATTCCTGTAAGTAGTTTCAGTATGTAAAGAAACCTGGAGGCATTGACAGGTTATAGTATAACTGTCGATTGTGTAGATTGTGAATTCTGTAGGCTGTCAAATTGGGTAAGGGTAAAGGTAGTTTAAAGAGTTAAGCAAAATTCAATTTAATATTACATAACTTGAAGAAATGGGAGGAAGTCCCAAGCTGCTCTTTGGAAAAAAAAGTCACGTTTTTTAAAATTGTATATATTTTTTTCACCTGGTCATGATTAAATTTCATTTGGTTGGATTTTGGTTCTGAGTGAGTGAGTGGATTGAGGCAACTGTTATTTGAATTAGAATATTATTCTTTTTCTTTCAAAAAATAAATAGCACAAGATAGCCTCCAGCTTTACAATTTAATATTATTTGTTTGCAGTATTTGCACAGGTATGATCTATCAAAATATTTTGTTTTTTTCCTCCTGGGCAGCTACTCTCTCCCTCTCTCCATATTCCCACTGCTAATACTTTGAAAACTCAAGGGCATGCCCTGTTACAGATTAATTGCTTAAGTATGAGCATAAAATTTGTAAGTGCTGACTTCAAATACAGTGTCCTTTGTATGTGGTTAGGAGGTAATCCAATCCTAAAATTGTTGTGGCTAATGTGAACCGTCCAATATAACTGCCAGCTCATATATAGCCAACTGATGTACAAAAGTTGAAAACAGAAAGGAGGTGAATAATGTCCGGAATGGAGATCTCTAAAATCTTTTACACAAGAGGATTGGAAGCTTTCTCTGCAAAATACTTCATCTGAATTAATTTTATGAAGTGATTTTCCAATTTCTTCAAACAGTTTGAAAAATACTACTTTAGATAAAAGTTTCTCAAATTACATTAGGTGGTTGGCTGAAAGTAGTGGACAAGGCCATGTTTAGCAGGGCTGGATTATCAAACAGTCTACGAAAATCCTGATTTAAGGTCTATGATTATATGGTGATGCTGCCTTCAAGGTCACATTTCAAATTCTGAGCAATATCAAGATTGCAATCATAAAATTACTTTGCAGTGTCATAAAGATTAATAGCTCAGAACTTTCTTCATTCTAATAGTATTTTGTTTAATTTGATGCTAGAATTTTTAGCTAAAACAGTTGACTGTCTTCATTACAGTTGAGAATTTCTATTTCTTTTCCCCCATCCCCTAGAATGATGCATTTGCTTATTGATATTTAAAAAGAGATGGTTTTAATTGCTGCTTCTTGTACAATGTTACAAACATCCGTCCATAGTTCTTCAGGCACATTGTCTACCAGATCTAATATACTAAATCTATTCAGTATCTCTACTTTTTATTCGTAAGTGATGTGATTTAGTTCATACCTCTAAGTTAAGATCTGCCTCCACCAGGGGTGGGTTCTAAATTTTTTTACTACCAGTTCTGTGGGTGTGGCTTATTTTGTGGGCGTGGCTTGATGGTCATGTGACAATTATTTAGGATTTAGCAGAGGTACTGGTCTACCAGGCTTTTAACTACTTGCAGAGCTGTACCGATCTACCCATTTATTTTTTGTAGGCACTGGTCTACTCATGTATTTTTGCAGGCACTGGTCTACTCATTTGTTTTCTTTTAACACTGATCAGCTGTAGGGGGGTGGGGGGCATGAGGAGGGGGGGTGTGGGGCAGAACTGGTTCGGTGACGTCATATCGTCACTGCTACTGGCTTGGGAGAACCGGGCCGAACCGGGAGAAACCCACCACTGGCCTCCACCCTCCTACCATTCTGCAATTTTTACCAATTAGTAAAAAGTAAAGGGAAATGCATTATGAGGTGATTTAAAGAAAAGATCCTTCATTCAACACCATCATAATTTCAAATGGTTGCTGAAAGAACAGTTGTAAGTTGAGGACTATTTGTATATACAACTTAGTATTACTATGTGAGAATACATTCCTATATGTTTGTATATGTGAGTATATATCTTTCTTACATTTGCACATATATACAGACAATATACAGCTAGTCCTCATTTAGTGACCACAATTGGAACCAGCAATTAAACAAAATGATAATAAATGTGAGGACTGGTCACATAGTTACTTTTTCCACACCGTTTGCAACTGCAAGCAGTTGCTAAATAAGGCAGTCACTAAAGAAGGACTGTCTGTAGAACATTCCCTGATTATTAGGAATTTATTAATTTGGGTTTTGTCCATTTTCTCAGTTCCTCAGCTTTAAATTTGTTTTGTTTCTGCACAGTACGCAAATACTGCTCACTCCAGCTCAATTTTAAGAGGCATATGTCTTCATATTTTGACTAAGGTCTGCATGAGAACATGGATGCTTTTGATTTTAGTTATATTCAAAATCCATTGCTTCCTGACTCTGACAGTGGGAACCTTTTTCCACTTCTCCCAGGATGTATGGAAAGTAGAAGGATCAGGTGGCATTCAGGGAGCTTGAAACACTGAATACAATGGTTTGGATCATTTTCTTGTCCTGAATTTACTTCTATTTTATTTCCAATTTTATCAGCTTCCTGTTGCTCATGGATCAGCCATTAGCTACTTCAAGAATCAGAAAGGACTGCAATTCAATTTAGATTGCTCGTGAACTAATTTAGCATGTAGCTTGTTTATAAATCGGCTTCTACAGGTAACGAGTATATGGGGGATGAAAGGGTGGTGACAGGAAAATGATCTTGCATATTTATGGAATGCTCAGGATTTAGTTATTGTAAAGTAGTATGAGTCATCCTGGAAGCTTCTTTTGGGAGTAGGTAAATGGAAGGAATTGGTTTGTGAAGGTTCCTATACAGTCAGTGAAAACGATTTGATTACAAATCTGATAATCGCAAAAACAAAGGTCAGATGGAAACAGGTCAGCCCACTCAAAAGAGAAGGGCTAAATAGTGCATGAGATGGAGCAGGAAGAAAAACGAAAAACAAAAGGGCATGATTATTGTTTCTATATACAGGCTTGTTCTTGAATCACAGAAGTAACATTTTTTTTGGTTCTGGCTTCCTATTTTCTTCATGCTGTAATTCTTGATTCAATCCTGCCTGTAGGTTAAAGCCTGACCCACAATTTCAGCAACTGTTTACCGTAAGGGTGCTTGCAGGGGTGAAATCTACTTACATTTGCAACTGGTTCGGAAGTGCATGCGCTGCGTGCGCATCACCAGAGCGCGGACCTTCTGCACATGCACAAACCCTTCTGTGCATGCGCAGAGGGTAAAAAACAGGTTACTTCCTGGTTAAAACCAGGAAGTAACGATGACTGGGTGGGTGGGCGGAGCCTCACGCCATCACTACAGGTTCTCCGAACCACTAGCCACCATCGCTACCGGTTCGGCCGAACTGGTCCGAACTGGGAGCATTTCACCCCTGGGTGCTTGCTTCAAGTTTCTAGACCTGGACCATGGTTGCCAGTTCTCTTGCCATGCCATTGTTAATGCGTTATTTTGTATAAGAACCAAATAGATCTGCTAGAGTGACTCATTAGTCGATCCAAACAATTGGATCACACTGCAGACGGGGAAAAGTCCAGCAACTACCAGTTGCTGCACAACTTTGTGCTACCTTGTTATGTTGCACTGCATCGAATACCAGAGAGATTTAAGACGTTCATCACTTAGTTATAAATTATACATTTGCTTAAGACAGGTAGAATTCCTCTCTAAGTATTCTCACAAAGAATTTGTACTTGGATTTTAAATAAGAGGAGCAGGTAAATGAGCAGTTTTACTTCTGGAAAATAACAATCCTGGCCCAGGAGAGTATCCTAATTTTATGATCATACCGAGAGCTGCCTTCGCCAACATTGCTGGAAGAGTGATAGCTAGCCATGAAATTAACAGTTTACCGCAAGGTAATTGCTGAGTATAGGCATATAATCATGGCCTGCTATATAAACTTGATTAATAATTAAATATTATTTTGATTTGGGATATGGACTGGAATGGAATGGCTTAGGCTGATTAATTAAAGGAAGTCCTATCTGGTGATCTGTGGGAGAAGCTGTTTCATAGGTTGCTCAAATTCTTAAGGAGGATTATTTCAGTATATAACTATAGTTGGAAGAACTGAAGGACAATGGCGTACTATGCATGGAAAAAAAGCAAAATTGCCACTATTATCTCTCTCTCTGTGTACTCAGTTTTCCTCTTCTGATCAGATTTTTCAAATGCAATTTGAAACCAATGGACCTCACTGATGACTGTAGAAAAATAATGCAAATATATGCAAGGTCTTTGCTTATATTATGGAATTTGGGGCAGCGGTAAAATCCACTTACCTTCGCTACCGGTTCGGGAACGGGAGCACATGGGAGCACACGTGCCTCTTCTGCGCATTCGCAAATGGTAAAAAAACGGGATGTAATGACATCCCGGTGGGTGGGCGGAGCCTCCCGCTGCCGGCGCTACCAGTTCAGCGAACCGGATAGAGCTGGGGGGGGGTCACCACTGGTTTGAGGGCATTTGTACTAGCTTTCTAGAATAAATTTTCTTATCTTGAATTGACTGTGAAGTATCATAGCTGTGGCTGGCAGGATTATTTTTCCAACTAAGTATTCTATTCACATGAAGCCTACCTTGCTAGAAAATGACACAGTTCTTTGTGAGTGTCAGGAGCAAGGGTCATCCAGCAATTTAAGGGACCTCATACATACAGTGCTTTATATTGCCTATTGCTGTTCACTCTCAAAGTAGATCTATATAATAAATCTGAAGCTCTGATTGATTCAGGAGCCACAACTAATTTCATAGGTTCTTCTATTGCATGCAGATATGTCTTGCCTAGTCAGTCAGACACCAGTGAGGGTGGGAATGACTGACTGCTGATTTCTATACTTGAGGATTGGTTTCTGAACATAGAGCCATCTTCAACTCACCATTTTTATCACCAAAATACACTACAACCATGTTTGATTTCTTTACATCTCCCCATAGTTTTGGGATGGGTTGGCTTCAGATCCACAGCTGAGAGCTTTCAATAAGATCTGTCACCTTGTGCCATTTTATTCTGGGCAACTGCAACAGTGGAGAGATAAAGACAATAACACAAACTCCTATTTTTCCCAGAGATAATGTGTATGCATTCCCACCCAGTTTACTTCTGGAATGTGGACCCTAACAGATTTAAGTTAAGATAGCATAGACTATTGCTAGGCATAAACATCCTTTAAGGACTGCTGAAAGGACTGTGGCCCCCACACTGTGGAATCTCCCCCTCCCCCTCCCACAAGTTAAGGATGGCCCCATCACTTCTAAGCTTATGAAATTTCCTCAAGACATGGTTATGACAGCAAGTCTGGAGACCTCAGAGGGTGGTTGAACAAGTGAGGTGACTCCATTACTATTAACATCCTCTGATCTATTATTCTTGTTTAGTTCTTTTTATAGTTTTAAAATGTTTTAAATATTTGTTAATGATAATGATTTTAGATATTTATTGTTTTAGCTTTGTTGTATGCTACTTATTGTACATCACCCAGAGTCATGTGCCTATGAGATGGGCAGCCCCTTAAGGTGGATGGATGGATGGATGGATGGATGGATGGATGGGCGGGTGGCAGGCAGGCAGGCAGGGAGGCAGGCAGGCATTCTTTAGCACATTGTAATTAAGAAATGCGGGTGGTCAATTGCTATGCATTTTTCTAATAAGGAAAGGAAAAATTTCCTAACAATCTCAGGGGTGAGACTTCGTCTTAGTTGTGACAAGAGCATTGCAACATAGTAAGTACATAGGGGAAGAGTTTTCTCCCTGATGACTTAATTAAATTAAAAGATGACTCAATTAAATCCCTGATGAGATTTGATTTAATTGAAACAAGGGGAATCATGAGGTTTCAGAAATGTACAATAAAAGATATACCATTTATGTACCTATGTATATTTTGGCTGCCACATCATACCCATATGAGTTCTCCAAAATTGTCTTCTTCCGTGGAAGAATGTCTAATAAAAATTCTCTAAGAATTGTGACTTTGAATCAGTATTTTAGTAACTGGGCAGTTAAACCCAATTCTCACCAGTTTTCTGTCTCAGGATACTGTCTTCTATGTTGCACTGACTGAGAGCTTCTTCTGAAGATAATCTAAGTGAAAGTTTTTGTGAATAAACTATCATGTTCAATAGCAATTGCTGGAGGAAATCTGACTTTATAAGGCTACCAACACCAATTATGTAAGTTTTTTGTCTGTTTCAATTGCAGGAAGGTAGTTGAGAACTCTTCAATCTAAAAGTCCTTCAGGCACATCAGAATTTCAAATCTCCATTATTTTTTAAAAATAGCTTTTTGTTATCTTCCACGTTAGCTTCAGAGGATGATGTCAGGAATGTATGTGGTCCCAAAGATGACCTATAGATATCAGAGGTGATATTGGAGAATGCTTAATATACAACAAGCTGATATCTTATCCAAATCCTGAAATTGTTTACTAAAGTGGGCCATCTCTTTGCTTATATTCTGAGACTGTATAGCTGAAGTAGTAGAAAGCCAAATTTATTCCTGAGTGGTTGATTAAGCCCTTTGAATTAAATGAATCAATACAACTGTAAAATGTCACATAGGGCAGATCCCATGATTTTTAGCAATGGTCTGGCCTAAAAAGACAAAGTTCGTCTATAGGAGCTTTCTGGAATGTCCAAAGAGACCAGTGCTTGTTTTTTAGGCTGGAAGCCAATGACAAAAGCCAGAAATAATTTAATTGCTTATACAGTGGGTACTATTTTGTTATGTAACATCACTGACAATTGGAAAGAAAATGGGGATTTCTGTTGATTTCTTATATTGCTATATTGAAGCATCTGTGCCTGTGAACTGGCTTGCTTGTTATAAAATACAGGTATCTGATATTGAAATAATTCTGATTCACACTCTGGCTAATAACACATTGCCAAAGATTGTGTGAAAATCGTATTATCATTATATCTATTAGAGCTTCCAATTTTTTTCTATCAATGTGACTGTCAACTTCAAGCCCAAGTCTTCTAAATTAATCAGATTTCATTATTTAAAAAACTTCCCTTCCTGGGTGGGATCTAGCTGCTTTTGCAAGATGATTTATAAAACATTGGCCAGCCTATAGGACTTCATGACTGTTGCTGACATCCTTGAGTAAATGTTTTAAATGGGTATATTTCTGAAAGTTATAATAAAGAGCAGGTACTGAAATCTCTACAGTTTTCCCACTCTTGTCTTTCAATTAAAATAAAAGCAATAATTTTAGAATCTGAGTATTGCTAATCAAATTGTTTTACTCCAGCCCAAATGGATCTATTGTTTGACTCTGTCTGTATTTGTGTATGGGTTATTTATAGACTAATTAGATCAGCAGCTCCCAACCTTCTGGGAACGAGGGACCAGTTTCGTGGAGAGAGGTTTTTCTGTGGACCGGAGAGGACATGCTTTCATGTGCTGCCTGCATCCCTTAGATTGCTTGTTTGCATGGCCCAGTTTCTGGCAGTCCGTGGACCAGTGCCGATCCATGGACTGGGGGTTGGGGACCCCTGAACTAGAAGTTCTAAAATTTTCTAGGCCAGTCTTATCCACATACTGCTGTTCAAATGATTTAGACTGTAATAAATATTGTCCCTGGTTAGTGGCCATGTCAATGGTCTTGAAAGCACATGATTCAATGCATTTGAAAGGTACCACACCAGGAAACCATGAAATACACTATTGTCTTGCACACCTTTTTCACACGAAGATCTTACTGACATGTTGCTTGACACTGATTGGTCAAATAAACTGAAATTAATTACACACACATCCCAGATTATGTGGCGTGTATAATATATAAATTTACATAACTGAATTATAGAGACTCTCTATGCTTAAAAAAAATGAAACCCTATCTAAACATCAGCCCAAAAAAATGCATATAGTTTTTAACCAGAGATTCCCCTCTCTGTTGCACTTCTGGAATTTTTGAGATGCTAATGCAGGATTTTGTTCTGGGGATTATGGCCATCTGTTCTCCCACAGAATAATGGCCTGAGATTTTCCTGCTTTTATCACTTTCTTCCTTTAGAATTAGGAGTATTTACAGCAGGGCACTTGGGTGTGCACAAGTAGGTAGTTTGCACTTTAATGTTTCCTGTACTGGCAGCAATTTCTGTTATCACTTCAGGAGAGTAATGTTATTTATTGCTGATTAAATATGAGTATTTCTTGTGAAAAATCATTGAGGAACAGCAAAAAGCTGACACCTCTTTCCAACTTTCTCTGCTCCTCTGAGATTTATTTTTATATATATAAATATATATTTATTTTATTTTTGTTTGATTTATAAGCTATCAAATCTGAAAACTGTAGGTAGTATGCACAGTTAAAAAGAAAATAAAAATACAATATAAAAGCACATAGACAAGTAGAATGCAATGGGGAGAAAAACGCCCCTATCAACTATCTTCTGGTATCAGCATCACAAATCATACAACCTCTAATTTCAAAAGGCAAGTTTTCAGATTTTGTTCAACTGGCATTAAGGTCGTGGCCAGGTGAACCTCCAGGCAACAATATTCTAGAGAATGGGATTGATGGTAGAGAAAGAGTGGCTCCAGGATCTTACAAGATAAGATGCTTCATCTTATGGGAGGAGTAGAGATAATTGGAGAAAGGTAGTCCCATGGTTATTTGTGAGCTGCCTTTCTCCAATTAAGAGAAAGTCCAGGTAGAGCTTTACAGATGACAACCAGCATCTTGAATTTCACTAAGAAATTCCACCTCACTTACTAACTGTTGGCTGGCTGCAATTACCATCTTGCTTTCCGTAGACATTCTGTTTGGACATTGAATCCTCCTTCCCACCCGGGAGAAGCATGGCTCAAAGTGAACTTGCCAGTTAGGTCTTCGCATTTTTAGCCTTTTGTAAATGGGAATATATATAAGCCCAAGTAATATATGCTCTTTGAGAGACAAATAACAGAATTCCACTACTGAGTATAGGTATTAGACAGCAATACTAAACAGGGCAAAGAAATAAACCTGAAAATAGCACCACGATTGCAATTTGCCAAATAAGTTTTGACTATGTATTTGATACCTGAAATGACCTTTTATTTAAAACAGCCAGAGAACCAAGTACTTTGCTGTGTTTTTGATGTATCCTGAAATGAACCTCTTGGATAAGATCTTTCCCCCCAATATTTGATGCCATTTTTTTTCTTATCAGCAGTTATTGTATGAATAAAATTAGTAATGAATGGATATGCTGGTCCCTGACAAAAGTCTGACCTCCATAATTATACAAAAGAACATGTGTTTTTAGTTCTCATGGACTTGTCACCTGAGAAGGTTTTCTTGCACAACACGTTTCTAAAGTTATTGCTTGCTATGATTATTCTGCTGTCTAAACATACACATACCATATGTACACACATATGCACAGCTTTATTGATAATTTTTATGATAGTTATTTTTAAACCCAGTCCTATTTTATATATTGAGTAAGGAATGCCTCAATTCTAGATGTGTAGGGATATTTTTAAACCGTAAACCATTTTAAACAGGAAACATTTCCTGTATATTGGCAGGAAATGCTTGTAAGTAGGGGGATGCAAAAGGTATCAGAGATGGTTCAGTAGATACTGCGGTGAACAGGAGGAGGGTTGGATTAGACCGCAGAGATACTTTGCAAATCTTCTGATACTATGAAAAGCTAGGGCTAAGGTCTCCGAAAGCCCCAGCCTTTCTCTGGGCATCTGCATGGTGCAGTGGATATCGATGTGTGTCTGAGAACAGTGATACTTCCATTCTCAATCCAACTCCTACATATATAATATGATATGGAAATATACTTACTTACCTACTTTTAAAATCAAAACACACTGGTTCTGGGAGTTTCATTATGTTCTCTTTCTATTCATCATCTGTGCTCCACAACAATTAGAAATAATAATGGAAGTGAAAGTTAAAATATAATTAACTTTCCATTTCCTTAAGAAAAAAAGAGGTTGTGATAAAGTGGAAAAGCATAAAATAACTAGGATCCTGGAGATCAAACTGCGAATTAACAATCTCATTTTAAAGTATTTTAAAGTAGAAGGAGAGTGTGTTAATTCTGAAACAGACTACCAGCCCTTCAAAGATAGGGCCATCATTCTTAGCACCAGCCTTAAGGATTGTTGAAGGACCCCTTTTCCTTCTAGTGTTTTGTCAGTCAGGAACTATGGATTGGGGCAGAGCCAGGGTGAGGGGAAAGAATTATATTTGTTGCCAATTTATATCCCCCTGCCTGCCTGATCTATCAATCTTCCCAACATTTTCCTCTCCCCCTTAGCTACTGCACATCACTCACCCATCCTTCCTTCCCAGCCTTATTCCCTCAATTCCGTTACTGCCTCAGGTTGCTGTCCCTTTCTCTGACCATCTCATAATGCCTTCCCTTCCTCCCCCTCCTCTTGTCAGAAATTCAAATATGAAATATGGATACCTGGTCTTCCTAGCAGTTATAATTCATCACCCATCTCCCAGGTTATTGTATCAGAGATCAGTTATACTATGGTAAGAGTTTGCTTTAACCATGTCCAAAATGTGGCTTGAGATGAGACTATAATCTTGTGGATAGCTACAAGACTCACCAGAGCTTTGCATTTACGTTAGTTATGCCTGAAATCTTTTATAGGGAGAACCTGCGGACTCTCAAATGTTGCTGAACCACAACAAACAGCATCTCCAAAAAACTTGGGCAATGATGAAGATAGCAGTATCTAGAAAAAGCCGTAGATTTTTCAGCCACATTTTCTTAAGTAGAGTGGAAGCTTTTCTTATAGTTGGCATGCTTCTCATTTTGGAGAGAGACCCTGCCTTTTACTCGAAGCCCAACAACAATAACAAACACCAGCTCAGTGGACCTGGGAGCAGGTGTAGTTTTCCATTTGATTATGCAAGTAGAAAAAGTGTGCTCTGGTTGCATTTTCTCACCAAGCCATCATTAGGAACACAGCTTTTTTATGGAAAAACTCATACTGCTACCTAAGAACTAGAGCACATAGTTAAAAAAAGAAGGATATTCATGATATGGAGGAGAAAAAACATTTCCTCTGGCTAAAGCCAAAGCTGCAATTTGGTGCTGCTGACCTCTCTTTTGAAATGTTTTAAGATTTCTCCCATTGTTCTCTCCAGACTGAAAGGAAGAAGCCTTTAAGGGCTTACACAGAATTCAGAGCAAAAGAATCTGATCTTTCTGAGATTGCTTTGTCGAATTACTGTAGATTTTGATCATAATGTTTCTCTGTTGGCTAACAAAATAGCAAAACCCCACAGGGGTTGCAGGGAGGAGGTCTTCAAATGAATTGAGCAAACTACTAAATTATTAGGAAAATCAAAGTTTTGACTTCTCACCTATACTCTTGTACTTAAATGCTCATCTTTTAAATACAAGCTACTTGTTTTTTGTAATGACTAGCATATTTAGTATTTTTCTTTGAGAAGTTAGTCAAGGAATGTGTCTAAACTTTTTAAAGTTATTTTGGCACAGAAGAGCAACAATAGATGAAATTAGTGGGACTATCCTGAATGATTTGGGAGCACAATTGCCTTTAAGTTACCACGTCTTGATTTTCAATATGCATATAAGGAATAAGATTTTCTGTTAAGCTGACTTTGCTTTGTGCAATATATATTGTAATTTTCCAAAGTCCACTTGCCCAGTTTGCCAAAGGCAGCATTTCTCTTTAATTAAAGACAAAGCTGTTGTTAGTAGCTGCCTCACCTATAATCTCCTACACATTCAGAAGGGCCATAACTGTATTTTCCTCCTCCTCCTGAAGCAAAAGCTGGTCCAACCACCTGTTAGCATTACATCATGGGCTCTGAAACATACAGTTGTACCAAAGCCCTTAAACAAAGTGGTGCTTCTTACATTGTTTGCACTCAAAGAGCTGATGTCATGCCAAGCTGATGTCATTCCATGTCTTTGTGTCAATGCCATGGCAACCAGGCAGGTGGGGAGTCTCAGCTAAAGTCATTTGGTTTGAAGGGAGGAAAGTTTTCACATTTTTACTTTTCTGAATCGGTGTCCCAACTGAGAGAGAGCAGAAGGCAATCCTGAATGCCTGCTCAGGCATTAGGGAAAAAAATGTGTGTACCCTGTCTTTTAACAATTCCCTTTTTGAGTAATCTCTTCTTTGTGAAGCAGAATTTTATTAGGAGGAAAATTGGATTGTGAAATCCAAATGGTGTGATTCAGAAGTTTATTTATCAAAGTCAAAAGCGACTTTGGGCAGCATACAATAATGAAACAAAACAACACTGTAAAAAAAGCCACAGATATAAAATGTAAACAAAACCAAACCCATAATAAACACCATAAAACTGAAAGCTACAAACACTATTCTTTTGAAAGAAAAAGAAAGCAAAAGGTATCAAATGTATGTTTTTTTTCCATTTCTTGCAACACACAAACCAGAGTTATGTATCATTTCAATTTTGATTTCAACTTTAGTATTGGATTCAATTCCTGTGGACTAAGAGATTGTGGGAAAAGTTATTAAGCTGCAAAAAGGTCCATATAAACCCAGAGGGATCTTAAAATAATGTATGTAAAGTGAGTACAAGTATCTGCTGCAACTTAGAGGCATCCTGTCTGTTTTTTGAGACCACTAACAAACCAGTGAAAGAAGTAGTAAGCAAATATATTCCTGGACTTTGTGATCCAGGATAATTTGCTTTGTCAAGCAGCTTTGATTTGAGTTTCCAGCACATGGCAGAAAGTGAAAATTATAGCTTCAGAAACAGGATGGACCTCTGCCTTTGCTTGGTGGATTAAGACTGTCAGCACTGTGCTCTCACCAGCATCCCTTCCATTTTCTCTCATTAAAAACCCAACTCTTCTCTCTTGTTGTAGGTGGACTCAGCAGTTTTAAGCAGAACCACGAAAACCTCTGTGATAATTCCCTCCAACTTCAGGAGTGCCCTGAAAGCGGAGGTGGAGGTGCCGCAGTAACCTGTACACTACCTCAGTCCATTGCTACCACTCCAGACATTGAGAATGCCGAGCTCACCCCCATCTTGCCCTTCCTCTTTCTCGGCAATGAACATGATGCTCAGGACTTGGAGAAGATCCAGAGGTTGAACATCGGCTACGTAATCAACGTCACCACTCACCTCCCTCTCTACCATTATGAGAAAGGTTTGTTCAGCTACAAACGTCTCCCTGCCACGGATAGCAACAAGCAGAACCTCAGACAGTATTTCGAAGAGGCTTTTGAATTCATTGGTAACTATTCTTGTTTCCACTTTGACTAGATTGCTCTAAATAAATGCTGTGCTTGTGACTTTAGCTCTGGGTTGAAATATATAAAACAGATGTATTTTGGTTCAGAGGGTTCAGAGGGTTGGTTGGATGTTTGAAGTTACTTTGGTTGGGCATTTTAACAGTGGAAGCTCTTTATTTATCTCTGGCTCCATTTCTAAAATAATTGATCATGTGTTGTAGTATTCACACTTTTCCCTACAGGTTTCTATTCATTAGGGTGGAGATACTTTTTTTTGGTAAAACATAGGCTTGATAGGGAATCTTGATTAATACCATTTTAGTAACATTTTAACACCATGCTGCAGATGTTTGTTAATATCCTTTCTCTGTATTCTCATACTCTCAAAGGAACAACATATCCGTTTATGAGAGACTCATAGCAGTGGTGGGATTCAAATTTTTTTACTACCGGTTCTGTGGGCATGGCTTGGTGGGCATGGCATGGCTTGGTGGGTGTGGCAGGGGAAGGATACTGTAAAATCTCCATTCCCACCCCACTCCAGGGGAAGGTTACTGCAAAATCCCCATTTCCTGCCTATCAGGTGGGACTTGGGAGGCAGAGAATAGATGGGGCGGGGCAAATCAGAGGTGGTATTTACTGGTTCTCCAAACTACTCAAGCGGGTCAGAACCTGCTGAATACCACCTCTTATTCATAGGGATATTGAGAGGTTATCAATTGACAGGTTATCTCAGAAACAGCAATCCAGTGCCGGTGATTAGAGATCTAGGAAAAGAACACCTCAGATGGACTTTGCCTTCATAAACTCAATATTATAAAAGCTGGGAAATTGTAGTCACAATATTAAAAGAGTAGTGATTGGTTAAACTGTCAAATCTGGTTCACTGATCATGGCCACAGATTCCCAGCGGGGTTGATCCACATTCATGGAGAATAGGGGTCTCAGTGGCTAAATGCATGAAAGTTTTATTACTTCCATGATGAAAAGCAGCATGTCACAAGAATACCAGCTGCTAAAAAGCAACTGTGAACAAACACTTCAGGATTATGGGAATTTAGATGCTGGGCTGGATGGGTGCTTCTTTGGTCTTCCTTTGATCACGCAGGGCTGCTTTTTGAGGTTAGCCAGTTTACCCAATGATGCTATGAGAACAGCTTGTCCTTTATTATGGATGTCTTCTGGTGACATTCCCCCAGAATTCAGTTCAAGAAAAAAGGATAATTTTGCAGAACACAAAGCTTTATGCTATTTGATCTGCACACATCTCTCAGAAGATATGATCCTACATAGTAGGCTTGCGGGAAAAGGCTGGTGAAAAAATAGGACAGAATTAAATATGACTAGGAACAATTATGAAGGGAGAGTTGCAGCAAAGCTTCCTAACAGCCAAGGATTATATATATGTATGTTGTTCAAGGTAACACTTTTCTCTTTACTGTATCTGGCATGATGCATTTTGGCTTTTGGGTTTGGACAGAATGTTAAAAGGTACAATGATCTGCTTTCAGAATTTCTAATAATATTGAGCTAAAATGCTTACAGCTATTTTATCCATGGAAATAGAAACATAATTTTTTTCCCCTAGGTAAGTTGAGACAGTGTTTCCCAACTGGTGCCAGATGTGTTAGTCATCAACTTCCTCATCCTTCAGCTAGCATGAACATTGGCCATGCTAGCTGAAGACTATGTCAGTTGAGGCCCTATACACTCAGACACCCACAGGCACAAGATTGGGAAAAATTGATTAAAGCCTTCAGCTTGCCTCACTGCTTCCTTGTGAGGTTCAATTTGGGGCAAAAAGATGGAATTGATGGGAATACTAAATATAGATAGAAAGATAGATTTGATCTTTCTGTAAATATGCCATTTTTTGTAGTTTTCTCCCAAAAGACTCTTTGTGGATCTAGGTTGTACAGTTCTTGTTTAACAGCTTAATAGTCCTACTGTTAAATAAAACTAATCTATTCCCTTTGTGCTGGCAACAGGATGAGACTTGCATCAGCTGAAGATTTGTTGCGCTTCCAGGCCAAATCCATTTTTCCGGAGCCCATATAGCAAAATAAGAACTTTGGCCTTATCTAACCATCCAAGCCTTGCCCCATTTGCACTGGACCATTACGACATAGCAACTTAAATGTACTGTAACTGTTTGTTACAGAGGAAAAGGAAACGAGCAGCAAATTTCTAGCTTTAGGAAACTAAACATGCCAACAGATTATTTATTGTTTAACTGGCAGATAAAGACTTTGAGAGCCATAAAATAGAATTGCCCCTCTTTTTTTCCCTCTAACTAGCAAACACTGTATTGTTTATTGCGCTGTTCAACTTGCAAGGGCATACCAGGGTTTAGCTTTGTAACCACAAACGTTGCCTGGCATTTGTGTGTGTGTGTGTGTGTGTGCCCACTCATCTCATAAAACAAAATAACTCTGGGTGGCATACAATAAGGATATTAAAGAATAAACATAAAACGTGGTTGATAAATAACAGATCCCACCTCCCCCTGCTCCTTCTCTCTCCCTAGTTGTTTTTATAGTGTTTTATTTTTATTAAATACATGTTTTTGTATATAACATTGTAAAAGGTGTCACCTCAAGGTGAAATGGACAGCAAACAAATTTAATGATAAATCAATGAATAAAAAACAGACATTGTTTAATTTTTTTTAAAAAAAATCACAAGGCACACAACAGAATAGATGTTAACAGCCATAATGGAGCTACCTCCAGATCTTACCAGTCACCTGGGACTATCAAGCCTGATGGCATAGCCAAATATTGAAGGATTTCCAGAAAATAAGTAAGGATGGAGATATCTCAAAGGTGCTTTTTCAAGAGGCAACTGGACTTTCTGGTTTTTCTTTGAAGATGTTTCGCTTGTCATTCAAGAAGCTTCTTCAGCTGAAGAAGCTTCTTGGATGAGAAGCGAAACATCTTCAAAGAAAAACCAGAATGTTCAGTTGCCTCTTGAAAAAGCACCTTTGGGGCAACCATGACCTGGATGACTGAGAATCTCCATAGACATTAAGCATGGAGATGATATCACTTTGTGGTGATGGGGGAGAGGAATGCTATGGCAGAGAAAGTCTGCCTCCTTGGGACCAAGTGTAGTTCCCTAAAAAGCACTTTCAGCATGCCTCTTCTACCAGATCTGATAAGATGGGCTGTTATAATTTATTAATCATGTTAATTACTACTTGCAGAACAATGACATTTCCTAAAGCCTATCAGTGCTATTTTCTGAATTAGCCAAAGCTGGAGACAATCCTGGTCTGTTTTTTTTTTCTTTTCTTGTTTTGTTGGTAAATTTCTTTAGGATAGTTTTAAATAGTGCAAGGAATTGCCATATTGAATTTATGTGTCTTTTACAAGATATGTGGAGAGACAAATCTTGCCAAGAAAAGATCCCAGTTGTAAATATTACTATTGCTTTTCTCTTAGAAATGCACTCTATGAGATCGAATAAAGTATTGTAGGATTTTCCCCATTTCAAATTAAGTTTTGAACACTGCCAAAAGAAAGTGTAGATATTTCTTTCCAGATGATGACTTCCTGAGAAGATATGAGAAATATTCAATCTCAAAAACACTTTTTTTTCCAAATAGTGTATAGTATAACTTGACATCCTGACTAGGTGGCTCAGTGGTTAAGACACTGAGCTTGTCAATCAGAAAGGTCGGCAGTTCGGCGGTTCGAATCCCTAGTACAGGTCTCCTGCATGAGCAGGACTAGATGACCTCCAAGGCCCCTTCCAACTCTGTTACTGTTACTGAATAACTTCTTTTATATTAACTTAGATGAAGCTACTGAAATAGCAGCAAGCAAATATTCTTATTTCAGTAATCAAAATATGCATATGCTGTATGAGGGTAGTGACCTTCACTGTTTATCTAAGTTTTACATAATCTCTTCTAGACATGCTTTTTGATTTCAAGTTTGCTTCTGACACCCACATTAGAATTAGAAAATAATTACAGTGACAAATTGGAAAGAAATAACTGATGGTTTCAGATTTTGCCCTGGGCCTCTTTACTCTTTTGACAGTTAAATAAATTTTCCGTACTACGTTGGACGTAAGTCTGGCAATTGCATGATTGCCAGATTGCACTTTCAGACAGTGACCATTTTACCAATGCTTTGCATTGCTGGCCTGTGCATATTCAAGTACGTAGGGTAGTTTTAGGCATGGGATTCATATGAAGACCCTGAAAATAATAAAAGAAAGGTGGAGAACTTTTAGCTTTTCAAATGCTGCTGCACTAGTGTTTCTGGCATCATGAAGCAACACAGCCAGCGATAAAATATCCTGAGAAATGTGTTTCTGCAAGAAATGTCCAACCTGAAGATTCCCGATTCCTTTCTTAAAAGTTGGTTGAATTTTGTCAAGATACAATACATAGGGCTATCAGGCCCTGAGAAAAATAGCCAAAACATTCCATGACTTTTCAGTATATATAAAACACCTAAAATATGCCTGCCATTCACTTATCAGCAAGACTCTTAATGAACTTTCATGGGAGGTTGTAATAACAGAAATGTTCTGAAACAAGGAGTGCTGGAGAAAAGAGAAGCAATCGATTCTTCTGGGCTATTTTTCCAACAAAGCTTTAGAATTGCTTACTGGGAACAGAGAGAAGCAAAGCACACATTTCTCAAAGGCTTGTGAACTTTGGACTGTTTGGATACTTCATAAGCAGCAGTGCTGATTCATATAAATGCAATTTCTGTGTTGATTAGACTCTCTGAACACGAGCAAAGCCATGAGCTTGGGGGCTCCCATTTTCTTCTCTCTGTAGAAGGTAGAAAAAAGAGTTCTGTCAAGTTCTTTCCGGGTTTCTTTAACTTCTCATTTGTTGCTGAAATATTAAATGTTCTTCTTAGCTATCCTTTGAATTTATTTGGCCCTGTATTGATTTGTACATTAGCAAAAACAAATGGGGTATGGGAAGGGCAGAGTGAAGCTGAACAATGCCTAATTCTTCTACCTCTTTCCTCTCTTCTGCCTTCCCAATGTGAAATTGGGCCAGTGAAATGTTAAGCTGTGAATTGCATCATGAAGTTATGTCTTGATCTCTTTCAATGACCTTTTCTCTATTAAAGACAATATCTCCCTTTGTTTCTGATCTTTTCAGAGGAAGCTCATCAATGCGGGAAGGGTCTTCTTATCCACTGCCAGGCTGGGGTGTCTCGTTCCGCCACCATTGTCATTGCATACCTTATGAAGCACACAAGGATGACTATGACAGATGCCTATAAGTTTGTCAAAGGCAAGCGACCAATCATTTCTCCCAATCTTAATTTCATGGGGCAGTTATTGGAGTTTGAAGAGGATCTGAACAATGGAGTCACACCACGAATTCTTACGCCAAAGCTGATTGGGGTTGAGACTGTTGTGTGACATCAAAGAACCACAGGACAGGGGGGGTTTTTTCCTAAACTTTCCGCAAACTGGGAAGTGTGGGTGATTCTTTTCTTTTCAGCTTTACTAGGGAAAGCTTATTTTTTTTAAACTTCTTTTTTGAAAGTCGTCACAGATTTTGCGCAGAATGCCATTGCAAATCAATTCTCAAAGGAATGGAGGAAGGAGGAAGGCTTAAAAAGAAACCAGCTTTTAAAAATGGATGTTTAGGAGAAAAAAACCCTCCCTGGATATTATTTAGGGTTTTTGTTTTTTGAGGGGGTGGGTGGTTCAGCTACTTGTAGAGATTATGACTAAGTAGTCTGTGCAGGTTCATAGACTGAGAACAGCTATATTATTTTTTTAAAAAATAATGACACAACCAGCCAAAATAATAGCAAAAAGGCTAGATCCACAGGCCTTGAGTTTGCAAAGACTTTACTAAAGAAAACCTAATGAAAATGCTTGCTGGTGCAAAGATGATCAGAGCAGCTTAAATTATTTGCAAATCACATCTCACCCTTCTGGCTAGAGAACACCTTTTTATTTCCTCTTGTGTTTCATCTTCTGGTACTATTTTTCTATTTGGGTTGTGGGTAGGAGGGGTAGGACATTAAACACCAAGGGACTTGACCATTTTATGCCATATGCCTTTATTGGCTTCTTGTGCAATAATAGTTTTTGGAGATGGAAAGCATTTTTATTTTGAGTGTTCAAACCAATTATTGCAGGCTATACAGTAATAATACTATTTTTTTAAGAAATAGTGCAAAGATTACTGGCTTGATATAGAAGCAGGAATACAACAAAAGCAATTATTCCCCCCTCCCCCTTTTCTGGTTCTAGTAATGGTGCCATAAACCTTGTTACATATGTATATCAGAATGTACAAAGATTAAGAATAAGCAAAGTTTATTTAAAATATTTTTTCGCACAAAATACTGGCGTGTTTCTGTTTATGTAAAGAAAAATATTGATTATAAAATGAAGTGTTTTAGACTTGTGAGTGTGTGTGTGTCCTTTTTATTATTTCCTTCATAAAATCACTTAGCTAGTTTAGCTTTCAACTTGTAACAGGTATGGAAAAGCATGGGAAGCTGGAATGGACTGCATGTATTTTGCCCAGATAACTTATCCATGATGTATCAGGTGGCTCCTATCACACTTATAGCAGCTTTGTTCAGACACAACAATCTTGTCCTAGTTTAAACGTGGCATATTGAACTAAAATAGCAGCCTCCATGCTGCTTTCTCTTTTCAACACTTTCTCAATTCCATATTTCTGGACTGATCTGAGATATCCTCAGATGTATTCACAAAAAAGAAGAAATGAAGCCAGGCGGGAAGGCCTGTACATTCTTGGCTTGATCAAGATGACATCTGACAACTGGTCAGTGTGCCTGCAGCATCAACACACAGAAGTGGTGTTGGACCAGTTTGCCATTGACACAATAATTCACAATAGTGCATGTGTGGCCCGGTACATACAGAATAAATATCAAAAGCCAATGGCATCTGTAGGACCTTCAGATGGAGGTGTTTTGTTTTTTTTTTATCAAGGGCGCTCATCAGTCTGAAGATGGGATCAGGCTCCTGAAGTGCACTTTGTTCTCTCTTTTCTTCTCTCTTCATTTTTCCATTGAAAAGGTATTTTGCAAGTTTTCAACTTAAGTATTTCTCAGGGAGTTTCACTTTATCTTTCTGAAGTGAAAATGCAAAGCGGAGAAAAGAAAAGTAATAATGGAGAAAAGTATTGTCATTTCAGAAACTGCATAGTTGTAGATGCCTTTGTTTCTAAGGGTCTTTTTCTTGCCAGTTTTTAATTTACATGAGTGAATAACTCTCACACTAATAGAACGGGTGCACTGATTCCTAGGGGGCTACACAAGAGGTGGGAGAATCACAAACCAGATAAAAAGTTGGAAATTTGCAGAAACTTCATGTCATTTTTCTTAATTTGGCATCCAGTTAAGTAGTGAAATGGCAGCATATGAAGTTGTGCAGACTTATCCTTAAGTAATTTAATTTCATTTTGCATCGTAAGATCTATTTAAATATCAAAAAGAGCCAAGATTCAGTTGTATTTATGTGATTCCTAAATGGGGAACTATAAAGGCAGAAATAAAATGGAGGTATGTCTCATGGAGTTATGATTCATTCTCAGGAAATCATCTAAATCTTTGCCTATTATTTCATTATCTACAAATTGAATATCCATATTCAGAATAGTAACTATTTGAATCTTCTTGGGGAAATCCTTTTGGCTTCTAGTCCCTTTCACTTTGGAATAATGTTTATTATTATTTTTTTCTTAGTCATGTCAGTCGTGAAATCGGACATTGTAAATTCTGTTTTACCACTGACTTTATTAGCAATGCTAGTGTTTCTTAAACAGTCATGTATGAGGGTTCCCATCCTGCTTCTGGTTGATGGGAAGCTTTGGCAGAATAAAAGTAGAATAAAGTGTTGTGCAAGTGCCATTTAAATGAGTCTTTTTGTCTCTCTTTCATTCATTTCAACTGAGTGCACAAAAAACTTGATGGTAAGTTGTGCCTTTTGATAAGATTAGTTTGGAAGGAATAGGAAATGTCTGCTGTTTGTAAAATTGTCTCATAGAAGCATCATAGTTGCAATGAGGGCTTTTTTAATTTGGATTTTTAAAAAAGACAATATATATATGTATATATTGAAATAAAAGAGGTGTGGTGGAAGACGTATGTATGTATGTAACTGTTACTTTTGCCAAACAGAGTTATTAAACATATATATTTTCTCAATATTTGATGCATTTTATTAAAATACTTTTCTACAAGAATTTATTATATATTTTGCCTTTTTCTGAACAATGGTAGTTCTTTTGTCTCAATTTCCTCCTCCTTTCAAAGGGGAATGTCCTCTATAATAAAAGACAAGAATGATCAGATCCTGATTTGTATGACGATAGTTGCTTTATGAAAATATAAAGGTAAGTGAATTTGTATACACTAATTAAATTATAGGAACTCTCCTTGACTAACAAGGACTACTTGATTTATGGAGAAATTTTAGCCAAAGATGAGTTTATAAATACTGGAAGATATAACTTTTAAATTTATTTATTTTCCTAATGTCAGAAGTAGGAAACCTGTGACTTGACAGGTGTTTGTAATTTCCAATATTTTCAAACGGGAGGAAAAATGAAGCATTTACAGTCACACTGTCTTGCATGATAAAACTTTTAGATATGGCACTAGCCTGTGATGAAGGGAGGCTAGAAATTTGATGGTGAGAATATGGACCAGCCAATTCCTAAATCTCTTGATAGCTTTTTTTAAAAAAAATTGATTTATATGCCGCCCTTCTCCGGAGACTCAGGGCGACTTACAATGCATTAAGCAATAGCCTTCATACTTTTGTATATTTTATACAAAGTCAGCTTATTGCCCCCACAATCTGGGTCCTCATTTTACCTACCTTAGAAAGGATGGAAGGCTGAGTCAACCTTGAGCCTGGTGGGATTTGAACTTGCAGTAATTGCAGGCAGCTGATGTTAATAACAGTTAATAACACTGCTTTAGTCTGCTGAGCCACCAGAGCTCCTTTGATACTATTGACTATGATATACTTCTGGATGCCCAATAACAACATTCTAGAAGAAACATTGGTTCCAGTATCTTTTGTCAGGCCATGTTCTGAAGGTGGTGTTAGGGAACTGTTGTTTAATCTATGGCATCTCTGGAGCTTTGTCTTATTCTACATGCTGTTCAATATCTAAGATCTCCGAACCGCTACACCCCGCCGCAGGGAGGCGGAACCAACTAGATGGGTCCGCCCCAGGCACCTGATGGATCCTGATAGGTTCCAGATGGAGCTTGGGCCGTTTCCTGAGGATCTGGCACACGACTCGGCCAAGGACCTGGTAGCTGCCTGGAATCGGGCAGCTGGTGGAGCCTTGGATCGAGTTGTGCCTTTGCGGCCTCTGACCCGGTACAGATCTCGAGCAGCTCCCTGGTTTACCGAGGAGCTGAGAGAGATGAAGCGCCGGAAAAGACGCCTAGAGAGTGGTTGGAGGGCCAGTCTCGCTGAATCTGATCGAACACTGGTAAGGTCGCATATTAAGACCTACCTAGTGGCGATAAAAGCGGCAAAGTTGAACTACTTTTCCGCATTTATTGCATCATCAGGGAATCGTCCGGCCGCCCTGTTCAGGGTGACCCGCTCTCTGCTTCATGCGGGAGTGCGGGAGGATCCCTGGAAGGCAGGGCGGAGGATTTCGGACAATACCTGTATGACAAAATTGCTCAGATTCGGGGGGATTTGGACTCCGACTGGGTAGATCTGGGCAGGGTGACAAGGAATAGTCTTGAGAATGTTATCTGGGAAGAGTTTGACTCTGTGACTCCTGATGATGTGGACAGGATTTTGGGGAGACTTAGTGCGGCCACATGTTTACTGGACCCGTGTCCCTCCTGGTTGGTACTGGCCTCCCGGGAGGTTACACGAGGCTGGCTCCAGGGTATTATCAATGCTTCTTTGAGTGAGGGTCACTTCCCTGCCGCCTTGAAAGAGGCGTTGGTGAGGCCCCTCCTCAAGAAGCCTTCCCTGGACCCGGCAGTATTAGCTAACTATCGTCCTGTCTCCAACCTCCACTTTATTGCGAAGGTTGTTGAGAGTGTGGTTGCACAACAGTTTCCACAATTCCTGGAGGAAACATCTTATCTGGATCCGTTCCAGTCGGGTTTCAGGTCTGGGCACAGCACGGAGACGGCATTGGTCGCGTTGGTTGATGATCTCTGGAGGGCTCGGGACAGGGGATGTTCCTCTGTCCTAGCCCTATTAGATCTCTCAGCGGCTTTTGATACCATCGACCATGGTATCATGCTGCACCGGCTGGAAGAGTTGGGGGTGGGGGGCACTGTATTACAGTGGTTCTCCTCCTTTCTCTCCGACCGGTCGCAGTTTGTGTTGACAGGGGGGCAGAGGTCGACCTCGAGGCCTCTCGTTTGTGGAGTGCCGCAGGGGTCGGTCCTCTCGCCCCTTTTGTTCAACATTTATGTGAAGCCGCTGGGTGAGATCATCCGTGGCTTTGGGGTGAGATACCATCAGTACGCTGATGACACCCAGCTGTACATCTCCACCCCAGGCCACCCCAATGATGCCCTCGAAGTGATGTCCCAGTGCCTGGAAGCCGTGCGGATCTGGATGGGGAGAAACAAACTCAGGCTCAACCCGTCCAAGACGGAGTGGCTGTGGTTCCCGGCATCCCGATATAGTCAGTTGACTCCATCACTGACTATCGGGGGCGAGTCTTTAGCCCCCGCAGAAAGGGCTCGCAATCTGGGAGTCCTCCTGGATAGGCAGCTGTCTTTGGAGGAACATCTGACGGCTGTAGCCAGGGGGACCTTTTGTCAGGTTCGCCTGATTCGCCAGTTGCGGCCCTTTCTTGATCGGGATTCCCTGTGCACAGTCACTCACGCCCTTGTCACCTCCCGCCTAGACTACTGTAATGCTCTCTACATGGGGCTCCCCTTGAAGGGCACCCGGAGGCTCCAACTGGTCCAGAATGCGGCCGCGCGGGTAGTGACGGGAGCAGCGTGGCGCTCCCACATAACACTGCTCCTGCGCGAGCTGCACTGGCTTCCAGTGGTCTTCCGGGTGCGCTTCAAGGTGTTGGTGATCACCTTTAAAGCGCTCCATGGCATAGGGCCTAGTTATCTCCGAGACCGCCTGCTGTCACCGATGACCTCCCATCGACCCGTGCGCTCCCACAGGGAGGGCCTCCTCAGGGTGCCATCAGCCAAACAATGTAGGCTGGTGACCCCCAGGGGGAGAGCCTTCTCTGTGGGGGCACCCACCCTCTGGAACCAGTTGCCCCCGGAGATTAGGGGAATTCATGACCTCAGTGCCTTCTGCCGTGCCCTAAAAACACATTTTTTCCAACAAGCCGGGCTGGCTTAAGAAGAAATTTTAAATATTTTTAATATTTTAATTGGTCTGTGAGTTTTAAATTTTGTAGCCAAATTATATATATTTTAAATGTCTTAATATTTATATTTCATGTTTTTTTATGTCTGGCTGTACACCGCCCTGAGTCCTCAGGGAGAAAGGCGGTATATAAATTGGAAATAAATAAATAAAATAAAATCTATCCGAAATTATTGAGGTTTTGAAATGAGTTATTACCTAACTTTATTACTCCTTACAGTCAATTCCAGGAAGTTTATTGATAGGAATAATTTAAAGAAAAGTAGGGGAGTCAGTATACCTAGAAAATTGTCATAAGAAGAATATCTCTAAAGCATCATCTCAAGCATTTGCAATTGGTGCTCCTTCATTCAGATGCCGTGACTTCCATTTTATATGTATTAAAATGGCTGAAATCATCTGACAAGATTTTTCTAACTCATGAAAGTTGATGGCATCATCAACAAAAGATTTTATGAAACCTTTGGGATGATAAGATGAAGGAGATGGGTGGTTTAGAAATAGGAAATAAAAATAAACTCTCGGAATATTTGGAGATCTTGTCAATCTTTACTGGTAGAATTTATAAGTCTTTCACCAATTTCATTGTCTTTCTTTTGCCATATTTGCATTCACTCTTCTTAAATCTTAGTGGTAAGAGTTAAACAATAACACTTGGACTTGCATCATTGTTTTCTGCAAAACCATTACATCCAGAATCTAGCATTCCTTAAGCTGATTGCTCTTTTCTTGAAGCATCTGATTGAGGACCATGAATTGGAAAAATGCTACTGGACAATACTGGTTATTTTGATAAAGCTCTTCCTTGACAAAAACACACAAGCATGAAGAACAAGCACCTCCAATCATAAATTTCTGCTAATAAAATGTGTATAAAAGGTACATCCCTTTCCTTGGCACTCCCCCCCATTTTTTCAACTTTTGGTGCAGCAAGATTAGATCTTCTTGTTCCCCATAGCAGTCAAAATAACAGCTGCAATCTGAGCTTAGACTAATAATGCAAGTTCCCCCCAGCCCCAATTTCTGCTGGGTCTGTTCCTAAAACTTGTCCTCTTTGAAAATGCCTGTGTGCCAGTTAATACATAGTCCATTTGCCTTCCAAAAGAAGACCCACCACTTTAGTGCTTGTCCCTGGTTTTATCATCCTATATTTTTACATCATCCCTCATTTTACATGAAGCCTTACAAGTAGCTGGGTTCTGATAAGCTGTTGTTGAGCTTCTTGCCATCAAAATAGCCCCAGAATAGTTTGAGTGTTGTTTCTAATTGCAACGAATGAGCCGACCAGCTCATTAATCCTTTCCTATCAGCAGGACATAACTTGTCTACCCCAGAATAGCCCTGATCTCAGCAATCCTGCATTCAGTCCTTGAGCTTATGTGTTCATCGTATTTGGAAAAGGTAAGTTTCCATTGCAGACCCAAAGGGCCTGAGCTGGCTTTATATGAGAGAGGCTGTGCTGAATATGCCCTGCTGAGATTTCTTGGCATTTTGGCATTGACGTTTATGGGTATTAAAGGTATTAAAGAAGTTGTTAGAACACATATTGGGCAACTATACTGTTTGAATTTATGACAATCTCTTGCTATATATACGCTGAATAGGAAGAAAAAGTCAGAATTTCTGAGCTTCTATTTAAATATATGGCGATGTAACCATCCCAGGGTCTGCAATTTTACATAATAGCATTGGATTTGTGTTAATTTTTCCAAAATATATTGCTACAGTTACTGGGATAATGTTACCTAATGGGAAACTATTCGTTTTATGCAGTTCAGGATTAAGTGAAATGTAGAAAAAGAACTAGAGAGCTCTGTTCACTTATGCACACAGCTGGGAATGCCCCAAGACATCACTAGATCCCTAGAAGCTTTGAGTGAGGTTCCCACAAAAGTTACCACCCAATTATAAAAGCAAAATGCTAAATACATGGCAAAATGGGACACCTCCCCATGACCAACTTGCCATAGCCGGCTCACCATAGCCAAATTGCCGCAGCCAACTTGCCATGGCCAACTCACTGTGGGACAACTTGCTGTGGGACAATTCAACAATTCAATTTCATTATTTAAAATAATTTTAAAAATATTTTGATTTTTGTTGGTCATATTTCATTTTGTCCCTCCTTTGGCATCCATTCTTTAGTGATTCTATTCCATCATTTTTTCAGTATTAGTGTAATGTCCCATGTCCCATGTCAAGTTGTCTTGTGGAGAGTTGTCCTGTGGCAAGTTGTCTCGTGGCTAGTTGGCCGTGGCAATTTGGCCATGGTAAGTTGGCTGCAGTGAGCTGTCCTATAAGGGAGGTAAACTAATTAAACATATTGAGTTATTAACGCCTGCGTTTGAAATATAAAATTAATGCTCTTATTTTCATATCTCTGTTTTTCGAGTGTAGCTCCTGACACATCCATCCAAGGCCAAGAATGACTCCCTGCTAGGGGCATCTGCAGGAGTAGGGGAGCAGAAAAAAGATAGCAGTCACCTCTGCAAGACTGAAGTCCTGACCCTTTTTAAACATGCATTTATATGTGATGCATGTAAAAAAAAGGGGGGGGTTCAATTGCACAGCCAGGCCCACCATCTTGACTATTTTGATCCCTTACAGATCTTCCCGCCCCCTTCTGGATGATTGGATTTGCATATTACACTAAATCATAACCAAATAACCTGCACTATGGCTTAGGAAAAGTTTGGCTATAGCTATGTATTTCTATTGTTTCATTTTTCTCTGCACTCTAGCTTCACTTCTGCTTTTATTCTCTTTTATAAAATTGCAAGCATTTTCTTAGTTTGAAATCCTGTTATCAAATAAGCTGAATTAGGGTCAGACTCTCTCTCTACTAGATGCTATCTATCACAACAAGGGAATGGCAGGTGATTTTCTCCCCACATGCTTAAAATCACTTTCCACCCAAGAGTCCTTCTGGTCTTGCAGAATACTGAAATGTTGCAGCAGAGAACAGAATGGGGTGAAAATAACTCCATCCCACCTTTTTCTTTTAACTTCGGCTATTAACTTTATTGTTTTGTGGACCATACTGGAGGTAATCCAATAAACCAAAACATCAAATGTTAAATCATGTAATCAGATTTTATGTTCAACAAGTTCACTTTTTAAACTTCATGTTTATTGGTTTTAAAAATATTCTGCTCTTAAGTAGAACATTGGTTCTAATTTACCCTATAGCGGTTTGTTTGTTTTTCAAATCAAGTTCTAAGAAGTTAACCAAAACATACTAATATCTTTTCAAGAATCCTGAGTGAAGAGTCTGTCCTTCTCCTCCTGGTGCTCACTCCAGCTACCTCAACCTTTGCCCAGCCTCCTCCAACCTGGTGCTATCCACATACATTGGATTATAACTCTCCTAATTCCCAGTCAACATGGGATTTTTAAAATTCTGTCCTGGAGTGGGATAGGTTAGGAGAGGCTGCTATAACTGGAAAAGGTAGGAACCAAACATAGGATTGCCTAAAGTTTCAAGCACTAACTATATATCACAAAGCAGACATAAAATTCCCTGGATGCATACTGCATATGCTAAAAGATTTTATGGCAATCAGATCCAAAATCTTGCCTCTAATCTGGCTTTTTGACAACATTGCTGCTGTTCTTTGAAGTTGAAAGAAGGGTGATCAAAGCAGGGAAAGCTACTGATTCCAACTGAGATGTAGGTCAGCTCAACCTGAGTGCATTTCCAGTGCATTCAGTGTTTCGGTGGCACCTTTATTTTAACTGTCTCATCAGCAGGATAGCGTGTCCACCTATGGAGCAGTGAAAGTACAGACTGTTTTTGCCTGCTAGGATGATAAAATACCATACTGTTTATTCTTTAGTACATAAATTTCAGGGGGTGAAGAGAAGATTTGAAAGAAGTGATCAGTCCTGTGGGATATCCCATGTGACAATCAGAAATCACTTGAAATTAAAATTCTTTTTTGACCTGATCTGGAATTAAAAAGGAAGCCTGTCTTATATGTTGCCATTTATTTAAATGACCAAGTAATGTCTACATCAAGCAGAAATTTTTCTCATGCGCTTTTAAAATGGGAACATCAAAGATTGCACCTGAGAACTTCATCTTATAATCAGGGGCTATAATCATGTCCAATAAAAACTAATTTCAAACGTTGCATTGATTCCAGTGGAGAACTCTAGCCAGGATAGATACCTAAACTCCCTTGTAGCTAGAATGGGAGAACTGTAATTCACAGCCCACCGTGGAGCTTGCAATAATCAAGGACAGCCAGATTAGAGACAGCAGAGATTCTGAAGCTGGCGACATCAAATATTTAAGAACCCTTCCTTTTTAGGGAATAAATAAATAATAGACTGCACAGTTGAATTATGAGAAGAATCACTTACTGCAACATTCCAAGTATTTGGAGATGGCCATGAAAACATAAGGACCTGATGTTCGGAACATAGAATAGAACATAGAATCTGAAGTTTGCTGGGGTTTTTTAGAGACCCAGAATGCCAGGAGCATCAGGAGGGTATTGATTAGTTTATTTAGTCTCAGACTCCAAAGCAATCAGGCACAGAAGACTGAATTTGCAGCTCAAATTTCAGCAGTTTAAGAAAGAGCAAAGTCTTCTACCCCCAATAATTGCTGATTTATTTTTGAGGGGGGGATAGAAATATTTAAGGAGAGTTCGGGCAAACCAGTAGCGGTGGCAGGAGGCTCTGCCCTGACGTCATCAAATACGCTCTGTGCATGCGCAGAAGTGGCACACGTGTGAATGTTGCGCGAGCGAACTGGTAGCAATGTGAAACCCACCACTGGAGAGTTCACCATCTCACTAGAATAAGGCTGTTCTTTTGTTCAACAGCTTTTGCCATTAGATTTCCAACTGAAATCCACTTTCTTTTCATTTAAATTCTTTCTTGTCCTGTCTTCAAGAACACCTTTGAACAATTCTGCCCTGTCTGCTACATGACGGGCCTTGAAAACAATGATCATATCTCTCTACCATCTTCTTTTCTCTAAACCAATGCATGCCCATCCTTTCCTCATAAAGTAATTACCAGGCTTTTTATCTTCCTAACTGTTTTCTTCTGGGCACATTGAAGTTTATCAATCCTGACAAAATGCTTTCAACCTTCAGCTTGAACTCATCATTCCTAGTGCACCACTTTTTTGCATACATTGCTTCTATTGTGAAATTATTGTGAGGATCCATTCTTCAATGTGCAACCAGTATATGAAAAATGAAAGCCATGAACTGTATGAGACAATGTTTTGATTTTTAAAAGTTGTTTTAATAGGCCTCATTAAAGTAACACTCTTCTTCCTTGCAGAGTGCATAGGTTTTTATCTGAAGTCCTTATCTCTCCATTCATCATTCATTGAACCCTCTTGATGAAGATTATCATGCTTTGGGTAAATACATTTTTGCCCATCTTGAGGAGATCTCCTACCAGCAACACAGTACCCAGATAATTCGAACCATCGCCTCAGAAAGCATTCCCCCCCCCCCTTTCAACACCATTTCACCTGCAGTATTTCTTTCCCCACCCTCCCATTTTCCTCTTAAGGCTATAATGGTGCCCAAGCACTTTCTGTTTACATTTTTCATTATACAGTAGATGCCAGGTCTTTTGGGCATTGCTTTCAATGCTTTGTTTTTCTACTGATAATTCTGCATAATTTTCTCTTTTAAATCTTCTTGTTGGGGAATCTGTTCATTGGCTGTTTCAATGCTGGCCTTTACTTGTTCTGTTGTTATTACTTCTTCTAAGTTATCATTTCTATAGTTCGTATTAACGTCTTTATTTTTTCAATTGTTGTTATCGGATTTTCCCCCTACTATTCTACTATTGTTTTTCATTTTCACATTTTCACATCTTTTTCTAATCTCTTCCAGTTCTGCATCCCTGAATATTTTATTTTTGGTAATGAATCTCCTTTGGTCTGTTAATCATTGTTCAATGATATTTGAGTATAGATAAATTATTTTCCAATGTTCAAACATTTGTATTATTATTGTTCTCTTTTCACAACAATATGAAGTCACAGATGCCAGTGCTTTAGCTGATATTTGCCTTCATAAGATCAAGTTCTTTCCAAGAAACTATGATGTCATAGTGTATTGGCATAGTATATTGCAGATCCAAGCAGTATAACTTATTTTAATTATTATTTTTAATTTATCTGTCAGCCAGCTCCAGCAGACTCTGCTTTTTCATGGTTCTGGGGAAAGGATGGACAGATTTCCTGTTATCTAAAAGAAGGGGAAACTGCCAGAATAATGCTTAGCATAAGGTGACCTGCTCAGGGTTTTGTGTTTAGTTCTTGATATGATAACTGCTTTTCATCCTGAAATCAAGAAGCTGCTATGATCAGGTGGGCTGCTTTATGACTCAGTGAAGCAAGGCAGCTAAACAGTTACATGGTTGGAGCGTTCATCCAAACTAGAGACAGATGGAGTGGAAAGGCAAAGTGCACATAGATCTGAGAGGGAAGAGGAAGAAGCCTTGCCCTCAGGTCAAAGCAAAGCAGTGAGACAACCTGTTAGCTAGGGGGCATGAATAGAAGAGGCGGGATGCCATAGTCTGTTCAGCACTTTATTTCCAGCCGCTATCAGGAGCAAGAGGGAGGCAGGCTATCGGAGCTCTCTTTTTAAAAAGCCCTGGCAGTCTTGCCAGCTACTGACAGCGGTTTATTTTTCCCGCTGCTAGATTAGCCAATTAGTGGTGGGCATGCAAATGGGTGCTCCGTACATCCATGCGTAACACCCTCCCCTCCTGTTAGAGCACAACCAATCACATTTGTAATTAGGCAACGTAGTCAGGGGCGCTTCAGGGCACGACCGGGCCTGCGCTGTTCACTTGTTCTGGCGGTGGCCTGTGCAGTCAGGCCTGCTGCCATTCCTGAGTTCTTGGAAGGAACCTCCTGGAACACTCCCATGGGCATGGAGGACTCCGCCCCGGCCTCTCCTTCTTTGGTTCCTGGATCTCATCACTAGACTCCTGGTTCCTCAGATAAGTGTTCACAGTCCTCCCTCGGGTTTGAGTCTAGGGTCTCTGTGTTGTTTGGAGTGCTAAGTTAAATCGTATGGTGCACTTGAGTCTAATGCAGAGGCGGGATTCACTTACCTTCCCTACCAGTTTGCAAATTTGAGCGCGCACATGCGCATGGCCTTCTACACATGCTCTTTGCTCACACATTATGTCCGGGTGGGTGGGCAGAGCCTCCTGCAGTCGCCACTACCAATTCACCCGAACCAGACAGAATCGGCTAAATCCCACCACTGGTCTAATGGTTTCTCTTCTTGCTTTGTTCAATCCTAAGGATTTCTTAGAAAATTGCATTCAGGGTATTAAATATGCTTTTGTAAGTAACACTGCATTAGACTAAGGGATCTCTTTCTATAAGGCCATTGATATGTTACAAGCTTTCCACAAGCAGTGGATTATTGGCCAAATATTTGTGTTCATCGTTCTGTGATTAAGGCAAAGAAGGCCCAGCTCATCAGAAAGAAACCAGTTGTGGCTGCCTGATTTTAAGCAAACAGTTGAGAAGTGTTCTTCTCACAAGCCTTAAAACTGTTTTTCATGAAACACCCCAAAATACCACACAACACAAAGCAGATATGCAACCAAAGCTTTTCTACACTTATCAGCACCACCACTAACCTGCCGAAGTACAAAAAGGAGACTTCTGCCAGAATCCTAGTTGCTGCGCTGAATATTGCAATTTTATAGCAATTCTTCTTCAATTTGAGAGAAAAGAAATCAAGCTTTGGATAGTTGTATGCTATGGAGAAAAAGTAAGTGATATGGCTGAGTTGTATTACAGCTCTCATAGATTGCAAATATATGGTCGTTTCTGTAGAATGACTATTTGTTTGATCTGCACTGGAATATTAATAAGATGATAAATGAAGGAGTCACTTTTGGTTTCGAACTTAAAACAACCTTATTTTTAATTGCAAAATTTTACTGCAAAATAGGTTTTTTTTTCTGCCTCATTACTGTGAACAAAGTATATATACCCTGTTTCCCCGAAAATAAGACATCCCCTGATAATAAGCCCAATTGGATTTTTGAGCACATGCACTAAAATAAGCCCCCCCAAAAATAAGCCCTTCCTGAAAATATTTAATTGCATGAGCAGCCAGTCCCCGCCATTTCCACTGGTTAACGTCAGGGAGACAGAGCTGGAAATCAGGTAAAAGAGCAAGAGGAGCCCCGTCTTGCTCCACACGCCCTGAAATAATGAGATCTCCCCAAAAATAAGGCCAAGCACTTATTTTGGGGTTCAACAAAAATATAAGACAGGGTCTTATTTTTGGGGAAACACGGTAATCTTACATATAGTCCTATAATCTTGTGTACAGCTAAAACAGCCTGGGATACATCTCTAATAAATCATAACTTTTAGCTAAGTGGTGACTGTACTTTGTTTGAAGTAGACAACCCTATTATGATGTCAGATGCTCTGTTATTTTTCCTAGTCTATTTTTAATCACTGCTATAAACATTCAGAGTTTAACTTCTCATCTCACCAGAATGTATCAACAATTCTCACAATCCAATTGTGTGGGTTTTTATATCACTAGATGAAAATACATATTTTCTATTATATACAAAATAGTTGGCAAAATTATCATCCTATATTTATCCTTTATTAGAATCAGTTTGGTTCAGCCTAGACACTAGGCTAGCAAGCAGGAGACCATGAGTTCTAGTCCCGCCTTTGCCATGGGCCAGCCACTCTTTCTTAGTACAACTCACCTCACAGCAGAGGTGGGTTTCAGCAGGTTCTGACCAGTTCTGGAGAACTGGTAGCAGAAATTTCAAGTAGTTTGGAGAACCAGTAATACCACCTCTGACCAGCCCCACCCCCATCTATTCACTGCCTCCCAAGTCCCATCTGATTGGGAGGAAATGGGGATTTTGCAGTAACCTTCCCCTGGATTAGGTAGGGAATGGAGGTTTTACAGTATCCTTCCCTTGGGGTGGGTATGGAGATTTTACAGTATCCTTCCCCTGCCACGCCCACCAAGCCATGCCATGCCCACCAAGCCACACCCACAGGACCTGTAGCAAAAAAATTTGAAACCCACCACTGCCTCACAGGGTTGTTGTGGGGAAAATAGAAGGAAGAAGATGAATTGGATATGTTTGCTGCCTTGAGTTATTTGTAAAAATAATAAAGGCAGGATACAAATAAATAAATAAATAAAATAACACCCTTCATTATCAAAGCTTAAGGGCAGAGGCCGTCCAAGGAGACATGAACTTAATAAAGTAATTTCATTTCATTTTTATCCTTGTATCTATATGCAGCAAAGGAAAAACTAAGGCATCAACCAGTGTAAAGATCAAAAAAAAAGATTCAGAATTATGAACATTAAGATGGGTATGTAATAATGTGGAGAAGTGGTATACATACAAACTTGATGGGCTTCATTTTTAGCTTAATTTCAATACAGGATCAAGGTCTGCCTTAGGCATAGCTTGCTTGTTGTTGTTTTTTTTAATTAAGTAAACATTTATTTCTATTTTGAGAGTGCCAATAGCCGAAGCTCTATCAGCAATGTACAAGTGAATTAAAAACATAAAATACAGAAGTAGCAGCAAGGACAAAAATAGCATGTAATACAACCAAATAAAACTAGCCACTAGTTTTAAAAAAGCACAGGATAGTAATAACAAAGTAATATCCAGAACAAAATAAACCAGGATAATTTAAAAGTATTCTGTCAGCTGTACCTATGTGAAGGAAGGTCTGCGCTTTCTCCTTTACCCATTACCAGAGCAGACACTGAGCAAACATCCAGGAAAGCAAAGGAAAGACACAGAGTCTAGAGAGGAGGGAATAAACCCAAAAGGGAAAAGGTAGTCATTGTAGACCGATCCACATGGGAACCAGCCAATATAGCTTGCTTTCTTTGTAGGGATGGGAAAGGCAAGGAAGAGAGGAAAAACCAATCTGGTTTTCTGGGGCCCTAGACCAGATTAAGCATCACTATGGTCCCATTACCAACCCACTGCAATTGGAGTTAGGATTTCTAAAGTTGATTTAAGAAATGGTTGGGGGCAGCATGGAAGACAAGGAGCTAGCAGAATTGCTGGTTACAATTACAAGCAGCAATACATATTTTGTGAGAGTTAAGCTTATTTCAACACCTCTGCTGCAGTCAGTGAGAATATGATGCTCCATCATTCCATTGCCATAGAAAGGCTCATTGAAAAGGACCATGTGGTACAAATGCATCTGAGAGCACTTATACAGGGATTCCTTTTACACCCCACACTCCCAATATGACATAGCTCCTTCAGCAGTTAATGGAAGCCCAATGAATCATGCCACTTTGGGTTCAACAAGAAGGGTGATGAGCAGAGGATTTAGAAGGAAGAACAAGATGAGAAATCTTCTTGGTAGGAAATTGTGTGCTGTGTAGCTCAGGAATGAATGCAGCAAAACTGTTCTCACAACATTTAGCTATAGCACAGTTGATCCAGAAGTTCAGTAAAATTGCAGAAGGACTATAGAAGTCCCACAAGGAACATGGGAATATAGAGTGTAACCAATGCTGAGGGCCTACACAGGAAGCATTTTTAGTCATTGGTAGAACTTTCTGTACCATAGTAGAAAATTTTGGCAGAATGTACTCTTCAGGTGAACTAATTTATTTTGCATGAGGTTCCAAACAAAAAAACAAGGTCATGGTTTTCCACCGGCTTACACAACAGATTTAGGGATCATGGGATCTGGTTTCATTTGACCTAAATGTCTGTAATAATCCCTAGTCAACAAAACAAAGATTTATCTTTAGTGTTTCTTCTCAGTATCTTCAGTTGGATACTGAAGCATCAGTTCAGAAGCACCCATGAGGACATACGCTTAGTAAAATAATATTTCTGCTTTTAGATCCCTACTAATTTGTTTGTTTTTCTTGCTGACTCCTTGAAAGCAAGCTGCAGCTGTGTAGCAAGGTCAGCCAGACATCCACTATCAGTCACACCAATCACTGTCATACAGTTCATAAATGTCTTCCATTTGCAACTTATAAGTTAGTCAGGTTATGTGGTTTTGAGTCTATTTTTAACTCAACAATCTGTCATTGGGGCTTTATGGAGGTTTTACATATCTCAAGGTTTGTAATACAATAGCCGAGAATATTATAGGATTTCCTCTATGGTTTTTTGGAAACAACAGGTGCGATGTCAGCCATCTGAGTTGATAACAAAATACAGCTATCTTCAGAAATACATTGCATAACCTACCTAACCTTGGAGGTATTTGCTTTGTCAAATGATCAACAAACACCTTTTGTTTATGCTAACAATTGCCTGTTGATGGAAAGGTAGCCATCATGGGGGCAGGGATATTTTTTTCCCCAGTACTGTTGCTATTATTATTTTTCATTGTTGATAATTTAAGAATCTTGGTGAGACAAATTGTCAGGAGCTGTTGGCATCAGTGATCAGCTTCTCGAAAGAGCGAGCTACTGAAATGCTGATGGCAGCTTCATTGTGAAGTACAGACTGGGTTGCATAAGGGCTCTGTTCCAGGGACTCTTGTAGAAGCTGATTTTTGTGCACATTTGATTGCCCACCACTGATATGAGCCACTATTGGTGTCTTATGGATGGGAAGAATAATAGTCTACATTCTAGCCGAGTCTTTATTAAATGAAAAGATTTTCTTGAGCGACGATGAGTACTTGATTGCTCCAGATCTGATATTTAACATCCATTTCCATATGCCCTCTTTATTGTTCTCCTGCATATTTAAAAATATGCCCTGCATTCTAATTTTATATGACATGTTATATGATAATATAAAGTTATATAGTGCTTATAGAAGGGTTTACTAGAATCCTAGTAAAATGTAAGTCACAACAGTGAAAAGAGACTATTCAATGTTCTGAACCATTTATATGTCTTGTTCTTCAACGCTTTCAGATAAGTTTAATTTGGTTGCATGTAAAACACTGAGATAGAGTTATCAACAAGGGTGATTAGCTGACCATAACTTGGTGGCTTTTGCTAAAGAGGTGATCACTCTATTGGTCCAGTGCAGCTTCTTCAAGTGGATTCCCACCTGAATTTGGGACCAGCAGTTTTTGTTGGAATATTCATGACTAGGAAGACATGGTAACAAAGTCAGCAAATGAATAGGCATGGAAACTGGGTCAGCCAATGAGAGCTGTTTAGAAACAGAAACTTAAGCAAGAAGTCTGGGCGTGGTTTAGGCTTTAAGCTCTGAGCTCTAAAGCTTCAAACTTGTCTGTCTACTGCATTCTGCTTGTGTTTTGCTTGTAACTGCTACGTTGGAAGAATCAGCTGGTATTGTAAATTTATCTTCATGTGTTATATGTATATAAAGAACTTAATGACTCCTGCTGCATCAGTCTGTCTGTGCGTGCTTTCTGGATTAGATTTTTGCAACAAACTCTCACAGTTCTCCCTACACATTTGGAGAGTAGTAGGCTGGGAAAGACCACTCAGCTTATGATGGAATAGACCAATCATCCTGAAATCAGTTGTTATTGCACCAGCTAAATGGAGCACATGGTATGGCAGTTTTTAACTCACTACCTTCTCCTTTGAATTTACATCTAGTACAAAATTGCGAAGTTTTTGTTCATATTTATTTCTTCAATTTCTATAGCCAGCCAATTCAACCCAATGACTCTGGGCAGCTTACCATTCTAAAATTATAAAACAAAACATTTTTTTAAAAATTAAAACAATAAAATAAGTAAGTACCAACAGCAGCCTTGATGATAAATTAAATAATTGTAAAGCCAAGTAGCTGGACATTCCGAGCCCCAGGCCTGGGTACACAGCCAAGTTTTGTGAAAAATCAACAGGGTTGGGGCCATTCTAATCTCCAAGGGGAAATACATTCCATAAAGCAGGGGCTACAGCAGAAAAAGCCCATCTTCTAGTTCTCACAAGTTGAGACTCTTTGGCTGATGGGATATGCAGCCTGCCCACTCTATTGGATCAGATTGGACAGGTAGAAACTCTTGAAAAAAGAGAGTCTTTCAGGTAATCCAATCCTGAGTCATGCAGGGCTTTAAAGGCTGAATTACTCTGGCAGATAGTGCAGCTCATGGAGTAGTGATGTTATATGTATGTATAACCATATTGCAGTACTGATATGATAGTAGTAAACTGAGTTAGGGAATTCTGCTTTGCTTTTTCAATTCTAACTCAACTACTAATATCTAATAATAATAATGACTGCTTTGGGTAACAGAACATTTTCATGTCCCAGAGATTATTAAGAAGAAATGAAACAGTGCATGACTCATTTCCTCACTGCAGACCCTTTCAAATATTCAAAATCTGCTCCAAAAGCTGCTTTTGAGAGCCTTTGGAAAATCTTGTATGTGTGTGTATGAGAGAAAGAGACAGATGGGGGGGGGGAGGGAGAGGGAGAGAGAGAAAGTCACTTCTCTCAGCAGATGCTACTTCTGATTGCCTTGATGTTGGGCAGTCCAATAGTTTTTTGGGTGGGATATCTTTACTATTTGCCAACAAAATGCTATAGTAGCAAATTGTTTAGAGATAGTATCCCTGTTTAGGGATAATGGTTAGCATTGGGGGGGGGGAATAAAATTGATGAATGGGATGTTATGTATTTAAGACTAAAAAATGAATATTATCATGTAAAATGTAGTTTTGGACCTGATCCTTTCATCTTTTGAAATATACTTATTTCTTCTTTTCAAGTGCCCTGAATGTTGACAAAATACATTCACATACTCACTCTCTCTCTCCCTCCCTCCCTCTATCTATCTCTCTATCTCTCTCCCCATGTAAAGCATATATACCTGATCTGGAACAACTGATCTTTGATTTGAATTATAATAACAATAGAAGAATATGAATTGGGCAATGGTGACAAAAGCATATGCTGTTTTGCCTATTATTTTCCTTCCCTTTCCCCAGATCTTTTGGCGGCATATGGCTATCTGCTTCTTTTAATTTAACCATGAATTTATTAAACTCCATTCTTATGTTCTCCACCACCCCTTTTCCCCTCACTTGCTATATTGTCCTTCTTGCTTTTCTCTAGCCGCCTCCAGCTTTTCAGTGCAGCTTTTTGCTTGTTTAATGTGGCTTCCAGGAACTCCCAGCTCTATTTTAGCAAAGCCTGGGACTGGATATGTTTATTTAATTATTTATAATATTTATATGGCTGCCCAACTCACAAAAAACATGACTCTGGCCAGTATACATCACTGAGAGCCTTCATTATGTCTATTCCAGTGGTGAAATCCAATTTTTTTTTACTACCGGTTCTGTGGGCATGGCTTGGTGGGTGTGGCAGGGGAAGGATACTGCAAAATCTCCATTTCCACCCCTCTCCAGGGGAAGAATACTGCAAAATCCCCAATCCCTCCCCACTCCTGGGGGAAGGATATTGCAAAATCTCCATTCCCACCCCACTCTGGGGCCAGCCCGAGGTGGTATTTGCCAGTTCTCCGAACTACTCAAAATTTCCGCTACCGGTCCTCCAGAACCTGCTGGATTTCACCCCTGGTCTATTCCTATTGTGGAAATTTGATTCTGTGACTGCATTTCTGTACAGATATCCCACTGCTGAATTGACACAACACAATAACTCATAAATGAGCTAACAAGACACAATTGCTATGTCCATCTATATCATAAAATGGCTTAATACATTGCCCTGATACCTCACAGACAATGGCTGAGCTCCACAAGATGCTGAATTACTTATTACACCGACTAACTCATCTTAGAGCAGTATATTATGTGACTTAAGTTACTATCATAAGTCCTCTCCAGTAGATCTCCCCCAGATTTATAACAGGCCTCAACTCAGCTCGCCCTTAGGAAAGCTGTTAAGACCTGATTGTTCCCCCCAACATAAGGGGCCAATGGTGTAAGAGTCCACTGTTGCCTGTTCTGTATGTGCTTGGTCACCATTTTAGATTTTTACTTACCATATTGTATTGCATCCTGTGATATGGTGAGGGGTTTATTTTATTTTATTTTATTGTTTGTTTTTTTATGTTGGACATTGCCAAGAGTCACATTATTTGAGGTGGTTGCCTTATAAATCTTAAAATTAAATAAATTGTATCTTTATTTATTTGCATATGCTGGAGTACAGTGCTGTGTGCCAGAAAAGCTACATTTTTTACAGCAAAGTAGCTGTTCAGAGCTTTGAGAACCGCAATATCACAGAAAATTTTTTTGACAAATCAGTTTAGATCTTCCAGAAGAAAGAAAGAAAAATTGAACTGTGATTGTACCCTCCAACATTGCTGTAAGACTCCCTGAAATTCTGAAAAAACTTCACTGAGAAACTTAGTCAATCAACTAATATCAAGTTGCAACTAAATAGCCATTGATGATAATAATAAGTACAAAGAATTTTGCTCAAGCTATATTTACCCAACAGGGATAAATATACTAAATTAAGTTGAAATCTAGAATACAGGAAACAGTATATTTTAATCCCTATTTTTCCTTGCCTACCCACCCACAGAAACACTGCCTTAATAAACCCTTAAGCAAATAACTGTCATATCTAAACTAGACTGCATAGTTTTCTAAAACCCTACAAAACAACCTTATTTTAACTCAGGGGAATTTTTGTCCAGAGTATCATGCAATCAGCTGTTCACCTCTCAATGAAGCAGCTTCTGGGAAAACACATATCTAGACACACAACAAGCAGACAAAAGATGATGGGAAGCAAAATTATAGCCAGCCTTCCTTTTCTGTTTGTACTGTAGATAGATATTTGGACAGTTTCACTTATCTTGGGTATTTATTTCACTGACCTCCTACTTATCCTTCAAGAGTTCCAAGTATGTCTCCCAGCAATGCCCTTCTGGATTCTACATGGGACAAATACTGTATTTTTCGGTGTATAAGACGCACCTTTTTACCCCCAAAAAGGGGGTGAAAATCTGGGTGCGTCTTATATGCCAAATGTTGCCCCGCCCACCCGCCAGCCCCCACCCTTTGGCCATTTTTGGCCAGTTCCAGGCGGCAGGGTCAGGGCACAGCCTGAGGAACAAATCTCTTCGGGATGGTCTGGGGAGGAGGAATCCATCCAGCAGCTTTGGGGAAAAGGCAGGTGCCACGATTTGCGGCTGGTCACCCCTCTGGCCACCCAGCGGGCAGCTCAGGGCAGACAATGTTTGAGATTACTTCACTCCCCACCAATGTGAGGAGCCACTGCCACCGATCCCTAAACCTCTCCGCACCCAGGAGCCAAGTCGAGACGAACGGGAGCTCCTAAAGTAAAACACCCCTCCTTTCCAGCCACCGCTGCCTGGATTCCCCAATCCAACTTTCAGAGCCGCATTTCAGGCGGCGGGCGGCCAGTTCCCCTGCAATGTGAGGAGCTGCTGCCTCTCTGCGCCCAGGAGTCGAGCGAGCTGAACGAGAGCTCCTAAAGAGCCCCTCCTTTCCAGCCATCGCTGCCTGGATTCCCCAATCCAACTTTCAGAGCCGCGTTTCAGGCAGCGGGGGAACTGGGAACCGTTTTGGATTCGGGGTGGGGATTGCAGCGCTGCCGCCTGAAAGTGCTTTTCTTCCCATTGCACATTGGTTTTCATACTATATCTATGATAGATATTTGATGTCAGTTTGAATAGTCAGTATGGCTCTGAGGTCGGTCTTTGTTCCAACAGCAAAGTTTCCTTCCAGACCAAAGCAGTCATCTATGTTCTACACTCACCAATAACTAACAAATTGTTGATCAAAATAGAGCTGGAAAAGGGTTGTGGTTTTGTTTTTGTTTTTTGGTCTATTTATCTGTTACAGACTACATGAGCATGGTAAGAAAAAGACAGTCAAATTGGGGCTGGAGATTTAACCTTTAATGTTAAACCCTGCTGCCAAATAAAAAAAAAAGCCAGCATAAAACTATATTGTCTTTTTATTCTTTAGTATTTCTGGAAGAGATTCTGAAAAACATAAATATGTTAATCAGGAAAAGATAAATAATATGAATCGTATTTCTAATGGGGGGATACACTTTGAACAAATAGAAACTACCCAATGCCAGTGCCAGGCTTGAAGTATTCATCAGCTCTTTAGCCATTTTATATCAGGGTTATATTGGTCCTTAGCAGGGGTGGATTCTACTTATCTTTACTCCCAGTTCACAACGGGATCATACGCCCACGCTAGCTTCGCTAGTGCATGCACCTTGCTTCTGCACATGTGCAGATCACCAGTGACAACATCCGGGGCAGTGGGCGGGGCCTCCTGCCGGTTTTACTATCAGTTCTTGCGAACCAGTCCGAACCGGGGGCAACCCACCACTGCTCCTTAGTCACTTTATGTCATGGTCCTGGGGTTAAAAAAGGGCTGGCCATCATTTTAAAAGCTCCTCGGCTACCTGAATTCTCCACAGCATTGCAGGGAGTCTAAACATCTAAATCTCAATGGACCCAGAGCAGTTATCATATCTTCTGTGTAAGGCCAAGAGAATACCTGTGCCAGAAACTCAGGTTCTGGGATAGGAGGCTTCTCAGAGCTAGTGGGATATCAGCTCATCCTTCTTTGAGATGTTTTACATGTATTTCCCATTGGCTTAATTGTGTGTGCGTTCCCTCATGATGGAAGAGATAAATTTGAAGGCATACATTTGTAACCCTTGGTCACTAGGCTGTCTGACACTTTTAAAAATGCCATTGGCAAACTCAAAACATTAATAGCACTAGCACTAGCACTTAGACATATATAATGCTTCACAGTGCTTTAAAGCCCTCTCTAAACAGTTTACAGAGTCAGTGTATTGCCCCCAACAAGCTGTGTCCTCATTTTTCTGACATTGGAAGTATGAAAGGCTGAGTCAACCTTAGCAGGGGAAAGTCAAACTGCTGGTAGTCAGCAGAATTAACCTGCAATACTGCATTTTAACCACCGCACTACCACAGCTCTTAACTTTTAGAATACTTCTGAATGTCCAAAATCTGACTACACCCCATATTACTGACATTTCAGTGATCTTGCACAAATGCACAGATATCTCACTTCAGGTCTCACAGGACTATATCATTTTCTCATGAAATCTTGCAAGGACTTGGAGTAGATTCACATGAAACAGTTGCCAAATTCTGTTTGAGAGACTGGCAATTCACTTTTAATTTAAAAATGCAAAACATCTGCCCAGTCACACATGATAAATCTTTATACCCCTCGTGTGAAATAAATGTGTATCCAGAGGCATATCTTTATCCTTTCTTTTTTAACAAATAAAATTGCTTCCACATGCAAGCTCTGGACAACAATTTCCAGCTCACATGATTTCATAGAAAAGCAATGTCCTTCATTTCTAACAATCTGCATTTTATACAATATGTCTCTTCCTGCTTATGGAATACAACATCATTTTTCTTTGGTTTCAGGAATAGGCATTGACCGTGTCATAAATTAGGGGAGTTTAAATTATAATCTTCCAGATATAACTGCCTGCATATGTATTACTTTTGTCTATATATCTTTCTTAAATACTTACAGTATAACTTTCTCCTTAAATGGAACTCTTAACTTTACATATACTTATAGAAACCTTTATGTGGAGCCAATTTGGTTTAGTGGTTAAGGAACCAGGCTCAAAACTAGAAGCCCATGAGTTCTAGTCCCACTTTAGGCATGAAAGCCAGCTGGATGACTTTGAGACAGTCATTCTCTTTCAGCCCACAACATCAGAGTTGTGCGACTAAGCCAGTTAGTCAATTCTTGTTGCAACCAAATGTATCAACTTCTGATTGATTTGGGGGAAAAATCGGAGCCTGCACTTGCAGGAAAACACTAGGAAGAAAAAGATTTAGTAGCCTTTATGTCTTTTCTCTCAACTGCAAATAACCAGACCCACACACAGAGTTCGAGTTAACTGCTTCATTATGTTCAGCCTATAATACAGAAATCTCCCTGACCGGGCAGCCTACTCCTGGGAACAATTAGATAAGGCTCCAAGGAACTTTGTTTGGGGGGTGGGAGCAGGAATCCGTTCTAGATCTTTTGCGGTTGTCCAGGCAAATTCCACTCTTGAACCTTCCTTCTGCCTGGCTAGGTGCTTTCTAACAACTCTGAAAAGGTAATTTATTATTTTAATTTTTCAAAACATGGTAAAGAACTATAACCTTATTCTCTCCTTCATGTCATATATGGACTGTATTTAAAGGAGTTTGTGCTTGTGGCAAAAGAAATAAGAAAAGAAGGTAGTAAGTAATAAATAAGGGGGGAAAGCGCTCATAGAAAGGCCTCCATCTCATCATATTTGAATGTAATTGCTTTTATTTTCCTACATTAACACTTGCTCTCCTTGATTTCTGCTTTTCTCTTCCTTCAAGCTGACAGAATGAAGAGGCGCCTGGGCACATACCCATGAAGTTAGGAACCCATCAACAGAATAGTACTTATCAATCAATCGAAGCTTAACAGATGTTTTTTCTCTGGGATTTGCCAGCAAGCAGCAGACATTTTTCCATGTCTTTGTCCCAAGAGCCAGGCATCAATTTGCTCTGCCATAGCTCGCTGCCCACTTCAAAAGATGTCTTTTGCAACTACAAACATGAAGCATGTTCCTTCTTTTTTTAGGGCTGGCTTGAAAGTATCAATTCCATGTCATTTCCAGAGAAATGAAAAGCCTGAGAAATAGCAACAAGCCTATAAGAAGGGCATTATTTTTCACTGTCAAAGACATTGCCCCACAGCAAACACAAGCACAGTTCCCAGAGAACAGTATATTTGCTTCTTTAGAAACAGCCACTACTTCCAAGATTTACAGTATTGTGTGCACCTCTCTTATATTCTGGATAGAATGCTTCAAATTTTGTTTTCTTGCTAGTAAGGAAAAAAACTATAAAGCGCAAGAGGCAGATCAGGAATTGTTACAAGAACATAAGCTTTTCGTGTAAAAAAAATAGGCTATACTATTGATCACTATTTCCGCTTTTCTGCTACTTGGAGACAAAAGTGTTTTGAAAAGACAAAAAATGTGCCTCTGTAATTCCATTCCACAACTCACCCGCAATCAAAGAATTGGGGGAATCACAATATTAAAAACCCCCAAAATGCTTTTTCAAAAGGGAACTGGACTTTCTTGGTTTTTTTCCTTTGAAAGTGTTTCACTTCTCATCCAAGAAGATTCTTCAGTTCTGAAAGTGAAACGTTTTCAAAGAAAAAAACAAGAAAGTCCAGTTGCCTTTTTGGAAAAGCACCTTTGGGACAACTATGATCTGGATGATCGCGAATCTCCATAGACACAATATTACAAGGGATTCAGAACACAGAGGTTGAGATTCTTAGGACTTCCAAATACAAGCTGATAAATGTTTACTCCATAGTAAGCCAGACATCATTCTACCATAGTTTCAAAGAAGTAAGTAGAAGGTGTATAACTGACGCGGAAGGAGCTGGAGATGGAAGGACCATTCAGAAAGAACTAGGAAAACTCCTTGAAGTCTTTGAAATAGAGATTGAATGACTGTTGAAGAAGAAAGTAGTAGAGGTAACAATAGTGATTGGTGCACTTGATGTCATACCAGAAGATCTGGAAAATCATTGGGTACAATAGGAATGGACAAAATCTCAATAGGAATGGACAAAATCTCAATTACCAAAAAATACATTATTTGGAATAGTGCACTGATTATGATAACATCTTTAACTATCTTAGATCCTTAGGAAAGATCCAATGGTCAAATGTAACAAACTCAGTAAAAACCATCTTGTAGACTATGTGTAAAAAACAATAACAATTACTGGCACTGGTACTTGGAAAACAGAAAGCATTCAATGTTACATTCTTACTTCTCACCTCTTTCCTACTATGGACCTTTGTGAACCACTGTACCAGTAGTCCTTGATTTACAACCATAATTTCTGTTTAGCTAAGATAAATATCTGTTAAGTGAACTTTGCCCAATTTTATTATTTTTCTTGCCATAGTTCTTAAGTGAATCATTGCAGTTGTTAAGTTAGTAACATGGTTGTTAAATCAATCTGGCTTCCCCATTGACTTTGCTTGTAGAAAGGTCACACAAGGTGATCACATGACACTGGGACTGCAACTGTCATAAATATGGGTCAGTTGCCAAGTGCCCGAATTTTGATCACATGACTGTGGTATGTGAAGGTATGTAAAGAGTCAGTGCAGTGTAGTGTTTAAGGTGTTGGACTAGGAGTAGGGAGATTCAGGTACTAGGCCACCCTGAGCCATGGAGCTCATTGTGTGACTTTGGCCCAGTTGCTCACTCTCAATCCAATCTATTTCTCTAGCTGGTTGTGGGCAGCAAGAAAAAGAATGCCAAAGTTCAGTGCCCCTCCCCACCTTTTAGATTCTGTTACGTCTGACCAAGACAAATATCACATCTACCATGTGACCTTTCAGTTGGTCATTGGGCCCTTAGTAAATTGGGCCAGAATCATAGTTCTCATAGTGGCCATGAAATCCTAAACTGTTTCCAGGTGCAGGTTGCAAGGGAAAGAGCTCCTTGCAGCAGGAACAAGGAAAGGCCCTTAGAAGTCCCTCAGTATTAACCAGGGAAATTATGCCATCAGCCCAGTAATCAGGTAATTATCCAGGGGATAAACCTGTACAGTTGAGACAACAGTACACAAGCAACTTACCCTCCTACAACTTAGTCACACAAATAAGATCTTACATTCACTGGGTAAGCACCTCAAGATGCTAAGAGATGACAAATGACCATAGCCATGCATCCTGGCATTTTGGCCAACGCTGGCATTTTCCCTTGGGTGTCTAGTGGCCAAATTTTGCAGTCTCCATCTGATGCTAGAACTGTATCCTATTCTGCTGATTTAAAAATCTTTCAGAATCTTCTCATTCTGCCTGGATAACAGGGATTAAAAAGACTGCATTGGGCCTCCAAGCCACATATCAGTATTGAAAAGGATTTCAGCTCAGAGGAATGCAACAGGATTGGCTTCCAGCTGAAATGAGATGTGAAAAAGATTGATATTTTTTTCTGGTTATGTTCCAACATGTCTCATTCTGGAATTGCTGTTCCCCTTTCCAAAGCAAATACAAAAATAGAGATTGTATGTATGCAGATGCTAATAAATTAAGCCTATAATCCCTAGGGAAAAAGACTGAGCTGCAACACAAAGGTCATTTATAAGGCATGTGGCATGTGGGGAGTTGTCACCTTTTCCCAAAAGGGACAGTGCAAAGGATGTCATTTTTAGCACAAACTTTTGCCAATGTTTACTTCAATATTAGGATGTTTATTTGATATGCGTATATATCAAAGCACAGTGCAAGATAGTACCAATAGAGACCTTTTTTCTTATTTTCTATTAAGTCATCCTCTGTGTTCCGTTGCTTTTATCTTTCCTTCCATCTTCTCCCATTTTTGCCTTTCAACTTATTTTCTTCCATTTGCTTTTATCTTTCTGTAACCCCATCAGCCAGATGAGATGGTCTGAAGTCATACACCCCTGGCTCAATCTGAAGAAGTGCATGCAAGTAGCTGTTTCTTGTCAAGGAATCTACTTTCAGAGGCTGCGATTAATTTAGCTTCACCCTTCCTCCTGAACAGTTTGTCAGTGGAACCCACAGAGACTAAGATGCTAGATCATAGAGGGAAATCTCACACCCAAAAACATTGGGGATAGGCACAATGCTTCATCTGACTGATATATGCATGCAAACAAATCCACTGTAGTAAGATTGGGAGGGAATTTGGAGATCATCTAGTCCAAGTGCAAGAATCTTTTATTTTATGTACACTGAGAGCATATGCACCAAGACAAATTCCTTGTGTGTCCAATCACATTTGGCCAATAAAGAATTCTATTCTATCTATTCTAAATGCAAGAATCATTCCTGCCCAGTGCAAGGAACAACTGGTTTGATAGATGGCCATCCAGTTTCTGTTTGAACACCTCCGGTGAAGAAAGCCACCTCTTCCTGAAGCAGTCTGTTCCATTATTAAATAGCTCTTAAAGTTTTCCTGATGATGAGCTGAAATCTGCATCATTGTAATTGTTACATTGTCCTTTATCTTTTGTTCTGGAATAACTTAGAACATCTTCTGCTCTTTAGATGTATGAAAACAGTCATATATCCCTGCAGTCTTTTTTTGTCCTGGCTCAACATATCTAGTGAACCTAACCTCATACGTTTTTCTTTCAGACCCTTTATAACTTTTTTCTATTCTGGACATGTTCAATATGTCAGTGGCTTTCTTTAAATGTTATACCCAGAACTTGTTGCAGTATTCCCGGTATAGTCTGGGGTCTGGACAACATACAAATGGAGAGGTACAATGACTTTTATTATCAACATTAATGGCGGTCTGTCTTTTCCTTATTCATTCTTTCAAAGCTTGTTGACCTGGTTTCCATTGATTTTGTTAGGATCTGGAGTGTGATACACTCTTATCTCATAATGAACAAATAAAATTATTGTTCTCTATTTTATAATATTTTTTCCAGCTTGGTTACACAATTCTCTTAAATATAATAACTGATATAGTGCATCAGATGCTAAAATTTAGTGAAAGCCATGTTCAAAGATGATTTGGAGAGGTTTTTTTCTCCAGCAAAATATAAAAACAGAAAAGTCATTCCTAATCTAGTCTTATCTAATATTCTGTTTCCAACAGGTATGTTTCCATTATCCAGGTATAAGTTCCCAACAAGATAGACATTGACTAAATAATTGGATTCTTAGCAACTAGTACTGAGATATGTATTTTCTCTAAATCTGGGACAGTATAATCCCATTTCAACTTCATCGCTCTTGATAGTCTTCACCATAAATCTATTTAATTCTCTTTTGAAGCTGTCCACGTTTGTGACCATCATAATATCTTTTGGTTCAAAATTCCATATTTTGTGATTTGTGAAGTAGTACTTTTTTAATGTCCTGATTTTTCCCTTTTCATGTTTATTGGGTGCTCCCCAGTTCTAGCCTTTCAAGAGAAAATGAGATATTTCCCTCTGGCCTTTTACTTGCCTGGTTTCTAAGTTAAAAAGTTCCAAAAATACATTTTGGTTATAGTGATAGCTATGTTTGGTGTTCTTTTCTATCCCTTAAAGTTCAGTATATCTTTCTTGTTTTAAAACAAGATTATCAACATTACATAAGGCATTCTAAATCTAATCTCACAGTATGTTTGAACAGAGACATTAAAATGATAATTATTATTTTTAATTCCTCATATATAATATTGTATTTTTACAGGGAGCCTTTGCCCTCCAAAATACTGTCCGTTACATATGGCATCTTCAGCAAGAAACAGTAATTATGGTGACAGTGATAGGATTTCCATGGGAAAACTGGCATGTGACCTTAAACTAAGCTCAAAAGTATGAATGACTCTGCTTAAGTGCTGCTGAATGCTTTAATTTAATGTGAACTAACAATCTGTTAAAAATGTCCTATTCAGATTTATTACAAAACTGACTAATCTGAACATTAAATATCTCACCCAAATGACTGCAACTTTCTCGAGTTCCAAGCAAAGCATTTTTCAGACCTTGAAAAATCTTGATTTGGTGAGGTTTGACATTGATCTGTCTTTAAAAACCTATTATCTCAAGAATCAGCAGAAAACAAGGCCTTGTTGATGATAGAATGAAAACAAGAGTAACCCTGGTTGCTTTTTCTTGTATTCCTAATTCTATATGACTAGGAATGACAGTAATTAAAGTGACAATTCTTTTTAAGATGCAGGAATACAGCCTGCTGGTGATTACACAATTTGAAGTCACTCATAGTACAGTATGTTGATGATGGATGACCTACATTCTCTCTCTCTTTCTCGCTCTCTCTCTTTTGGAGCCATAGTCTAAGAAACAAATAAAATAACCATCTGTTCCAAATGTACTTTTTTATCTTCTGGATGGAAATCTCAGTAATTTTTGCCCTGATTCACAATGACAACTCAGAACAAGTGACCCATTTTCAGGTCAGCTCAGACAACTGAATTTATGCCAGTGAGCAGATTGCCCAACACAACTTATGCAAAAACGAGATAACAATTTTGCTATATAAAACAAAGCATGGCTGAACTATCCTATAGCAGGAATGGATAACGGGGGGAAAAAATGAAAAAGAGCAACTTGCCCATAGTTTTTATTCTCCAAATCTTAAAATCATTCTCAAAATGATTCCCAGCTATTCATATCACGAGTAGGTGAAATGCCAAGACCTTCTTTCCAAGCTGTGAAAATTGTTTTTTTTCACAAAGCCTCCTCCCATCCTTAGCTCAAGTTCTGTTTATTTCCTGATAGCTTTATACAGTTAATCCTCAATGTATGGCCACAACTGAGTCCAAAATTTCTGTTGTTAAGTGAGACATTTGTTGAGTTTTCCCCCATTTTAGGACCTTTCTTGCTACATTTGTTAAGTGAATCACTGCGGTTGTTAAGTTAGTAACATGGTTGTTAAGTGAATCCAGCTTCCCTAGTGACTTTGCTAATCAGAAGGTCGCAAAAATTGATCACATGACCCTGAGACATTGCTGCCATCACAAACATGAGTCATTTGCCAAAGCATCTGAATTTTGGTCACATGACCATGGGGCTGCTGCAACTGTCTGTCTGTCTGTCAGTGTTTGTGTGTCTGTGTTTGCATGTGAATGGTTGGAGGGGAGAGCTGCTAAACTGCTTTTTTCCCCAGCTAGAAAGACAGAAAGTACCTTGGTACATACTCTTAATAGAGAGGGCAAGAGCTCCATCCTTATTCAATGATGTTGCAGACACATGCAAAGAGAAAGGATGCAGCAATCACCATCTTGCCTGCTTTGATGCACACAATCCATCTTCTGTAAATGCTTCTGTTTTCCTGTACTTTGACTTAAATATTGGAAAGAATGAGACAAAAGTAATGCTATCCTCACCACTGCTAATCCTGATTAAGTTAATGGTGCTATGTTACTAAATTAGAAATGTACAGAACTTTGGATCTAATGTAGGAGAAGGATTTTGGATATAGTGTGGACACTCTAAATATACTGTTAGTTGCATTCTCAAGAAGCCATACCTGAAGCCCCTATCCTAGTTTGGATAGAATATAGCATGCCTCTAATTGTCACCATATCAAATGAGCTTCCAATGCACTCATTACTGTATATTCATTATGGTGATTATCCTCTAGAGTCTAGACAGTGAGTGGTCTTTCTTTAATTTCTTTGTTAACACTGTGCTTCAAGAGCATTGGCATTGCCAAACTATAATGACACTCAGAGATACCTCTGACCTTTCCTCAAGGATGGAACTTAATGACAGAGTTTTGTCTTTCATGAGTGTAAAACCAGAGTAGGTTTGAGATCATTAGTTGACATTTCAGAAGTACAGCGGTACCTTAGTACTCGACTGCTTCAAAACTCATTGAATTTGGTATTCAACGCATTTTGACACGAAAATGTTGTCCTGGTACTTGCTATTTCTTTGGTACTTGATTCACTTACTAGGAAGTGAGGGAAGGACTCAGTGGGTGGGCAGGAAGTTGACCATGCTGGGAAGGTCACTGCAAAAAGAAGCAAAGGATGGCCACAGAGGGTGGACAGGACATCGTCCATGTTGGGAAGGTCTCTGAAGACAGTGGTGGAGAGCAGATAAGAAGTCCTTCCCAGACGAAACAAAGGGTCATGTGGTAAGTCACATGGCTTGTTTGTTACTCGTCATTTGTACCTTGTTTCCCCAAAAATAAGACCCTGTCTTATATTTTTTTGAACCCTGAAATAAGCACTTGGCCTTATTGTCATGTGCTCAAAAGCCCGATTGGGCTTATTATCAGGGGATGTCTTATTTGGGGGGAAACAGGATAGTACTCGTCGGGCCTCCCAGAACCAATTAACGATGAGTACCATGGTACCACTGTAGGGAAGACATTTATAATTTAGACATAATTTCAACAGTTTATAAATCAATCCAACCTAAATGGACTTGTTTCAGATTTCAGATCAGCCAGGTCCAAACTAACCTTACGAAGTCATACATTTTTTCCAACATTGCACAGAGTTTCTGAGTTAATCATAGCAAAGTCCAGTAGTGCCCAGCATTCTGCTCATATACAAAAAGGAAATAAGTATGAAATGTTCCTCTTGCCATGATTGCAAGTCTTTAATGCAGTGGGGCAGTCCCATTTCATCATATTTTTTTATTTATTTTAAAATTTATATGGCCATCCACTCACTTTCAGTGAATTTAGGAGGCTTATAAAATCTTATTGATTCTTATTGATCTTATTGATTCTTACACACACACACACACACACACACACACACACACTGCTGAATTAATCTCCATTGATAGTGCTTTCATATTGATATTTAAATAGGATTGTAATTTTTAATGTCATTAGCCACCATGAGCAGAGCATCTCATAAGGAAAGATTGTATATCTGTGTGTTTTCTTTAAATAGAATAATAAATATTAAATTGACAGATTACCTGAGGAGTTTTTTTAGGGTCCCATTAGTTATTTGATATTGATTATTTCTATATCTGTCCAATCCAAGGTAATCACCATCTGTGATCACTTTAAATACATTTCAGAAAATGCTTTGAAATTGGCTGACAAAAGGATCTTAAAAATTTCATTGCTGTGGAGTGCTAGATTGGCTGCTGAAAGGCCAAATGTAAACAGCTCCAATTCATTGCGATCCTTATAAGGCTGAAAACTGGAATATTGTCTTCTGTACTCTTAACTGTCCTGCACATACAAGCGAACTATGTTTCTGAAGAACAATACTTATGTGTGGAATTTTATCAACTTTGGCTTTTCTATAAAAATATACATTTCTTAAAGAAATAAAATTATTCAGATAATCTCTGCTATATCCTAAAACGTAGTGAAAGAAAATGCTTAATAGTTCACAGATCACATTAATGTATTATTTTTAGTCTGGCTTTATTGATTCCAATCTACAGTGAAAGTCTGGGATGCTTATGTTACTGATCAGCAGTGAGAAGCTCTGGACAAATGAGTAACTGAAGACTTAAGTAAGTGAAGGGATCAGAGTATGTTGTCATTTTTGTTTGATAATGGACAGGTGAGTGCTGTATGACCTCTGTATTGATTGCCATTTGGATATTATAAAGAAACAGAAATAGAAGGAAGCCACTTTATCAAATCAGGTAATAAAAAACTTCCTGATTCGGTATCAGCTAGCTGAAAAATAGAGGGTTCCCCCCCCCAAATCACTTGCAAAATTGATCACTAAATATTGAATATGTAAACTGAGTTTCATTTTAAAACCATTCCATTTGATTCTTATGAAACTTTTTATCTAGGATTGTTGATTTGGCTGGATTCTGGATCCACCAAATTATTATTTGACTTTTTATTACCACTTGATATATTATTAACTAGAATGATTCAGGCCCTTTATCAGAGTGATAGTCTTTTTTACTCATTATATGCAACAGCTGCTAGCATATTCAGTGGTATTAAAAGGCAGCAGTAGTTATATGAATGAGCCATCAGTACTCCACTGAATCAATCTTTTGTTGTTCATTCCAAAGCTTTGCTAAGGCAAACAGATGTTTGGATGTACTCACAGGTATTCCCACCCCTCAATAAAAAAATCCACTGGTATATAGAACACATCAGGCTCAATTCTTTTGGTCTTTGTATATTCTAATCCCCCTCCTGTTCCTTGGCAGACTTAACATCATTTGACTGAAAAACAACAGGGTGAGAGAAAAGGACTGAAAACTTCAGCTTTGTTGTCTGATAAATCTGGACTAATCTAATATCTAAGATGAATTAATTCCTCCAGCAATTTAGCTGTTTAGGGTTTGGAAAGATACAGAGACAGAGACAGTGGGCCTGAAAAAAAAATTGTCTTCAGTTCTGCTGATAGGAAAAGTACTCCATGGTGTGAGGCAGATGGTACAGAGAAGGAACAGAGAAGGGCTGTGCATGTGTTTTATTGCTAACAGACAAATGCAAGATCTTAAAAGATTCCCCAGTCACAGCTATGTTCACATGAAAGTAATATGCTGATGATACCCAACTTTTTATATCCGCCCCGAATCAGCCCAGTGATGCCCTCGATGTGATGTCCCAATGCCTGGAGGCGGTGCGGCTCTGGATGGGGAGGAACAGGCTCCGACTCAACCCTGCCAAGACGGAGTGGCTGTGGGTACCGGCATCTTGGTTCCAAGGGAATATTCCATCTTTGGTCATAGGGGGAGAGGTGGATAGGGCACGCAACTTAGGCATCCTCCTGGATGCACGGTTGACCTTAGAAGATCAGGGGGGCATTTGCCCAGATTCATCTGGTGCGCCAGTTGCGCCCCTCCCTGGACCGAGATGCCCTACGCACGGTCACCCATGCACTCGTCACCTCCTGGATCAACTATTGCAACGGTCTCTACATGGGGCTGCCCTTGAAAACCACTCAGAGGCTTCAGCTGGTGCAGAATGTGGCCGCACGGGTAGTGATGGGAGTGTCCTGACGCTCCCATGTCACACCCCTTCTGCATGACCTGCTTATCCTCACACATGTTTTGTTTCATCATATATATCAGCAATGGCAAGAAAATGAGATTATTTTGTATAGACCAACCCATGAGAGCTAGACATCCATCCTTGCTGCAGTTTGCTAATTATTATGCTGGTTGGGAATGGTTGGAGTGATAGTCCAATACATCTGGAAGGCCTGGGGAAGGCAGATGTGCTGAGGAAGAGACATTCCAAGCTTCATGGCTAATTTTGTTTACATTTCCCAAGGCTTCAGAAAGGCCAAGGCTTAGACCAAATTGAGTCATGTCTACATGTTATATAATGGAGGGTTAAATCCAGATGGTGCTCAGATATTGCTGAATTTCAGTAAAAACATCAAAGACATCTAGAGAAAAATTTATGGGGACAGCTGATAGGCAAATGGTTGATGGGAGGAAACAGATCAGAAGAACAAAACAATGATTCAGGCAAATGTCTTTTATTCCGCACACTGAGTCATTTCTAAGATTTGCCTATTTTAGATGTGAGTGGAGATGGTATAGAGATCAAGACACTGGAGCATGATACAAACTTTCAATACAAAGTAAATTGAAACCTCATGATCATCATGTGCTTTTCATATTTGAACAGCCAGTATAGAAGAGAAACAAGATTTTCAGTAGATAATGAGAAGTACCGGGAAATCTCTTTAGAGGAATTCCCATTTCCTGTAAGATACTTCATTCCTATATGTATACAATAGGTATCTTCTATAATTGTCCATGCTACCTTGTACTATTAGCTGCTAGAGGCCCCTCCTTTTCTGTCTGTACCCAAAGCCCCAAGGACTAGAGATGAATGGAAGCAGCCTATTTCTGGCCTCTCCCATTTCTACATCAACTTGAGTGCATTTCCCATAAAATATATGCTGTACATCTTTCTTTTTGTAAGTACATCCTCCTCAAATGTGTCTTTTCAGCACTAAGAATTACATCATGAAATTGAGAACTGATTATTCAGTTTTGATTATTCAGTTTTGATTATTCAGTTTGATTATTCAGGATTATTGTGTTTCAGAGGATAATTGTTTTCAAATGACTCTGATCCACATCATTAGTATGAAAACTGTAAATTAGATTAAAATGTAGAAATGGTGAAATCAAACATTCCAAGATTTTTAGAAAACTGTAACTGTTCCACAATATTGTTACACACTCAGCTGTACATCTCCACCCCGGACCACCCCAATGATGCCCTTGACGTGATGTCCCTGTGCCTGGAGGCCGTGCAGATCTGGATGGGGAGAAACAAGTTCAGACTCAACCCCTCCAAGACCAAGTGGCTGTGGTTTCCGGCGTCCCAGTATAGCCAGCTGGCTCCATCGCTGACTATTGGAGGTGAAATCTTGGCCCCCTCAGAGAGGGCTCGCAACTTGGGTGTCCTCCTAGATGCATGGCTGTCTCTAGAAGATCATGTGATGGCTGTGGCCAGAGGGGCTTTTTATCAGGTTCACCTGATTCACCAGTTGTGTCCCTTTCTGGACTGGGACGCCTTGCGCACGGTCACTCATGCCCTCGTCACATCATGTCTGGACTACTGTAATGCTCTCTACATGGGGCTCCCCTTGAAGAGCACTCAGAGGCTCCAACTGGTCCAGAATGCGGCCGCGCGGGTGATTATGGGAGCGACATGGCACACCCATGTAACATCTCTCCTGCGTGAGCTGCACTGGCTCCCGATGGTCTTCTGGGTGCAATTCAAGGTGTTGGTCACCACCTTTAAAGCACCCAGGTTTAGGACCTGGGTATGTACGAGATCACCTTCTGTCACCGATAGGCTCCCACTGGCCAATATGCTCCCACAGAGAGGGACTCATCAGGGTGCCGTCGGTCAAACAATGTCGACTGGCGACACCCAGGGGGAGAGCCTCCTCTGTGGGGGCACCTGCCCTCTGGAATGAATTGCCCCCGGAGATTCGCATGATCCCCGACCTACATATCTTTCGCCATACCCTTAAGATTTCACTGTTTCAACAGGCTGGGCTGGCTTAAAAAATGAATTTTAATTGGGTGTTTGTAGTTTTTTAATATAAGAGCCAAATTATTTAATATATTTTAAGCTGTTTTTAAATTTTATGGATATATGTTGTTTTAGTATGGCTGTACACCGCCCTGAGTGCTTCGGGAGAAGGGCGGTATAAATATATATATTTATATATTTATATATATATATTGATGTAATATATATATATTACATCAATGCTGAAGTGCTTCTGAGTATGACTGCTTCAAGGATAGGCTTGAAGGGATCTGTTGTGCACCCAGTAATGTCACTGGGGGTGTGATGGTATCTGAATTACCTTCATAATTCAGCTATCAACAAAGCAAAAAAAAAAATTTGTAAGAGTAAAAAAAGTTTTAGAGAAGAAGGACTACTCTGTTGACTGAGAAATTACAAATGAGGCAGAAACTTGTTCCATTGCAAATTGCTATGTGAAATTGATGGGGATACCTGGTTTCTGTATTCTTGTTGGGAGCATCTATAAAACTAATGGATTGAAAGGATTTGCCAATAACAACACCATTGCCCAGGGAATGCCCTATTGCCAAAAATAATGCAATCATCAGGGATTGCATTATTTTAAAGATTAATGCAATCCTTCATGTCACCCAGAGTACCTGGTTGCTTCTCCCTTTAAGCTCATGTATTCCTATTAAGAAAAGTTAAACATAACATTTTATTTCCATCTTGAGCATATCATGTTCTGGCAACTATTTCATACAAGTAAATATTTATTGGACAAAATACAGAATAGAATCTCCTCCTCCATATATATATTGATTTATCCCATGTTTGTGAATGTGTGGTTTTGTTTTGGGATTCTATGAAGGTTGCTTTTCTAGGGGTTTAAAAACGTAAGGAAAATGTACTACGGTATTAAAAAGCCTCTTCCTATTTGACCTCTTTCATCCTGTTCGCTTAGGGTTTGCAAAATAGATCATTCTATTTCCATTCTTAAATCATTAAGGTTTTTTCCCTGAGATTGTTGGATTGAGTATTTGCAATTATCATCACTGTTTGATATTAGTATGAAGGGTGAGAGATGTTGTTCTTTAAAAGTATAAACAAATACAACAAATATTTATAAAATATTAATCATTCAAGATGCTGAATTCAGCCAACTACAAACATATTCACACTGCCATTTCATGAATTTGTTATGAAAATGCCTTGCAAAATCTGCTCCGCTACTGTAACCTTAATTCCACATTTCTCTATTACTTAACTGTATCTTCGCCATCCCTGTGGTAATGCAACCACTGGCAGGGGACAATAAAGTTCTGTATCTATTAGATTTCCTGCTCTTTCTCCCTCCCTAAAGTGCCGAACCAAGAACCAATTTAATCATCAAGCTCTGAGTCAGCTAGTAAATAATTCAGCTCCCCATATTCAGACACCAGAATCAATTGTACAAACGGAGCAACTTGAAAGCATGAAATGGGGGGAATAGGGAAGTAGCAAGATGGCGAAGAAGATTTTTTTTCCTTTTAAAAAAGTGTGGTTTTGCATTGGAATTTGTGATGCTACATGATAATTATCAACTGCATTTTGACAGAGAAAGCAGGAAGACTTTCACGCCCAGAGTCATTTGCTGAGATGGATAGCTATATAAATTGACTAAATAAATAAAGATACAGCTGCAGTGCTTGAAGTACTCTCTGGAGAGCATCCTTAAGCACTGTAATTTCTTTTGGACAACAAGGAGCATACATGGGAGGGGGGAGCAAAAATCCAGCTGCACTTAATTAATGAGATATTGAAACTAGGATGAGTTCAGTTTGAAGAGTATTTCCATAAATGTAAGAGTGAAGTGTGGACTGGTTCCTCTTTGACAGCGTGAAATAAAAAATAGGCACAGGCTAACTAGCATTCATCTTCACCTCCAACTCTTCCGTGTGACTTCAAGCAATGTCAGTATTTAGATATACTTCCTTTAATTGGATGTATTCCAGTTTTGTTGGATTACAAAACCCATGCTAGCTAGAATTTTTAGAATTTATTTATGGTTGAAGACACCTGGAGAACACAGTATTGCAGAATGCTGATTTAAACAGGTTTCTATTTCTATTGAATATTTCTTCCATTAAAAAAAATTCAATTTCAGTATTTTAAAATAATGTGCATATTAATCTATATATATAAATGCAAAATACCATTCACACATCATCACGAAATCTCCAGAACCGTAAAGTCTACAAACTTGAAATTTGGCACTTATGTTCCTCTTGACTTCAAGGTGCTCACTAAGAAAGGATTTTTCAAAATGACCATCGGATCATTAGTATTTCTTATATTATTATTAGCACACTCTGATGCTAAGGAGTTAGATGTTCTACTCCCCATCCCCACCTGAAAAGAATTCTGTTCCAACTGCCACTTGGGCATGGGCGTGGCTGGCACGTGACTCATCTGGCCTGCAGGCTGGGAGTTTAGACATTCTACTCCCCACCTGAAAGGGAAAGAAGGGGTAAGATAGGAGAGGCCTCTGTGGGGCCAGTCTGAGGGAGAGAAGGGGATAAGAGAGGAGAGGCCTTGGTGGGGCAAGCCTGAGGGAGAGAAGGGGAGAGGAGAGGCTGATCGTAACTATTCATTAATTTTCAAGCTGTAAGTATCGATTTATCAAGCCCAATCACATAGTTTCGTAGCAAAGCACGAGTATCCAGCTAGTTTGTAATATATTTCTCCAATGAGCTAATATTTTTGTTTGCAGTTTGCCTAATACAAGGGTACCCAACCCCTGGGCCACGGCCCACTACTAGAGTGTGGCCATTGGGCCACAAGAAGCAGCAGGCCAGAGTGCACGCACAGCTCAACGTGCATGAGTGGCGGGGCGGTTGGCACTTGCACAAGTTGAACTGCACATGTGGGTGCCATTCCACCACTTGTGCAAGGGCTGCAAATGAGTGTGTGCCTGCCCACCGCTCGTGCAGCCCACTTACCCTCTCCCTTCCACAGCCAGGCTGCCGAGGCCCAAAGGATGGAGACCACTGACCTATACGGTACATCTATTCCGCAATTACGCCTTACATCAGAAAATATATGTGTTCAGACATTACTATTTTTGTATAGTTTTCTCTAATATATACTGTACTCTCTTTTTTTCAGTATATTTTTCTTGCTCTGGTTGAAAACAAATAAATTATTCCTTCTTTTTCTATTGCAGATGTACTTTAAAGACCAGAAGATCACATGAGTCAGTTTATTGACTAATGTAAGACAGATGGCAAATGTACAGATGCATTCAAAAACACCCAAAGCGTACCCGGTGTTTTACTTCTGCCTTCAGTATTACACAGAATTTACTTAATATTATAAACAAACCATTTTCCTCTTTTCTATCATCATTAATTAATGTAGTACATTGCAATATCATAAATCTGACAAGTTCTATTCAGATATCATGGGCTGGGATGAACTAAGATTTCTGATACGTCAAACCTTTTGCAACCAAAAGTACACTGAAATATGGATGATGGCAATGAATAATTTCATATATATTTCCTCCCAGGCTCAGTAGAAGATGGCCTTGGACTTCCTCACTGGTATTTGGAAGCTGTGAGAGATTAATTAGTACAAAATAAATTGAAACTGAATTCCAGTAAGACATAATGATTCTGTCCAGAAAACATGTGGTTTATTTTGATTCCTATAATGGTGCAAGATTCTATCACAGTCATTTTGAAGAAGTAGGTCTGGGCATTGAGAGTATTCTTGGATTCACACTTCTGCTTTACCAGCATATGGAACCATAGCTAGGGAAATCTTTGTCCTGATTTGACTAGTTTGCAAGGAGGACTGGGGAAAAATTATCAATGTCCTTGGCACTGTACATTCGATCATGCCAATGTGCTCTATTTCCTATTGTCTTTGAAGATTACCTGGAAGCTTCAGTTGGTACAGAATGTGGCCACCCACACCCAGCCACTTGGCAGGGCAACCAGTGGAGAGTAGCAGTAAAGGTGAGGGATTAGACCTAGAGAAAGTACACTGGGTGCCTTTGGACAATTTTTTCTCAGCCTAACCTACATCCTCCTTCTGGAGATAAAATGAAGGAAGATCCCACGTACACTCTGTTTAAATACCTGGAAGAGAAGGAAGAGGAAGAGGAGGGGCCAGAAATGGAAAAGAAAGACATTGCATTAATTTATATCAAACAATATTCAATGTGTTTGTGTGCATGAGCGCATAGTGTTGTATATACAATATATGTAATATACACAATTTATCAATTGTGATACTAAAAGAAATAAAGCCATACATGGTATATGAATCCTATCAACAAATTTGTGATGTCGTTTCTTCATTTTTTGCTTAATTATATGCATTTAATTATTCTCACAAAAAAAACCACCCACTTTATAATGTTCAATAGATGGATTCATTTATTCACCCAAATAAGGAAATTATACTATGGTTTAGCAAAAGTGGAACCCAATATTTTCACTTACTAATAATGGAGATTTAAATAAGATGAAATCAAGCAAATTGTGGTAAAAGCCTAAAAGAAGCAGTTTCTGTCCATTTTAAAATTGTCTTCAGGGAGTACGGTAAGTAACTAGGTATTTCTTTTATAGAAAGATTGGGGATTTTGTATATTCTGTATTCAAAAGCAGTTCTTGGGCTCTAGCCAAATTAAATCTATATCTCTGCTAAGAACCTCAGTTAGGAGATCAATGGAACAAGTTCCAAACAAAACATAATAGAAATCGCAGGTCTGCAATTAAACCACTCCCAATTTAGCAAATATGCAGGTTTAAATAAATCAACAATGATGTCAGAAGTCAGTGGACCAGGAAGTTGTGGGACTGTTCTTCTTTTATAAATAATTTCAAAAGGCTGCTTAATGTACTTCATGCCTATAGATGTAGATGCTGGAGACAAAAGAATGCTATAACAATGAAACAGTCCTAGCAAATATCAGAAGAAATTCTGAGGAGAGGAGGACAAAGTTAGTCCTTTTCTTTGAAAATCTGCTAATTCTTCCATGCTGCTATTCAAAGTAATCTCTATTTGAGGAATAGATAATAAATGTTGCACAGAGAAATCTAGATTCAAATATGAAATTCGTTGTATTTTCTACTGAGCCACCAAGACACTTTCAGTAAATATAGATTGGGTTTCAGAAAGGATAAAAGAAGGGATGGGAATCATTACTATGTAGAGATTTTTTGTTGTTGTTGTTGTTAGAGCTATTAATCCAACCCTTCCAGGTATAAGAAATAATTTTGCTCAGGAAACAAGACTGGTGGCCATTTTGGATTGAAATGGAGGATGCCTCTAACATTTGCCTCTTGTACAAATTGCTTTTGCTGAAGTCAGGTAGTAGTGCATCTAGTGAGAGGATAAAAGAAGCGAAGAAAAGCCATCAAGCTGCACAACAGGTAGTGAAACCATAACCTATCTGGTTTGTTTTGGAGAAAAATGCATCTCAATGTGACCTGCATTCCAATGGAAGATGATAGTAAATTGCAAAGTTAAGACAGGTATAGATGGAGCAAAAATTCCAGGGTCCACCCCGGTCTAATTCTGTACTACAGAAATAGGTTTATTCACCATACTTTGTCACTTTCATCTTTCTTTCTTTTTGATTCCAATGAGCTTTGCCTTTCATCTCCCATTTCTTTCTTTGCTTCTTGCTGGAAATTGGATTTTGAGCACCTTTTTTTACATTCAAATGGGAGCTTTTAGTAGTTCACTGCTAAAGTTAGAATAGCTCAGAAAGTTTGAATGTTTTTGAGAGAAGAAGGCTGGAGGAAGACTTGAAAAATCCAGTGTATGAATTGGAATTCTTTATGGTGCTTGTGATTCCTTTTATTCACATTGTATTGCCTTGTTTTAGTCCTCTTCTCATTTACTACCATTATATAACACTGCTTTGATTGAGTTTTCTTTATGTTTTGTTATAGTTACTTAATTTCACATTCTGATTTAGTTCCTGAAATCGCAAACATGTATCAATAAACTGATTCCTTCCAGTAATAATTTTGAATTGGATTGCAGTTCAACATTTATAGACTGAGGAACAAATTCATCATAGGATGAATAAAGAGGTAAGTCTAAAATAAGGGCAATTCTGGGTTTTTCTAAGGTAAACTAAATATAAACAAAGATATTTCTGAATTGATTTAATGGCAAAGATCAGTTGTAGAATTTTTTGCCTCTACAGGTACCATAGAATGTTGAAGGCCTGGAGCTGAGGAATCTTCTAACAAGGACCTGTCCAATTTCCTCAGACTGGCCAGCAAACCAGATCCCTAGGATTTCCTGCCTTGTAGTCCTCAAAAAATGTTGCTTTCCCATTGTCCCATTGAGTAAAGGAGACACTCAATGATCATTGCAATAACATGGTTCTTTGCAGTGTTCTGATCTTTCTTCTAATAAAATCATCATCTACCCCCACATTTTTTTAAAAAAGCACCCTAAGCTTATTTTTGCATTATTGTGTCTGTCTGGAAGCAAAAAAAAGTTTATTAAAATGCTAAACTCTCAAACCTTTAGACACTTCTGCTTTGGGGGAAGGCTGAGTTGGTACATTTCATGGCAATTCTTTCTAGGTTTTCCTATATCTGGGCAGCAAACACACAGGTGATATGGCCAGGTAAGGCAGCACTATTTCACACTAAAGTTATATGTCACTGTTAATGTTTATAATATTATATAATATTACATGTTATATATTAATATATAACATATAAGTATAATATGTTAATAATATACTGGAAAAAAACTAATAAAAATTAGTTTTTGGTTTAATTGACAGAATGAACATTCTTCAATCCTTTGACCAGTAATTTGGGTGTCATTTTAATTAAATGAGAACAAACACTTGCCAGCATTGGTTTTGCAGGGGTTGAATAAGATTTGCTGCTCATGGCAGCTACGGGATGTTTTTGAAATACATTTTGACAAATATTACCACCTGCTGGGCAGACTGGAACAGTGCCGTGTGTAATAAATTCCAGAGGAAAAGCTGTCCAAATTCATAGTAACAACGGCAATCCTGTTTTTCTTATTAAGGTTACCATTTTATGGACCATATGAACAAAAGTCCATGCTATCAGCTGCATAAGGTCTTGTTCTCTGTCTCATATTGATACTACAAAATGAAAAGTGGTAGGATTGTGTATAATTTAGTCCAGATGATGAATAATCCATATATAGGTATAGTACATAATATCGTTACATAACTGTGTGACCTTAATTCTAAAGTAGGAAAAGAAGGTCCAAATGTAATTACATTTTCATTGAATAGAATTGAATTCTAGTTTAGATTTAAACCTAACAGTTCTCAGCTAAAATCTGAATTTTACTGACAATCTCCAAGTAGCACTTGCAACACTTGTTCCACCTGGGCTGCACAACTCTGGATGACCACTGCATGACTATCTTCTGTGCCTCTTCACTGTCATCTAATGGTCATATGAATATATTCATTTGAAGAGTTTCTTACACAGCGGAGTCTACGTAAGCACCCTTTTGTTTGTCGTGCTAACTTTCTACATGCATTGGGCAACACAGGTAAGACTATGTACCGTATCTTTTGGAGTATAAGACACAGCTTTTTCCCCCCCAAAAAGAGGGTGAAAATCTGGGTGCGACTTATACTCCAAATGTAGCCCCGCCCAGCTTCTCAAACAGAGGTTTCAGAGACTGAAAAAAGCATCAGAAGCGAAGCTTCAGAAAAAAAGCCTCCAAACAGAACTTCAGAAAAGAAGCCCCCAAACAGAGCTTCAGAGGCTTTTTTCCTGAGGCTCTGTTTCGGAGGCTTTCAGAGGCAGGAAAAAAAGTTTTTTTTGAAGTGGACTTTCAGAAGTTTCAGAGGAAGAAAGAAAAGCAAAAAAAAAAAAAAAAAAAGCAAGGCACAGAGCTCACAACCAAATTCACTTCTGGGAACAGCTGACTGGGGGTATTCCCAGAGGCCAATCAACCTGCCAATCAGCTTTTTTCTTATTTTCCTCCCCAAAAACTAAGGTGCATCTTATACTCCGGTGCGTCTTATACTCCGAAAAATACGGTACTTGGGGAGTGAATGACAAAAACAGTTTCCTATGAAATTATAATTATTTGTGAATGGCAGGGACAGTGGTTAGAAAGCAGTATTGCAGGTTAACTCTGCTCGCATTGTCAGGAGTTTGATCCTTCGATCCTGACTGGTGCAAGGTTGACTCAGCCTTCCGTCCTTCCGGTAAAATGACAGCCTAGATTGTTGGGGGCATATGCTGACTCTGTAAACGGCTTAGAGAGGGCTGTAAAGCACTGTGAAGCGATATATAAGTAAGTGCTATTGTTATTGCTATTCACAATTGGAGGCCCATTTCTTGAAGAGATGTAAAGAAGTTTGAAGCAAAATTCTTCTCACCTTTCTCACCAATTGCCTCATCAGTAGGGTTGAATGTCATAGCCTTCCAAGTGCCAGAATTGTCACACAAACTCAAATCCTTGGATTTGAAGAAAATCCATGATTTAAATTTGATTGTTCATTGGAGCTCCTTTGTTTTTTGAAAAATATTTACTATATTGTATCAACAAAAATAAAATGCAAAACAGAAAAAACAGAAAAACTTACATCCAACAGTAACGAAAAAAGTTATATACAAAACAGAAAAAAATGACTCAAACGCCCAACAAATCTAACCTTAAATATACAAAAAAAATCCACCCCGGCTGGGTGCTAGAAAAAAAACACGCAATTGAATTCCCAATGGAATTCCTTCAAATGTTGGTAGGTGATTATCTGATGGGGTATCCTAAAATGCTTTCCAATATTGATGTTCATTTGTAGATGCCTTGATGGATGCCAAGAATTGCACTAAAGATACAGACATATATATCCATCACTTTCATTTCCTATTTTTCTCCACGTTGGGATTCTTAATGAGCTATAGCACAGGTCCTGGACTGCCATCTGTCAAAAATGGTGTAGGGTCTGCTGGGTGGGGGATTGGACTAGATGACCTACAAGGTCCCTTCCAACTTTGTTAATCTATATCTGTATCTAAGCTAGTGATCATTTTGCATTCACCACAATTTCCCCAATCTAGCAAAATGTCAGGCCTTTTGGTGCAAAGATTATCAGCAAAATGGTCTTCTTTTTCTAGTGGTGTTATTAAAAAGAAATATCCCTTTCTCAGAGAAACATTTTCACCTTCTCCTGCTCTTTTAGATTGAACTCTTAATGGTAAAATGCTTTTCCTAAACATGCCTACCTTATCCAGATCTTCCCTGTACAATTCCTGCTCTGAACATGTGAAAATATATTCCCTTGTTTTTAGAGGCCAGGAGATGGAGCCATAATGCAGCTTTTTAAGTGGCGATCCTGAGAGGGCAAATAGAGAATTATTGTGTGTTCTGTTAATAGGTAAAGCAAAGGCCAACTAACTGAACAACTGGTGCTGAAGAGATCATGCAGGTGAACAGAGAAGAGTTTTTTAAAGTCTTATTTAGAAATATTAAATCTATACCTAGAACTCAATTTGCCTTACTCCTGAAGGATATTTCTCAACAGCCTAAAAGCTGAAGTGTATACCCAACTCTAAAAACAGGTTTTAGCTATAATTTATAATAAAATGATCATTCATTTCTCTCAATCCAGAAGATACATTCTGAAACAGAAACAAAATTATCTCTGAAGTTAGACATTTCATGTCCAGAAGGATTTCCCCCAAAATAATATTGTTCTTATAAAGAGAATAATTGTTGCCAGCTGAAACAGTTTCTCATACTATGGTATTACTGTTCTTTTACGGTTAGCTGTTACTATATTTTGGCCAACAAACAGATGTTTCTGGTACAAAGATTCATAATACACAAGGAGATACCAATTAACATTAAATTATTCCCCCAAACCTAAAATCTCAAAACAAGTTCATCTCGGCTTTACAGTGAAAAATATTTTATACGCTGCTTTGTTTCCAGCAAGGAACACTGATCTCTTCCCCCCCCCCCCCCCCCCCCCCCCCCCATTCCCCCCCCTCCCGATCCTGTAAGCTGCTCCAGTTCTGCTTTAGAAAGGGACTGAAAAGCCAAATTTTCAAACAGGCAGCCGGTTGAGGTATTTTGTGATCCCACTGAGTGTAACTGATGAAGGTCGGCTGAAAATGCATTTTATGTATGTCTCCACAGCATCATTTAATTTTATTCCTTTTATGTTCTGACTGTTTTTGTTGATTTTTAAATATAAGCTATTTTGAATCTTCCTTATTTGGTGGTTATACTTTTATATCTCAATTTTTATTTTTATTTGTTGATCCATTGGTAGCTTTGGCTCAGTTCGTAATCTTTCTTATCTTTTCAAGCTTGGTACTTCATTGGTATAGATTGGTTTAACTTTTAACTTTAAATTTCATAAAGTGTTAAGTTGAATAAAGCTAAACACATTAGAAATAATAAAGTTTACTTCTTGACTATTTTCATATGACACACAAAGCATAAATTTTCCAGCCACATATTGTTATGCAAATCCAGCCTTTGTGGTCAGTTTATTGTCCAAAAAGTAATGCAACTTGTACCCCCTAAAAAAAAAATCAATTCAATTTATTATGGGTAAGCCAGTCATGTGAATACAGTCCATCTGTAATCATAATTTTCATTTCTATTCTATTAATTATAATCCAGCAGTGATTTTAGAAGGAAATATTTGTGGCTCCAGGAGAATAGGTTATGCGCCTCTGCCCTTAATATCAGCAGTTGGTAACCTGGTTTGTTTAAACTGAGAGGACTACCTAGCTCCAGAAAACTCTGGATGGTATGTAACATTAAAAACAATAGCAACCAAAGTAAACAAAAAACCAACTATTTTGGAGAAAGAGAAGTTCCTTGAAGATGGGCTCCAGCATGAGTCCAAAAGCTTGTAAAAAATAAACCTCTGGTCCAAGTGACCGAGTCCGATTGGATCTTGAAATATTATCCTGAGACATGTACATTTCCTTTCATTTGCGAAAAACAACTATTTATGTCTTGGAAGAAAACATTCAATGAATATATATAACATCTTAAAAGAGGCTCATCATCCATTTTAACCCAATGCCTGATGGGAAAGCCAGATTTTCATTGACCTAAAAAATAATGAGGCTGGAGGCCATACTCTAAGGCTAATCAAGGTTTAATTAAAGAGAAGTGTTGATCAGTAGCTCAAGCTATAAATAAAGTGTCTCTGAGACCTTCACTACAGATTGGGCAGAAAAGATGGATATGAATAAAATATACAAATCAGCCAATCAAATGCAAGATGAAATATAAAATGAAGAATGAAGCAGAAAGAAAGAAATTTCAGTAGAATATTTAGCATAGAATCCAACTTCATGAAATACTTCTATGGAAACTTTGCTTATAACTCTTTTACAAGGATGACATCAGCTGTACCAGTAGCAATATAAAACAAAAGCATTTCCAGTTTAATGTTATACCCAAGTCTGCCTAGGGTGACTAGCACTAAGTAAAGATACATTGAAAGAAACCAGTGCTTCCAGTTTTTGAAGATTTTTATATGCCTTTGTTTAATATATTTTTTGATTTTTAAAAATTATCACATCAAATTAATTATCCCTTTATTCAAAGTTGAACCCCAATGTACATATTAGAATGGTTAAACCCTAAGGAAATATTATTTTCAATGAATTAAAACCTGAACAAGTTGCTATGAAAGGAATTATTAGAGACCATTTATAAACAGGCCAACTTATATAATAGGGCCAGGTGTTCAAGAGATACTATAGATTTTCACCAGGTGTACGTTCTATAATTTACCGTAGCTAAAAGCAAAGAAAGAAACTGAAGCAGAACAACAAAACAAGGTATATTCTAATGAATCTACATAGCTGCTAGGGGTGATTATGGGAATTGTTCTTTGTACCCAATTTACTTCGCCATTTTTAGCTCCATTATTTTAGATAAATTGAATAGAAAACTGGGAGATTGTATTCTCCCTCAAAACTCTATTGAACGCTAAGGTCACAATCCAACCCTTTAGAGAAAATATGTTGCAATATGGTCATTCCTTCTACAGCTTTTTCCATAAGCTGGCAATATCTAAGGAACATTCCAGCAGCCAAAAATGTTGAACAAAAAGTAGAAGGAATCTGGATGCTCTTCAAAAAAGTCGCTTCCAGGACAAAAAAAAATATTGTGATTTTAGTTTGTAAAATCTCCATAATAGCTTTCGCATGATTCATGCTCATGTTGGAATAGAGGGTTTGAAAAAATGTAATGGGGCAAAATATTGTTTTATAACCTGAAGAGAAATAGGAGAAAAGAGGATGTGGTTCATCAACTGGATGTAAATGATATTTCCACGTTACTGTACTTTAGACAGAATCAATTATTCTTTGAAAGCAATGGTAGATGATCTCTTTACTCATGCTAGCAATGTGCATTGACTTTTCTTGCCCTTTTTGTTTAGGAAATATAAAATAATTCCATATTGTATAAGAATTTGTGTTTGCAGCTCTGGGGAGATTAAATCAATGGAATATATCCTCCTAAACTGTGTACAGTGGCATCTACAGTAGACCACAATGTTGCAATCAAAATGACAACATACTCTATATATGACAGAGGTCTTCAAACCTGGCAGCTTTAACTTGTGGACTTCAACTTGTGGACTTCAACTCCCAGAATTCTCCAGCCAGCTATGGCTGAAGTTCACAAGTCTTAAAGCGGACAAATTTGAGGATCTCTGATATATGACATCATCACAATTATGGATTTCTTTCTCAACGTCTACTGCAAGTTTCCAAACCCAAACACATAGAGTCCAGAATTACACCTAATTAACAGAATAACAGAATAACAGAATAATAGAGTTACAAGGCACTTTGGAGATCTTTTACATCAACCCCTTGCACAAGCAGAAGACCCTATGCCATTCTGGACAAATGGCTGATTTATTTAACAAATGGCTGGTTTATGGTAATTATTGAACAAGTATGGGATTTAGCTTGTCTTGTTACTTGAAGGAGAAAAAAGTATGCTTGCTTTCATCAACCTATCTTCCATGTTCTTATAACCACTGGTATTTATTTTGAACTTTGGCTATCGTATTCATCATCACTATAGTATGGGACAAACAAGAGACATATATCAAAGCAATCTCTGCTGGTAACATTATCTAGGGCTCTTTGAAATCCCCAAAGCAACTGTTAATAGCTCCATCCCAGGAAAAATGATACTGTTTTGAGTAATCCAAGTATTTTGGTTGAGAGGGGGCAGAGTGCTTGGTGTCATGGTTTATTTTTTGAAACAGTTGGCAGAGTGATCAGATTCACTCAGTTAAACAAATTAAGTAATTGCAAAATATTGCAAAAAAAAAAAGAGTTGAAGATTTCCATATTACACCACCTGATATTCCCATGATACAGCCCTGAGCCTTCAAACTGAAGGCTTTCGCTGAACAAGCAGGAATTTGATCTCAAACAGGGGCCTTATTAAGCAGTTGCAATGAAATGATGCCAGAGTTTGGGTTGCATTTGTCAACTAACTGCTTTTTATTACCACTCATTAGCAAAAGTGATACCTCAGGTGCAGAGGATTCATCAGCCTAATGTTGACCTTCGGAGGGTCCTAATTAAATGGTTTGGGAGACCAAGTGCAAGAGCTGGTCCACCTGCAACTCACTGGCTAAATCACCTGCATCTTGGGCTCAGAGTCATTTTGCTAATTTCTTAGCAAAGAAACAGAAAAATTTATGACAGTAGCAAAAAATGCAGTGGACATTATCAGATCTTTTTAGTTTGGGTAAAGAAGGGGAAGATATTGCTTTCTGGAATGACTATCATATTTGTTTTAATCTTTATTGGCTTTTACCTTTATTAAAAGGTTAAAAAAAACTATAGCTCCATGTCAGCTATGATAATGATGCAAACTACACATTATGTTAGATTGTGAAATGTCTGTTTATAGGACTCAAATCTCAACCAACAAATGCTCTGTCTTGCACATTGGCAAAAAAAATCAAAACATAAAATACAAATTAGATGGACATGACCCTGTAGATGACCCCCACTCTGCCAAGGACCTTGGAGTACTCATTTCTAAAGATCTAAATGCCTGAGCCCATGGTAAGAACATTGCCAAAAAGGCATTAAGAGTTGTTAACCTAATCTTGTGTAGCTTCTTCTCTGGTAATGTTGTAACTAGAGCATACAAAACATTTACTAGACCAATTCTTGAATACAGCTCATCTGTCTGGAACCTGCACTGCATATCGGACATAAGTACAACCGAGAGAGTCCAGAGATATTTTATGAGAGGACCATATTTATTCCTCTAACCGCAATAAAATACCTTATGCCACCAGACTTCAACTTTTGGGCTTAGACAACTTAGAACTACACCGACTTCAGTCTGACCTAAGCATAGTACATAAAATTATCTGACACAATGTCCTTCCTGTCAATGACTACTTCAGCTTCAACCACCACAACAATACATGAGCAAATAATAGATACAAACTCAAAGTAAACCGTTCCAAACTCGATTGCAGAAAATATGACTTCAGTAACAGAGTGGTCAATGCCTGGAATGCACTGCCTGACTCTGTAGATTTTTTTTTAAATTTTATTAATTAAATTTTGTTTTTAATTTTATTAATTAAGAAATTAATTAATTTCTTCCCCAAATCCCCTAAACTTTAACCTTAAACTGTCTACTGTTGATCTCACCCCATTCCTAAGCGGTCTGTAAGAGGCGTGCATAAGTGCACCAGCGTGCCTACCATTCCTATCCTAATATTCCTTTTTACTTACTCTTTTCATGTATTCAAATTACGTTTATACTTTTACCTGTTATCTTATATATGCTTGACAAATAAACTTATGATATGATATGATATGACTAACCCAAGACATTCAGCTGTCCAAAGCAAAGAGCAAAATAATTATTTCTGTGTACCATATAGAGAAATTGACTTGGTCATCAACAGAGAGGGGAAAGGGGAGAGACAGAATAAAGTTACCCATTGTCTTACTCATTCATGTTAGTCTTAAGTAAAAGTATATTTTTCTTCAGATGATCCTATTTGCTCTGGGGGGGGAACTATTTTGGAGACGAAGAAGATTTGCTAACCTGAAAAATAGCAAACTGAAGGGGGAAGGAAGGAAGGAAGGAAGGAAGGAAGGAAGGAAGGAAGGCTTAATACCAACACAATGATTTCTTTCTGATTATACTATCACATGAAAAAGCAGGAACATGACAGAAAGAAACAAAGACTAGACCTAGTTTTGATAGCTTCAATAAAGAAAAAGTATAAAAATGTACATGCCCTAATCTTCCCAATCCTTTCTATTTAAAAATAAAACTATAAATGGATAACTAGGGCAAATTAATAATAACCATAATCATCCCTCTGATATTTGCTCCTATAAAAACCATCTGATTGAAAGGTTTTGTGTGGAATTCTTTTACATTCATTTGGAACTGTGTGTAACAGCCCTCTCAACACAAAGCCAATTCAAAATTAATTTCTTGAGTAAGTCCTATTAAACTGATGGCTTTACTTTAAGCCAATATATGCATACACACTGTGAAATATATATATATATATATACATATACACATTGTGAAATTATTCAGTGTTGTGGTTTTTCCCTAAGAATCCTGAGAATTATACTCTGATGGGAGTGCTGAAAATCTTGTCAAACACCATTTCCTCACAAAGTCTTATTCTTTGTAAAGGAGAAATTATTCTTAAACATATATTGCAGATATACCTCCCATTTAGAGTAAATAGTCTCACACTGAAACCTCTGGTTTTGTAAGTGTTAAAGCTTCATAATGATCAGAGTAATTGATGAGAATTACAATAACTGATAAAATCTTAGATCAATTCCTGTGTAGCAGGAATTCAGATCCTTGCGGGTCATAGATATGGAACTTCGGATCTTTTGACATTTAAGGCCTGGTCCATGAGCCGCAATCTGAGTTCAACCAGGGATGATAAATAAACCAGAATTGAAGATCAAACCAGGAAGCAGTTTGAAGATGAACCTTGATGCTAAGCTCCCCAAACAAGCCATCAGGCAAATTTTAGAAAATAACCAGAAGGAAGAAAATTATTCAGGAACACTTCACAAATAACACAGGTCTCAAATAAGTTAGCAAGGAAACGAAGGCTTCTTATACACTTTTTTTTCGCTGAGGAAGATATAATGTTCAGTTTGGATGGATATAGATTGGTAGACTGGATTATTGTAGGTTTTGAGGATTTGAAACAGCCTAGGAAGAAGCACACAATACTACTGTGTAGTCTGGAAGGTCAGCTCAAAACCCAGAGAACCAGTTGGTGCTATTGTCTAATGTGAACTTTCCCAATTTGCTCCCTGTCTCCTATTTTAAAGTTTTGTCACACTGAAAAGGCTTCAAGCCTGTAACTAATGTGATGCTCTCAGCTTGTCAACATAAATACTTTTCTACTCTTTACCCAAAGTATCCACCCTTTGACAGCTAATATATCCAAAGAGAAATGCATTTTACGGTGAAACCCATGTTAATTTTACACACACACTGAACATTATATAAACAACTCACATGAGATGTGTTGTTTTAGAGACATGAAATTCTGTGATAGAATAATATTTTTTTATTTTTTTATTAGTCCAATTTATATGCCGCCCTTCTCCGTAGACTCAGGGCGGCTTACAATGCATTATAGCAATAGCCTGCATACTTTTTTTGTATATACCTGCTTATTAGGGCTTTCGGCCCCCCCAAGTGGTGTTGTTCTATACAAAGTTGGCTTATTGCCCCCACAATCCAGGTCCTCAATTTACCTACCTTGAAAGGATGGAAGGCTGAGTCAACCTTGAGCCTGGTGAGATTCGAACTTGCACTAATTGCAGGCAGCTGGCAGCTAAGTGCTAGCACTTAATGGCACTTTAGTCCGCTGCACCACCGAGGCTATTTCCCTTTGTTGTAAGAACCACTTAGGTGTCTTGTGTTTTTTCTTTTATACATAATGATAATCTTTCTTGCTTGCCTCATTGTCTGTCTTTGTCCTCTCAGAGCAATTTCACAGCAAGTATATTTCTTTCTTAAACTTCAGAAATTCTAGTCTGGATTGCAGCAGGTTGGTGACAGAGCCAGACTTGTGTTCATTCTGGACTTGTATACACCACAAAACCCGATTGCCAATTCCCCTGCTTCTTCCTGTCCCATCTTGCAGAGAAAGTAACCATCATTGGATTCTTAATGGACAGACTAGTCTCCAGTGCCTGCCTTTTCCTTGATCCTTCCTCACAAGAGTTGTGCCTTTGCTTTGTTTCTCCAGGGATTTGCCCATATGAATACCATCGCATCCTCTGCTTATCTATCTCCTTTGACACTAATACAGAACCTTGCTTTTTTTCTTTCTCTAACATATGGTACCATCATTGGGCTGATTCAAAAAAATAGGGAAAAGATTGTCCTTTCATTCCTACATTAATAGAAAGGTCCATGGAAACTTTGTGAAAAGGAAGACCCGATAATTCAGCTTCATATCAACAAAGTGTCGGTGTTCCTATTTGCAATTTAAAAAGAAGTTTTTGAAAATCAAGGGAAGGGAAGCTTTCCAGACCTTCAGAGCAGAAGATGGGAAACCAAGGCAACATGCTCATCCAGCCAGGACCAAAAAAATTGAAAGGGTGCTTAAAGGGGGACATATGGCCTGAATAGAGCATGAGCTTTTAGGATTGAGGATAGCTCATAACTTAACAAGCACAGTAGGGTCAACACCAAGACTATTTATTTACTGAATGTATATGCCACTGATCTCATTATCAAGTGACTCTTAAAAAATAAATTATCTTAAAATACAAAATTGCACCTGCCAACCAGAAAAGATATAGCAGTCCAGGACAAAAGGGCTACACATGGGAGGGATCAGCAGCTGGACTGGAGGCCACCTGCCTTGGATTGCAGCCAGCAAAAGTTGGATTTGCAACTACAACAGAACCAAGTGTCAGAGAGCATCTCTTTCGAAGGGCTTATAACAACTTATGTTTGGAAACAACAGTTTGGAATTGAAGCTGGAAAATAAAGGTGTAAAGGTGTACTTTTGCAATGGGCTGAGCATGGGAGGAGGTTACCATCATCCACTCCTGCACTCAGGGAATAGGAAGTGATTCCTATTGGTGATGGGTAAAGCAGATACACCCTTATCTCTAAATTTCCTTAACTTTCTACTGCTCTTCCAAATAAGAAAGGATCCAGTTAACACTTTTCTTCAGTTCTATTAATCCATCATCATCACACATTATACTGATTAAAGAAAATACCACACAAACACACAGAAACCTTTGAATTCTTTGTCCATATGATGAAGGATCCAGTAATCTTCCCATCTTGTATACTGTAGGGCATTTAAATTAAATAATAACCATGTCTGAACTCATAATAAAAGATATTCAAGACTTCCTTGGAAAATGCTGTTATTTTGTCCACTTCCAACTTACATAAGCCAGGCATCCTATATGGAGTTTTCTCTAAATAGAGAAATTCAAATTTATCATTTTGATGAAGTGATTTACACTGAGGATTTTACAAAGTATTGAAAACATTGATAGGTAAAATATGTAAGGGCAAGAAGACAAGAAGGTAATGAAACAAATGGAACTGAAATCTAAAGTCTGTGTTCAGGAATGGCAGAGAACTACAAATTACAACATAATTGTAATCCATTTCGAACACTAAGTTGTTGTGAAGTTGTTACCACTTCAAGGGGCACATTGTTTCAATCAACTTTCTAAGGGTACACTTCGCAAACCAAGGATGCAGCAGCTGTGCTATTTAATTTGACAAAAGTTGCTCATGTGCTTGCATAGCCCATGTACTAAAATTATTTCTTCTTTCAGCTACATCCTTTTGCATAATGGAGCATTTTGCCTTCATTGCACCGGGGAAGATCAAACTGGAGCATGCCCACTTGGCACTGTGTACTAGATCCAATACATTATGGTTTAAACCAAGCAATATAGAACTACTTTCTTTTAGGTTCTAGTCTTAGTTATTTGATTAGAAGCGTATGTTGTTCCAATTGTAGATTTTTTTATGCTTAGATTTTTTTAAAAAAATACTCCATTGATATCTGTGAGGGATATTACCGCTTAAACCCCTGACAGAGAAAATCTATATAACCCTTGGATATATGCTGTTCATGGCATAAGGGTTTCCTACCATTTGTTTTTGATTGTAGCCCTCAATTCTTCCTCTCAAAAGCCAGCCTTAGGGGATATTCAGGTTGCATATGAACTGAATGTAGCATGATCCCCCTTTTCTGCAAATGAGAGTACTATTTCTTTCTCTTTAACACCCTCACTGCACCTCCAGAGCACTTAGATCACCATTTCATCTGGCTGAGGTCAATATTATGGCTCATTTTGGGAGGGGTTGACTGTGGTGGAAAAGGCTTAAGGGCACAATAAGAAATAAAGTTTCATTCAAGTTGAGCTTCATGCCTAGTGACTTCATGACCATCCAGGTAAGAGTTTTTAGCAATAACATCAAAATGGTTTAGCAATGACATTTCCAGATATTCTGGGTTTGTTAATTTCCCAGTTTAGGTTACAGCCTTAGTATATTTCCAAACACTAACCATATCCTGCTCTGCTTAATTTCCTGAGATCAACTGAAGTTGGAGTTGGCACTGCTACATAGCTGGGCATAAACAAAGAGGTAGGCAAGTAAATTAATAAGTAAAAAATAATAATTGATCTTGCAATAGAACAGATAGGATGGATCCACAGTCCCATCTCTCCTTTTTTAGAAAGAGACAATCAATTATGGACACCATGCATGAAAGTACATTTTGATCCCATTACCTTAGAAATCGTGATCATCCAATAAAACGTCTGCTGGAGATTCAAGATAAATAATTTAGTTTAAAGCAGAATGTTTAAAATGTGAGTGATATATCTAAAACAGTTCAAAAATCACAGTATAGAAACATCAATAATAAACTCTAAAGTAGCTATGGCAAAAATACTTTATGCTAAATTGAAAGTCCGGGTTTGAAATCTCCAGATCCAAAAATTCTTAAGGCTTGTTGGAAAAACAATACATCCACATTGCAGGCTAAAAAATTTGGCAGACTAAACTAAGTGGGCCTCCTCTAGAGTAAAAAGCATAATACCAAGATAGGTCAGCAACTTTTTTCCAAATAGCTAAATAATACTTCCAATTAAGAAACATATAATGGTAGGAAGGTAACAGCAGTCTCTTGTCTTCAAGTCCTATTTTCTAAAAGCACCTGACTAACCATTGTGAGAATCAGGGCACAGAACTAAATGGACCTCTATTTTGATCCAGCAGGGTCTTCCTTACATTCATAAATCCATGTTCAATATAACACATTAGACGGAAGTAATTACTTACTGCGATTATCACTTCTTTTGAATTGTAAGTTCCCTACCAAGTAACTGAAAGTTACTTCCAAAGTTGATTTGCTTTTACATGTGATCAAATATTGCTAGCACTATGGTTGCAATATTTATTCAACACAATTTTATGCGTAACTTGGCTTTCCATACTTCTCCAGTTCTCCTTTGCAACGTGTCCTAAGGAAATATCACTTCAGGCCAATCTGAAGTGTCAAAACTGGATTGCTCCAGAATATTTTAAGTTTTTGTAGGCATAAAACACCACAGCTGGCACTCTGAATAGGCAGTGGAGAGCATTTCTAGGCTATCTTCTTCTATTGTGCGATAAATCTGGGGGTATTGTTATTTCGTTGCTATTCCTTTCCATTCCTTAGCATCAAACATTTTAATATGCTACATTATTTAAGGACTCATAATTATTTACCATGCATATATCAACCTTACAATGCTCCTGTTGGCTGTAAAGAAGGAAAAAACTTCTTTAATTAACATGCCATGACCAGGTTTCCTTGGTCCCAGTCTTTTTAACAAATTGCATTGGAAGTTAGCATTCCAAGCCAAATACCTGACTTTTAAGCAAAAATTAAAAGACAGAGCTCTCATTCATTACAACTGGTCTTGTGAGCCAATATTTTTATGAGTTTTATTGGAGCTTATGCTATACTGGGGACTTTACAATGGAATTCATTGAATAGGAGACCACAGAGACTGAGTGTATATACATACAGTTTCAATTTAATTCAAAGGAAGCAGCATATAATTCAACCTGCCCCTGTTCCTAATTGACGGAGAAGGCTAAAGATGCATCACTAATACTTCAGTCATGGAAAAATCTCCCAAAAACATTGGTAATAAAAAAAAGCACCCAGTTTGTTTAAGAAACACTCTCCTCCTTTTAGGGAAAAGACATCATGCATCACTAAACAATCTAAAACCAAATTGAGCTGCTGTATTATTTAATTATTTGACCTCCCTGTGAGTTCCATAAGCCAAATCCTGTTCTAAAGTAAGCAACTAAAGATCCTATTCAGAGGACATTGTCTGACCTACCAAGGCTAAAAAGGTATCTTGATCTTTCTCCTCCAGCCTCCCCACCCCCAACCCCAGGTTAGGTGCCAAGAGTTTTTCTATATCATAACTGACAGCTGCCTTATATTTACCACATGCAGCTGTGGGTTTTCCATATTGAACCGCTCTTCTAATTTCTTGCTTTAGCTGAAAAGAAACACTTCAAGATGAGACTATAAAAGCCAATTCAATGACAAACAGAAAGCAAAGAATGGGGTCAAATGGACAATTCTGCAATATCAATTTAGAAATAATTGCCAGTTTAAAAAATAAATCAGGGTGCAAGGCCTGGGTGATGGGGGGAGGGGGGGAATTGGCTGAAATTTTATTGTGTCTTTGCCTATTCCTGGACCAGGAAAAAGATAGAAAGCAAAAGAGTTAGCAGCGACACAAATCCATTAACCACCATTGACAAGAATTTCCATCATGTTAGTTGAAAAATATCAATTTTTGCCTGGTGAGTAAGCCAAAAATTCACTGGGATTTTTACAGCATGACAACTATAAAATATTGCTTTGTTCCTTTATCTGTTCAGGCCATCATTGTTGGTTAGCATTTGGTTTCTCTGAAGCCCGATTTAAGAGCAGCCTCTTCCAATTTTCTTGAGAAAGTTGAGAAAGAATGGGAAGTTAATACTTTGATCCCTAATCTTATGCTGCTCACCAGTCTTTTTGGTTCCAAGTAGAAACTTTTATTTTTCCAATGTATGTAAGAAAACTAAAAATCCTATTCCATGCAGCCAATAAAGGATTAAAAAGTAAATTCCTACTCATCCATCAAAGGGGCAACTAATCTTGCTTTACTCTAGTATACTGTAGCAGCTACTTACTGACTGAGAATAAATGGAAATAACTCAGTAACAATTATCTCTGAATAGTCATGCCAGGAATACTATGGATCTATGTTCATCTTCAAATATGAAAAGGTGTCAATTAACTTTTTCCTGATTATTATTTCCAGAAAAAAGTATTAGAATATTAAGTGGCACAAGCACAAAGATGGGATTGAACAAATAGAGCAGATAGGTTGACTTGAGGGATGAAAAGGTACGTCAATAAAAGTCTTAACTTCCCAAATAAACCATATCAAGTTGATCAACCTTAAGAAGGCCATTTTTCCAAAAGGAAGAGAAAGGAATTCAAAAGATGAAGGGCTCCGCAGGCTGGTCTCTGTTAAATGAGGACATTTTTATTTATGTTTCCCATACAGATGTAGGTTTGGCTGAATAAAGTTAGATGTAGAAACTGCTGGATAGGAATGGTTACCAGTAGACAGGAATAGTATAGGAACAACAATTCTCCTAAACTTTTTAAACATCAGTTCTCCCTGGATTTGGTGGAACAACATTTATTTCAGAAATTATTTCATAGAAGAAAAGATTTATCACCAGTAAAATATTAATATATTTTGTAATGTGTTGTTTGCATTTATTTAGCTATGAAGTCACCAAATTTGTTTTTGTTTTTCATTGCATGATATCTGGTGATCTCCAGTCTGTCTTTCTTCCCATGCTTCAGTGAAATCCCTCTAGAAACATTTGGAGGAAACTCTTCCCATGGGACACCTTTGCTATTACAAGGGAATTAAGACTGCCATTGAGAAAATCTGAATTTCTTTTTCTTTCACTGGAGTAATTCACTAGAGCAATTAAAAGGCTTAATTTCGCTTTTCCTTTTCCTTGGTTCTAGCTTGGAAAGCTATCATATCTAGGCTACAAACCAGGGGTGAAATCCAGTAGGTTCTGACAGGTTCTGGAGAACCGGTAGCGGAAATTTTGAGTTGTTCGGAGAACCATCAAATACCACCTCTGGCTGGCCCCAGAGTGGGGTGGGAATGGAGATTTTGCAGTATCCTTCCCCTACCATGCCCACCAAGCCAGTCCACCAAGCCATGGCATGCCCACCAAGCCATGCCCACAGAATCGGTAGTAAAAAAAAATTGGATTTCACCACTGCTGCAAACAACTGGCAGTATATACCATTTGCTATCATCATTTGGAGTTTTGCTGACCAGATATGATAGGGCTTATACAAATCAATCAACCTTTTTTTAACAGTGTCAGCATTCCTTTGATTTTGGCCATTAAGAAACTCACACCCACTCCGAGTTTCCCAGAACAAAATAAAATTAAATAAGATATTAACATCATGCCAACAAAAATACAAAGTCTAAAGTACTTGTGTGCAAAAAATAATAATAATATGGATATGCTTCTCAATCACAGCACCAAGCCAACAATATGTGATATTTCTCCAAATATAAAAGAGATTCCTGGTGAGTTGCTTTATATTTCCACTGTTTGGCTTAAAAATCCAATTTATTTATTGGTTTGCAGTAAAGATCTCAGTGCAAAATCCTTCAGTGTCAGAGTTCTTAAAACTGGCAAGCTAAAATCAATTTGTAAATACAAGGCTCTTGACTATGCATTAAATATTCTGCAGTCAACAGAATTTTACACAAAACAGAAATGAACCTTTTCAACAGATACAGGTTGTTCTATGACTAAACTTCCTCTTCTATCATCTTATAGAATTATAATATTTTACAATCAGATTTAGGAGAGTTATTTGAGATCAACCAGCCCAATGCCACACTCAGTAAAAGATCCACAAGGCAGTCTCTAACAGGTGGCCATCCAGCTTCTGCTTGAAGATCTCCAGGAAAGGAAAAGTCACCATTTTGTGGGCTAGCCTGTTCTACTGGCTAGCAGTCCATTCAATAAGGAAGTTCCTTCTAATAATAATAATAACTAGACTGAATCTAGTTCCCTGACTTTTAATCTGGTGGTTCTGATAGGGAATAAATCTATGTACCAGTTCTTCAGATCTTTTGAAGGCTACTATCATAGTTTTTCTTAATCATGTCTTCTGTAGGATAAACATAGCTGGATCCTTAACTGTTTCATATTAGCTTGTTACAGAATCTCACCATCTTGGTAGCCCTCTTCTAGTGGTTCTTCACTCCAATTTATATTTTTAATTGTGATGTCCAGGAGTGTATATAGTATTCCAAATTGAGCTTAATCATGCAATACTTGAATGACTTCCCATGATCCTGGACTCTGTGCTCCTGTGACTCAAGATGTCATTGCTTTTTAGCAGCTGCATCACGCTGCTAGTTCATTTTTAACTTCTAACCATAATACTACTGGGACTTTCTCTCTGTATTATTGCTAAAGCAGATCCTATATATTTTTTTTCCTTTTATTTTTTTGTACCAGATGCAGAATTGTATATTTCTCCCTGTTAAATTCCATTCTTTTTTTAGCATTTCCCAAGTATGCCTAGATCCTTTAAAGTCTCTTTCTTTCCTTTCAAGCATTATCTACCCCTTGCAACTTTGTGTCCTCTGCACCTGTACTAGTGTCCCCAAGGAAGTTGAGGGGATGCTAGTATAGTTGCAGAGGACACAAAGCTGCAAGGGGTATCCAATCACTGATAAAACAGTTGGATAGACCCCCGTGGTACCATACTCAAAGTGGAATCAATAAAGAGCAGTCTTTGGGTATAGTCACTGAACCAACTGTGAATCCATCTAAGATGTGATTTATCTAATTCATATTATCGAGAAGAAAGTTATAAGGAATTTTGTCAAAGGTTTTGTTGAACCCCCCCCCCCCATGTGCACTATATTAATGGCATTCCTTGGATATGTTAACCTAGTAAGCATCAAAGAAGGAGATAAGATTAGTCTTATTTTAGGATTTGTTTGTGACAAACCCATGCTGTTAAGTGTAACTTGCCAATCTCACACTGTTTCAAGACCTTGCCTAGTACAGATGTTAAACTGATAAGGTTGTGATTTCCAGGCACCTCTTTCTTTCTCCCCCTTCCCTTTCTTTTCTCGGGGGGAGAGGGGAATTTAAGGATATCTGCTTTCCTCCGGTTTCCTTACCAATTCTCAACATTTTCCAAGAGTGGTTCTGTGATTATCATCTCTGCTAGTACCTTCTGTTCTGTAGATTGTAACTCATTTTGCCCTGGAGATCCAAATTTGTTTAAATTAGCTAAGTTCTCACTTGCTCTCTCCTTGTCTATCCTAAACTGCAGTTCTCCTTCCCTCGTGGAATAATAATGACCAGCTCTAGGTTCCTTCTGAGAAAAGACAGGCACATAATATAAATTAAGACATTATCTCTTCTCAGTATCAATTCCCCCTATTTTCCCCCCCTAACAATAGACTAACACCATCTTTGGCTTTCTTTTTTGTTACTAGTACATCCAAATAATCCTTTTTGTGGCTTTTGATATCTCTTGCAAACCTTATGTTATTTTGGGATTTAGCCTTCTTGATCCAGTTCCTACCATTTCTGGAGAAAACTTTATATTCTTCTTTGGTTATATCTGTCCCCTTTCAAATCCTGCGTATGTTCTGTGTCCTCATCAGCATTTTAGAAAGTTCTGCATATGCCCATGCTAGCTTCTTTAGATTTCTCGCATATTTTCTTCTATGAATAATCTGATTTTCAAATGTATTCTTTTTGTAACTTTTCTTGGATGGAGTTACACCAAAACTCAGATGAATAAAAAGTCAAGAGAAAGTAATGAATCCAGGCTGGCAAAGTAGGATGCGACTACTATTTCAGAGGCAGAGTCAACTGCCACCATCTCACCATGATATTTTTGCTACGCTTTTACCTTATGGAGAGACACTATTGCATAGTCCTTCAGAAACAATTGCCAATTCAGTCCTATAGTTTCTGATACAAATAAGATCCAAGCTGGTTTGTCCATAACAGAATGTCTCCCCAAATCTTAGAAAGAAAATCATGTCAACACATATTATTTTCCCTCCATCCCTCATCTTTTTTCTTTTTTTTTCATTTTGTGGGGTAATTTAGGATGAAAGTGGTGAGTAGTTTAATGAACTTTATGGCTGATTGGGAATTTAAATGAGAGTTTTGATAATTAGTTGAATACTCTATCAGTGTATTTTGATAATTATAATAACTAATATGGAAACGCTTCAGATTGAATGCCCTTCAGATTGAATGCCCTAAGTAATTTACTTGAATGCCCTTAGAGATTTACTGGGATGAACCCATTGGTTCCTTTGTCATTTCTTATTGGTTAGAGAACAATATTAAGACCAGATACATAATTCTTCACCCATTTTAGCTCAAAGTAATCATAACCTATCTTATTCCACAGGTACCTACTAAATCACACTGGAGAAATAATTCTACAATCAGACCCACAAGATGGCTTCATCCTGGGGGCTATAATCTACTGCAGCCTTCCCCAGCATGGTACCCTCTGAATCTGTTCAAATTACGATTCCCTAAATTTGTACTCAGCATACTGATTTAGATTAGTAGTCTCATCATAGAGGGCACAATGGCTCAGTGGCTAAAGACTCTGAGCTTGTCAGTGGAAAACTGACAGCCCAGGTTTGAGACTTAAGCACTGTGCTACAGGGTGAGCTCCCATTACTTGCCCCATCTTCTGCCCACCTAGCAGTTCGAAAGCATGCAAATGCAAGTAGACAAATAGGTACCACTTTGATGGGAAGGTAACAGTGTCCTATCAGCCTCAGCATATAGTCACATGACCACAGAAATGTCTTCGGACAATGCTGGGTCCTTTGGCAAAAAAAATGGAGATGAGTACTGCCCCCCTAGAGTTGGACACAACTGGGAAACCTTTACCTTTATTATACATGGTGTCAAAAAATGACTACCCTGTTTCCCCCCAAATAAGACATCCCCTGATAATAACCCCAATTGGGCTTTTGAGTGCATGGCAATAAGGCCAAGCGCTTATTTCAGGGTTCAAAAAAATATAACACAGGCTCTTATTTTTGGGGAAACATGGTAGTTTATGATTAATTTTTGACCCATGGTGTTATTATAGCACATTTTGTAGACTAGGACATGCAGCATTTTTTTAAAAAAGCATTACAGAAAAAGTTGGGTTTCTACTAGAGAGAATGTCTGTCTCTTTTGACGAATTAATCTTAGATGTTTGTGACCCATGGCACTTTGGTAGCAAATACACTCCTTGCTGTTGCCACAAGGGGTCTCTCTTTCCACAAATTCCTTTACTCCTTCACCACATGGCCTGTGAGAGTCCAAATCACAGCAAACAACTGTTATTGCTTTTTCTAGATTTCTGTTGGATGCCCAAAGATCAGGTGGAAAGATGAGCCCATGCAAAGAAGATATTCTTCACTCTTTTGCCAATTATTTTAATACATGGACCAGGCTTTTAAAATTGCAAGTAATGCTGATAAAAACAGTTATTTCATGAATAGATATGATTTTTAGAAAGATGTGGTTTAGTGAGAACAGTTTTGTTAAAGGCTGATTGAGACATTAAAAGATTGAAGGAATTTTAGATATTTCAGTCACTGGTAAACCATTTTTAATGGTAAATATGATTTTAGTATTAGTATTAATTACAGCCTGGATTTTTAGAAAATAAAAAATAAAAATAGCACAAGGCAGAGAAAACAACTCATAGAACATCTCTCCAAAAGAAAAACAGTATTTTAAAACAGGCAGCAGAATTTTACCATAAAAATTATTTTAAAAAATATTTAAAAGACCTGCTCTTTACAAATGGATATGTGAATATCTTCATAGGAGTTATTGGTGGGTGAAAAAGAATTTGATAGCTGATTAGTGAGGGACATTGAATGAGATCTGCAAATCCTTACAGGACCATTACTCAATAATAGCTTAGTTGCATGCAAAAGTTCTTAATAATCATCAGATAAATTTGATATTTGCTTTAAAATAGAAAATTCTAAATCAAATTCCCTAACTCAATTCTCTCCAAACATATTTAACCATTAGCTCATCATCCCCAGCTATCCTAAATTTGTTAGCTAATTCCACATTGGATTTTTTTAATAAGCAGGGGTGAAATCCAGCAGGTTCTGACAGGTTCTGGAGAACCAGTAGCGGAAATTTTAAGCAGTTCGGAGAACTGGTAGCGGAAATTTGGAGCAGTTTGGAGAACCGGCAAATACCACCTCTGGCTAACCCCAGAGTGGGGTGGAAATGGAGATTTTGCAGTGTCCTTCCCCTGGAGTGGGGTGGGAATGGAGATTTTGTAGTATCCTTCCCCTGCCACACCCACCAAGCCACGCCCACCAAGCCACACCATGCCCACCAAGCCATGCCCACATAACCAGTAGTTAAAAAATTTGGATTTCACCACTGCTTCTTAGAAGGATTTTCAAAATCTGGATTGTAAGAATGATATTTCTGACAGACTAGAGCATTTATTTAATTCAACTTTCTAAATGTGGAGACCTTGATGCTCTGTGTCTAATTGTTTACTTGCAAATGTTTGGTTACCCAACTAGGTAACATCTTCAGTACTAGAAGGAAGTGGGGTTCGCTGTCTGTTATATATAGTAGCTTGCCCGGTTGGTGGAGGTGTTGTTTTTTCCTTGGTAGTTCCTTTATTAGGGTGTTGTTTACTGCTTGATTGTTTTCTGGTATTAATCCTGGTGTTAATCCCTGTTTATCAGAATGTTGTCTGCTGGCAAAGGATATTCTGATCTTTTCATTTCCTTCTCACCATTTTTTACTGCCTCTTTTTAATAGTGTGTAAATGTTGTTAATCTCTATGTGCCTGTTAATGGCTTTCCTCTTTCAGAAATTTCCTCCCATTTTTTAATTTACCTTGTCTAGAATGCTGACAATTTCTTAGTTGAAATTATTGTTGAGTCTGTCCATGTGCTATGACATTAAGGAGTTTTTGTTGTGTTTTTTGACTGCTAATTGGTATTCATGGATGCATTCTGCTGCTCTTCTGCCTGTCTATCATATCTAGTGACTGTTACCGTCTTTACACTACATTATAGATAACTCCCACTTCTTTCTCCTTGGTCTCAGCCGCTTGGCCACACTTGTGCTGAGCTCTCACAAATAATTTGAAACTCAAGTTATTCAATCTTTTGATTTTAATTGCAAAGTTTTGGAAGGTTTATTTGGTTTGTGTACTATGGTGATGCTATGTGGTTGTAATATTGTGTTGGTTATTTCTGACATGTTTCTGATGTATGGCAGTGTTGTGCTTTTTGTAGTTTATGCTGTTGGTGCTGTAATGGTTTTAGTGATCAGGCACTTTTTTGATAAAGTTGTGTAAGTATCCATTTTGTTGGAACATGTTTTATAGGTAGTCTGTTTCCTTTTTCTGGTGTTCTGGGCTGTTTTTCCATTCATCTGAATAATGTTCTTAGACAGCTCTTCTTGTGGAAGGTTTCTAAATTTAAAAGCCTAATGAACTTCCTGACTTTAAGAAAGTCCATAGCCTTGGCAAAGGATAGATTTTTTTGAATAGTAACTTTGATGCAACCTGTACTTCTTTATTTCCACCTTATTTCAGAAATGAAAGAGAAGCTTATTTGCCCCGAGGTGAGAAATAAGACTGATGTGATCCCATTTTTAAAAAAATTCCTAAAACCTAAAAATGAGCAATGTCATGAGATACTGTACACAGAAAAATCACAAAAATCTTTAAAGACAGGCATGTGAAGGTTTTCCCCACTGTAACACCCCCTGAAGGTTAAATAGATGACAATCAGATAGGCAAAATCCTTAGTGTTTAGGGAACTATAATGAAAGGGATTAAACTTAGAAACCAGCTACTGAATGCATGCAAAGCTGCTTTTTTTCCTCCAAATAAATTTCAAAAGAATTTTATTACTTGGCTAAATCATGAACCAGGCGAGTGGCTTATCCAAAGCTATAAAAATGAGTATTTCTTCTGTTACCTTTATGAGAAATCTGGGATATTATTAACATAATAAATCTCAGACCCTGCCATGAAGGAACCAGATATGAGGTTTTAATTTTTTAAGGTCTCTGCAGGAATCTATGTGCAGATGTCATGCGCCAGGAAGTAACGTTAACAGATGAACATTTCATGGGCCAAAATGCAGACCATAATATAAATCCTAAGAAAGGGCTCCCACTTCTTAACACCAAGGCCTCATCTTTCTTTAAACACTCAGGCTGTGCCAAATATTCCCTCATTAATATTGCTGTCCTAATTATATTTTGCAGAATTAAAATCCTGTCAGTTCTGTGGGACATTTACAGATCAGTCTGCAGTGTATTGATTAATGCAAACCAACTTCTTTTTTTAAATTACCATATAATATACAATGCTTAGAAAACTATATACATTTGGTTCCACTGTTATGTGTTTATTAAACAAATTTATATAGCTGCCCAGCTCACACATATTCCAGAGAGCTATATAGATCCCTATCGATAATAACCTATTAACAAGCAAGCAGATTAAGTCCTACTGAAATACTGTATTTAATTACATATTTATAATACCATACTTATAAATACTGTATTTAAATTATGTCTTCTTTTCATGAAATGAAAAATAAATAAATATCTGCCAAACCTTCTGCTTCCATCGCTCAAGATAAACTTTGCATTAATTTCATCATTTTACATACTTAATTTCCAGGAAGAGAGAAATAGCTTGCATTTCACTTCTGCTGATCTTCTTCACAGGTGCACTTTAAGACTTATTTTTTCATCTTTAAATTACCCCAATGAAGCATCATATACAAATAATGGAAGCTAATATGCTGACCTTGAAGCATTCTAACCTTGAAATGGCTGTTTTGAATATTCCAAGCTTATTTTTAAAAGAATATTGTATATGTTTCAAGAGTTTTAGTTGTGAATGCAACAAAAAGTCAACAGGCTTAGATATGAAGAGAAAGTCAGTAATTCCCAATAAATATCAAGAAGGAGAAATGGCTTCTGTAGAAAGACCTCCATATTCTCCCTCTGCTTGTGATATAAAATGTAGTCCTATTTTAAAACTAGAGCTGAACAGGAGAGGGGCTCTGAAGGAGAAGCCTTGGATTAGAACTGAGAAAAGGGTGATTTCTTGAAATTTCCAAGAAAAAGGAAAATCTGGGTAAAAGGAAGTGAGGAGGGGAAAACTTTTTAAAATCTGCTATTTCTGGAAAATGTCTATACTCTGTAGAGATTCTCAGTCATCCAGGTCATGGTTGTCCCAAAATGCTTTTTCACGAGGCAACTGGACTTTCTGGTTTTTCTTTGAAGACTTTGCTTCAAGAAGCTTTGTCAGCTCTGATTAGATGGTGGGGAAAAGCACCTTCAGGACATTTCTGGGAAAAAAAACTATATGTTTTAGCCAGGTTTTGTGTTAAATGGTTTCTTTTCCCTCTACAGTACATTGTATCGCTAATTAAAATTTAATGTTATATTTAGAAAATTCAGTTTTATCTCTGCACTGAGCTATTGCTTGTTTGCTAATAAATAAAACCAATATTTTACAAGAAAATAAAAACAAATAAAAATAATACAATTTTATAATTACCTTGTGTTCTATATAGTGTAGATCCCATCTCTCTCTCTTTATAGAGAATGTTTATTGGTAGCAGATCAGCACTGACAGGATTTTATTTAAATTTTTGCATTCCTTGTAAAAGCAAACCAATAAACAAAAAGCTTGCTAAATTGTTATATAATATTACTAGGTGGCTCTGTACGGGAAAAAAACCCTTCTAATTATTAATAATAATTAATAATAATTAATAATAATTAATAATAATTAATAATAATTATTAATTATTAATAATGTGTTAAATTTAAATATTGCTTCTTACTAGCATTAGCACATTATCTCCCTCTGGGGCTCCTGCTGGCTCCTGACCTCCACACCTTCCGCCGTGAATTAAAAACATGGCTGTTCGCGGACTGGACTGGACTGGACTGAGGGGGGTTTCGATTATTTTAATGGGTTTTAATATTTGTTTATGTATGTATTTTATGTTTTTATTGGTTTATTTTAATTGTTGTGAGCCGCCCTGAGTCCTATGGAGATAGGGCGGCATATAAGTTATATTAAATAAATAAATAAATAAAATCTCAAATATTCTCAAGGTTAACCCCTTTAACTTGGAATTCTGAACATCCTACCTAGGAGTTAAACAACCTAATTAATTTTATTTTTTAAAAAAAAAAACAAGCAGAAAACTTCATTTTTCTCTTATTTGCCTTTACATCCTTTCCAATATTTGTCATTTTCTGGTTATATTTGGATACTGTGCATACCAAAAACCTCAGAAGTATTTTGGGCGGTGTCACTTTTATGGAAAGTATTGCCTTTGAAGTGTTTAAGCATCCTCTATTTTGATTACGTGTCAGCTTATTGTGTACAAAATATAGAGATATGAGATTGCTACTTCCCTCTGGGTAATGAATGGACAAATAAACCAGGGATGATTCATTCACAGTCATTCCAGAGTTCAGACAATGAGGAACAATAATAGTTTTAAAAATCCAACACTTTCGTCTCCAATAGCTGTAGACTGTTATTAAAAAGCAGCAATGCTTTAACAATGCCGTTAAGAAAAAAAACAAATAATTGTTTCCTATCACCATTTAACAGTTTCTTCCTGGGGAGAATGTTTTTCTGAGTCTTTATGAATATGTTGTACAGCACTGTTAAGACATAGGAAACAAAAAATTAGCACAATTGCCATCTTGAAAGATTTCATCCATTGGATTCAAATCCACCCTCTTCCATGGAACCTTACTGGATAATTTTGGAGCCAACAGTCTTTCTCAGTTTAACATACAAAGTTGTTGCTTTAAGAATAAAATTGAGGGAATAGTCTGAATATGCTGTCTTAAATCTTGGAACAAATGTGGGCTACAAATGAAGAAATCATAATAAATCAACTGCAGGTCTTGATGTGATTTACCAAAAAGAATACTACTGCAAACTCAAGGACATTCTGACTCTGATTTGTGTTGACTCAGGCCACAATGGCTTATGAATTTTTTAAAACATTTTCATTTTAAAATGAAAGGATTGCTGATTCAGCAGAGGCTGTTTCTAATGGAATGGAAAGGAAGATTCTTGCAGATAGATAGTTTCTATTAAGCCCCCTAGGACAGGGGTGTCAAACTCGATTTCATTGAGGGCCGCATCAGGGATGTGTTTGACTTGGGGGGTTGGGGTGGGTGTGGCCAGGGTGGGCATGGCCAGCTCAACATCACTCGGGTCAGGGGCGCCTGTGATGGCCCGAGTGCTCTGCCAGCGAAAATGGGGTCCTGAGCTCCGTTACTGGCTGCAACAGCCCCCTGTAATCCTCTGTCAGTGAAAATGGAGCTCCATTTTCACTGGCAGAGGCACCACCAGCCGGTCCCTCACTGTTTCCAGGGTGGTCCCGTGGGCCAGATCTAAGCATCCCATGGGCCAGATGTGGCCTGTGGGCCTTGAGTTTGACACCGCTGCCTACAACATATCCTCTGCTGTGTTCAAATGCTCTCTACATACCTGTATTTTGCCAATTGCAAGGCCTCTAGCATTGTATTTATTTCTAATCATGCCTTTGCCCCTCAGGTCCAGTCTTAGAAAGCAAGCATGTTTAGCATTCTTAGAAATCAGCATTTTCTTGTACAATGATTTGACTCAACAAGGCCAATTAAGCAACACTAAAAACTGCTGTGTGGAAGACTATCTTTGCCATCTTTGCACCCTCCAACTCTATTGGGAATGCATAATTACCAGTCAGCATGTCTTTTGATACCAAATTGGGAAGACTATATTGCAATAAACAATTTCGTGATTCCTCCATAAATATCTCCCTGTCTTTTTTTTGTAGCCTATCTTGGGAACAGACTTCTTAATTTCTAACACTATCACAAGTTCACAATTTATGTGAGACTTTAGTGATATGAAATTTATGTGAGACATTAATGGTATCCTCCTTAATGATGAGGATAGTTTTTTGCCTTAATAAGGATAGTTTTTGTAATTAATAAAGACTGCTTTAATTAGATCTGCTATATCTGAGCAATTTTACTGACAATCACTGCTCACCTAAATTATCTTAATGGTTCTGACAGATGATATAAAAATAAAAATGCAATGAAATCTAGCAGCATAAAAACAAACTAAGCATTAAAAAAACTGCATTGAAATATCCCCACCTAAACTGTAATAAAATGGGGACCTCTTCCACTCCAGTGGAATTTCATTCCAAAAAACAGACCCTGCCATGGAAAAACAGAATTAACTCTCAGTGTGAAACACATCCTAAGCAAGACCTAATTTAAAGCCCTTCAACAGCTGGGTAACCAATTTTCAAATAAGCTTTTATTACTCTCAGTCAAAATCCTTTTGGATGGTAGCTCAGTTAGCTAGTCTGTTCCAAATTGCCCCACTCTCTTTCCATTCTGCAGAGCTTACCTTCAGACAGCAGCTATCCTTATGCTGTCATTAATCTGGAAAAGTTTGCCAAGAGGATATTCTCAGCATAAGGGATTTTTAAAAATTGTAGTTTGCCAAGTATTCTCAGGAAAAACTTGAAAAATATAGTGTATTTCAATAAATAATGTTTTTTTAATGGTAGAAGCATTCTGTCAGTTATGCTTACTATAACGATTGGGACTTTTTTATTTATAACCTTCTTTCCAGAAACTTCTGGAAAGTTTGTTTGAGGAAAAAGGAAGGGGAAGAAAGTGGCAAATAAAAGTGCATAAAAGGAAAAGGATAGGAGCCGGCTTGCAGACAAAGATTGGAATACTTTTCCCCTTTGTTGTTTTAGACTCTTGTTCTCCACTGAATTCTTGGAAAAAGCTCTACAGGAATGTCATTCTATCTTAGGATCTAGAAGTTCATCATAATTAAGTCTAAGATCCCAATGACCATTATGCTGTGGCTAACCCAAAAAGAGGACCTAAACACCCAAATGTTTCAAATTTCCAGGGAATTTAACATGAAGAAAGGGCCTTGGGTTGGAAGAATAAGTGCTTCTTTCAATAGGTTGTATCCCCTGGTGTCAGCCTGCAAGTGGAATGGTCCCATAGTCATAGGATCCACCAGGGAGATTTGAGCAGCGGGAGCATAAGGGTAATAGCCACTTAAATGATATGGGTGGTGTAGTGATGTGATAAATACATACATGGCAGAGGTGGGTTCTAATTTTTTTTACTACTGGTTCTGTGGGTGTGGCTTATTTTGTGGGCATGGCTTGATAGTCATGTGACAATTCTTTAGGATTTAGCAGACATACTGGTCGTCTAGGCTTTTAACTGCTTGTAGAGCTGTACCGGTCTACCCATTCGTTTTTGGAGGCTCCGGTCTACCCGTTTGTTTTTGGAGGCATTGGTCTACCACCACACTGCCTTTTAACACTCATCAGCTATAGGGCGGCCCTTTGAAGCCCCGTGGCAAGAATTTAAACAGTTTTTTTTCCTTCTAGCCGATCAACTGGGACTCGGGAGGCAGCAATAGATTGGGGGTGGGGCCAAATAAAAGGTAAAAATAACATGGGGGTGGGGGGGCAGCTCCCAAACAAAGAGAACTGGTTCGGTAATGTCATATCGTTACCGCTACTGGCTCGGCCGAATCAGGCAGAACCAGGAGGAACCCACCACTGATACATGGGCAGGAATACTGGGAGAACCTGGATAGAAACTAAAGTTAGAAATTATTCAACAGAATCTGGATTTTTCTATCGGATCTAGTGAATGATAACATAAATTAATGATGAACACTGTTGAAAGAAAAGGAATCAGTGCTACTGATTAAGATTTTTGAGTAGAGAGGGAAGGGAAGCTGTATGAAGAATTGAAATGGTCCAATAATCTAAAGATAATCATGAAACGTGCCTTGTAGCATGCTGTTTGGAACCTGGCAACTCACTTAAGTGTGTTTTGCTTTCCAGGGCCAGATTACTTGACTATAATAAGCAGTACACAGTTTTAAAGCAACTGCCGGAAGTCTGAGATTGCAGAAGGAAAGGACAATAAAAACTTGTTGAACCAGGTGGAGAAACAAATTAATTAGAAAGACTAGTGACAATGTGCTTCTTAGTCTTTGGGAAAGGTGTGCCCCAATCAGCATCTTCATTTTATTGCTTCATATCTCTTGCTACAGGGAAGCAGAAGATTCCTCACTGTTTTTTTCAGGTATGTAAAATAACACACTTATGTAAAGATTTGTATCATTTCCCTCTACAAGCATCTTCCACGTTGCCCATTCAGTGGGCCAAAAGAATTGAGAGGGATTTTGAAGGAAAACCTCATCTAGAAGATTCAGTTGTTGATTTGCTATTCTTGACAGCTGTCCTGCTAATCAGCATCTTCTTTTCTGGGCAACATATTGTCAAGAGGGATTTTCCAAAGAAGTAATTTGACACATAAGTATTTTATTTATTTATTTTTATTTATTTTCTTTATTTATTTTGTCAAGCATATATAAGATTAGAGATAAAGATTACAGATTGTGAATACATGAAATGTATAAGTAGATGCCTACATTCTTTGTTTTGCCATATATTTTTAAGCTTAATATTTAAAGTTCCAACTTAATATTAAGACTTTGGGTAGATGGTCCAAGTGACCCAACAGAATTTGTTCCATCTCTTTAATCCCTGACCATAATAAATGTAAAATAAGGAAGATAAAGAATCTAAGTTGGCTGTTGGAAATGGTGATGGCGAAAAGAAGAAAATTCACGACAATTAATCAGTGGAACAACTTGCCTCCAGAAGTTGTGTATGCTCCAATACTGGAGTTTTTAAAGAAAAGTTTGGACAACTATTGTGTGAAATAGTAGAGGGTCCCTGCTTGAGCAGGGGGTTGGAGTAGAAGAACTCAAAGGACCCTTCCAACACTATTATTCTGTTAAAAGGAAAGAAGAGGTTCTATTCTGGGAAAAAGATGCATTGGAATAAGTTATTTCTTTAATTGAACATTTGATTAGTTGTATAGTGATATTATTTATATAGTAAGATTGTGCAGGTTTTCAAAAGGGTGTTTCACACTGCTAGAGGTTTGAGCGAAGAATTTCCTGGAACCTACTTTACTAGTGTGGCCTGTTTGCTACTAAGACAGAAACAAAGAGACCATGTTGCTTTTGCTTGTGATATTTGTCAGTTCTGGATCACTCCAAACTTTGGAAGCCCAATTTTCCCAATGTAATAAGAAAGCAATAATTTTGAGCTTCTCTGTTATGGCTAATAGGCAGCATCCTTCCATCCATCCATTCATCTACCCATGTTCTTAATGTCACTATATCATGAGCAATGAAATACTGTGTGCTGTATACTGGTAATAAATATTGTGGTAAACCAAAATAAATGCTTTTCTGCAGTATTGATATAAATCCATATATTACTAAAACTCTCTTGAAGGTTTGTAACCTTCAGTTGGATGAAATGGTGCATCGTAGAGCAACAATTTTTGAATCAAATAATCTCAAATGATCAAGTTATGAAATACCTTTCAGAACCTATGGTCACTAGCCACGGTCATCCCTATCTTCAAAAAGGGTGACACCAGCCTAGTTGAAAATTACAGACCAATCTCACTCTGTTGCATCAGCTGCAAAGTCATGGAAGCAATCATAAACCAATCCATTACCCTCCACTTAGAGACAAAAAACCTACTCTCTAACAAGCAGTTTGGTTTCAGGAAAAATTTGTCCTGTAATCTGCAAATCCTACACTGCAAAAACATATGGACTATGTAACTCAATCAAGGTAAAACAATAGACACAATTTACATAGACTTCTGCAAAGCCTTTGATTCAGTGGTACACAACAAACTACTGTTAAAACTAAAATCACATGGCATTTCCAGATCCCTGAATAAGTGGATAACTGCATTCCTGTCAAACAGGCAACAAGTAGTCAAAATAGGGAGCGCCCTATCAACAGCGGTGTTAACAGCGGTGTCCCCCAAGGCAGCGTTTTAGGACCCACACTTTTTATACTTTACATAAATGACCTTTGTGATCATATTATAAGCAACTGTGTTCTCTTCATTGATGACGTAAAACTATTCAACACCTCCGACAAGTCTGCTGCCCTACAAAGAGACCTTGACTATGTCTCAGAATGGTCAAACAATTGGCAACTCCAAATCCCAACCAACAAATGCTCTGTCTTACACATTGGCAAAAAAAAAAAAAAATCAGAACACAAAATACAAGCTGGGCAGATATGACCTCGTAGATGACCCTCACTCTATCAAGGACTCATCTCAAACGATCTAAGTGCCAGAGCCCACTGTAATAGCATTGCCAAAAAGGCATTAAGAGTTGTTAACCTAATCTTGCAAAGCTTCTTCTCCAGTAACATTGTACTGCAAACTAGGGCATACAAAACCTTTGCTAGACCAATTCTCAAATACAGCTCATCTGCCTGGAATCCGCACTGTATATCAGACATTAATACAATTGAGTGAGTCCAGGGGTACTTCACGAGAAGAGTACTCCACTCCTCTGTTCACAACAGAATACTTTATGCCACCAGGCTTGAAATTTTGGCCTTAAAACAAGTTAGGACTATACCACCTTCAGTCTGACATAAGCATAATACACAAAATTATCTGCTACAATGTCCTACCTGCCAATGACTACTTCAGCTTCAACTGCAATAATACATGAGCACACAATAGATACAAACTTAAGGTAAACCGCTCCAAACTCGATTGCAGAAAATACGACTTCAGCAACAGAGTGGTCAATGCCTGGAATGCACTACCTGACTCTGTGGCTACATCCCCTAACCCCCATAACTTTTACCTTAGACTGTCTACTGTTGACCTCACCCCATTCCTAAGAGGTCTGTAAGGAGCGTTCATAAGTGCACCAACGTGCCTGTCCTACTGTCCCCATTTATTCGTATCCATTTCCTGTATTCATAATCATGTTTATGCTTATATCTGTTATCTTATACATGTTTGACAAACTAAATAAATAAAATAAATAAAGTTTAAAGAATGCATCCATAATCCATTACTACTGTGTAATTGAAGTTTCCATGAAGTTCAGATCAATTTTATTCACAAAAGTGTTGCCATTCTAGAATCCTCATTGCAACATGATTGTGATTTCTGATGCTCCTGGCCAGATTCCCACAAACAAAGTTAATGGGGAAGCATGTAAGTACTGTCAGTATATAAGTAAAAGCAAACCTAATCACTACACCAGTGTAAAACTAGCTTTAGTTTTGATTAAGAGTCAACCTGGTATATTCATGGCCATTTTTATGCTCTTGTTTTTCTTTTCTTATTAAACTTATTTTTTGTGGATGGATCACATGCTGTAGGTCAGGGGTGGGTTCTACTTTTTTTTTTAATTTGATTTATATGCTGCCCTTCTCCGGAGACTCAGGGCAGCTTACAATGTGTTAAGCAATAGCCTTCATACTTTTGGATATTTATACAAAGTCAGCTTATTGCCCCCACAAACCGGGTCCTCAATTTACCTACCTTAGAAAGGATGGAAGGCTGAGTCAACCTTGAGCCTTGGTGAGATTCGAACCTGCAATAATTGCAGGCAGCTGTTGTTAATAACAGGGTGCTTTAGACCACTGTACTATCCAAGGCTCTACTTACCTTTACTACCGGTTCGCAATGGGGCCACGCATGTGCACTTGCTTCGCTCACGCACATGCATGCTCTTCTGCATATGCTCGACGTTCTGATGACGTCGGGGTCGGTGGATGGAGCCTTCCTGCGGTTTTACTACTGGTTCTATAGAACCTGTAGGTACTCTATCAGGGGTCCAAGTTTAGGAAAGGCTAGGGTATCATTTATCTGTCTCATCATGTTGCAAAATACTTTGCAAAAATCTGACTTAAACTCTTAGTTTGTTACAAAAACCGTGCCTACAACTATATTGGTCAATAACCCAGAGATTGGTCAGTACAAACCCTTTAGTTTTGCTTTGCAGCTTACCAGAAAACAAGCAACAAATGTGATTGTGTGACTCCAAAGATTATATATTTTGCCAGGATTAAATAGCTCATGAAGTGTTTTCAGATAGCTGTCATTTTGACTCCTGAAAAAGAAATCATAAATCTTGCTTGCTTGTTTGTTTTGTTAATTATGCCTTAGTGGACTTTTAAAAGGAACGGGTGCACCACCTGGGCATAGCCAGAAGAAGTTTGCTTACATCTCCCTCCTTTTACTATTATGAGTTTATGAGAAAGGAAGCTCAAGGAAGATCAATACTTCCTCTGCGTACATTACAAATGACTTGTGACGTATATTCACGAGAGCTGTTTTTAGTGGGAGATATTCTAGTTATTATGGATTTGACATGAACTTGGCCCAATGCCCTTAGGGAATGCAATGTAGGCATAATTCAGGCTTCCTGTAATTGTCTATTTAACTTGGCAATCTGTGGTAATTTTTTCCTGTAAAATGAGCCCAAGACGTCACTAAAGCAATGTTCAGATTAATTAATGAGAAATAATAATGCTCCTAATAAAAGCTCATGATATGATCCTTCTTCCTTTGCTCTGCCTTAAGTTCTTCCTCCTCATTCTGTCTTAAGAAAAGCACTTTATGGGAATCAGTGAGTCACTTTCCATCAAGGCATTTTGATCTTAATTGACGCAAACAATACAGTGGAGAAAAATAAGCGGCAGAGAACCATCTGTTTAATTGAGTCCTTGACATTTTATTGTATTTCCCCCTATTGCATATTAAAGGAAGCAAATAGAAAAACAATGGCTAATTATATGCTGTTTACAGGTCCTGGTTTTACTTTGATTCTAGGCTTATCAACAGTTATCCTCCTTTGTATATGGACAGTGTCTACTTCTTTCTTCCTTTGCATGCAATGAAATTCTTATTGTACTTTTTGAATATCTTCATCTCAGTGTGCTTCTTGACAATGGAACAGAATCTCTAAAAATTGTGCTAAGATGAAAAGCAGACTTATATAAAAAGCCTGACACCAAAGATGATTAGAAGCTGCTCACTATTACTCCCTACATAAATGCAACAGAATATATTACATTCATTTTAGGAGATTCTACCATGCTTTTGGTGATGTGAAGATTCTGGCTGTGGTCAATTTTTAGGGCATTTTTCTTTTTTTCTTTTATAAAACTGAGGGACTTTACAAGCATAAATCCAGGGGGGATGAGTAGTTAAGTAACCTGAAATATAAAAAACAAATAACATCAGTTAAATGAGGAATAGTGACTGGGGCACTTTATGTAGGAATCAGGAGTGAGGGAGGCAGTATATTGTAGTGGTTTGAATATCAGAGTACAACCAGTTCCTCACTCTTCCATACGTCTCACTGAATGAACTTGAATGAAGCATGTGCTTTGAGTCTAATGTCTCTTGCAAGGCTATGGTTGACAGCTTAAGTGACTGATAGAAGCCACATAACATTTTTTCCTGAAAAAATTGTGCAAATTGCACAAATTATGTAATGTACTTCCATGATGTCCTTTTCTCTCCATAGGAACAGCCATGAATGAGGATAAAATATTGGGGGCTACATGCACAGATTAAAAAAAATGACAGTTGTCACTTCTTACAATTGCCTTACAAATTGTCTAATGGGAGGGGATTCACAAGATTAAATTTGAGGACCCTAGAGCCTCCAGTTAAAAACATAGTTTGATCAGATTTAACATTGCAACTATGGAGAGTATAAGCTAATGTGCAGAAGAGCTGTGGTGAAGGATCTGGTCATAGCAATTTGCATCCACAGAGATAAATGAATGGAGGGAAACACCTCAAAGGCTGAAGCCCAATACCAATTAATTGGGCTGGATAATATGTGAAAAAGACCCAAAAAAGGGTGGGCTTATGCATTGTTGCCAGACAGCATAATAACTCTTGTTTCTCATTCAACCAACTTGGCTCCAGAAGAACCGGGGGGGGGGGGGGGGAGGATGAGGAAAGCAGGATTGCTTTGTTTTTCAGGCCCAATAGGCAGAGGGGTTTTTTCCCCCTCCCTCTCTACTTCTTCTCATCATCTGTGAGAAGAGCGCTCCCTGTTGGCAAATTAGCAGTTCAAAACTATACAGTATATGAAGAATAGACACCATGAAACCTTTTTAGATGCTGAAAGGCAAATATTTAAAAGTAGTCTGAAATTTGTTTTGGTGATAAGGAAAAATGTTTTTATTAAGCAGCAAAATATCTGTCAAGAAGGACCTCACTGGAAGGAATAGGATGAAATCTTTTTCCTTGCTCTCATTTTATGGGGATTTTACTTCTCCCCATATAGTATAAATTAGAAAGACTTAGCATATCTATTTCAGCTGTTATTTCATACAAATGTAATCATATAAGTATACATATAAGAGGGACGCAGTGGCTCAGTGACTAAGACGCTGAGCTTGTCGATTGAAAGGTCAGCAGTTCAGTGGTTCGAATTCCCTAGTGCCGTGTAACGGGGTGAGCTCCCGTTACTTGTCCCAGCCAACCTAGCAGTTCAAAAGCACATAAAAAATGCAAGTAGAAAAATAGGGACCACCTTTGGTGGGAAGGTAACAGCATTCTGTGCGCCTTTGGCATTCAGTCATGCTGGCCCCATGACCACGGAGATGTCTTCGGACAGCGCTGGCTCCTTGGCTTTGAAACGGAGATGAGCACCGCCCCCTAGAGTTGGGAATGATTAGCACATATGTGCGAAGGGAACCTTTATCTTTACCTAAGTATACATATAAATGGTAGAAAATCACATTGTGATTATTTTATTTATTAACTTGTCCCTGTAACAAACAATATAACTTTCCCCAAAACACAAACATTCATGGTAAAATGTAATATCAATTGAAAAAATACACTAAGATAAATGTAGAAATATTGACTTTACATCAGTACTATAAATCTCCAGAACAAGTCAACAATAACAATTTCAGAAATATTGATATGTGAGACATCCCGATATTAACTATAACATGAACCAAGCCTGTCACTCAAAAATAACAGCCTCAACTTCTCTTATTAGTGAAGGATCACTAACACATTCTTCCAGGTCAATTCCACTTGATGAAAAAGAGTTGTGGAGGGTTTAATGATCTCCTGCCATATTTCAATAGTGTGGTCTTTGAAATCTCCAAGGGTACAATGAAAGAGATAGGGGACTGCATACCTGTCCCTCAGTAAAAGAAGCAGTCCTTGATTAAGAATAGCAATTAGAAGCAACACCTTTCCTTCAGAAGATGGCTGTTCCAACCTTTCTGGTCTCACAGGAAGAATAAAATTGTACCAAGCTGTAAGAGACAGGCAAGAAGAAAACTGATGGTGTAAGATCACTTCTTGGTACAGCTTATGAATCATCTTGAACAGGATTCCCAAGGTGACTTTTGAACTATACTTTTTCCATAGTCTGACATCACTTCATTTGTCTGCTTCCTCATTTTGACATTTTCTTTTGTATGTTGTAGTATAAAGAAATACCTTCTTTGATCCTTCCCATACTGCTTTTCCCAATGTTGTCCATGCTTCCTTCAGTACATGTCATCGCACATGGGATTTCCCAGGGAAACTTCTTTGTCTGTTTTAGTTTCAGAAGACCAATTAGCCATTTGTTTTGATAAAATTAATGCAGAGATCTTAATTTTGCAATCAAAGACATTATGACTGCAGACTTTCCACATGTACTTAAGCTAATGCACCAAAATGTGTTCTGTGTGTGATGAATAATGTTTATAAATCCCTAAAGGGTTTTTTAGGGGAAAAAACCCACTGATATATCAAAATTACAATGAATATTTTTTCCTCCAAACATAATATGTATTTGCCCTTTGTTTCTTTGACAAAAATTATTCATCATAGAAGAAAAGTCAGAAGTAAAATGGGCAAATCATTCTCATTATTTAAAAAAAGTAAAAGAATAAAGTCGAACATAGAGATGAGTCTTTCTGTAGAATTAGGTACCCTGATTTTACAAACAATAAAATAACATGCTCTTTCCATAAGTTTAGCTGTAAACTTAGCTCTGTCTAATCTATGTATCCTTCAACAAAACTGCAAATTCAACATAGAATTGAAAGGTGGAGAAAGCAACATTTGTGATGGAAGATGGTAGCATTTATTCATTCACTGGTGTTCATATATCCTTCATCTTTCTACCCACTGCAAGATGTACTCCATATAGTGATAGTAGCTTTTGGCAGGTATTACACAGGGTACCATAATTCCCTCTGAACCCTGGAGAACATCTGAAGACACAGTCATTTGTTTTATTGGAACATTCTTGGTGTAAACAGGGAATTCCAGCAAGTCTCAAGCAGAGTTTGAAGGTCCTATGCCAGAGTTATGTTTAACTTTAATGACACTGATCCTATTTTTATTCATTTTTTTGATGAAGTTCCATTTTAGCCCTAGTGGCACATTGGTTGAAAATTGCAGGCAAAGTCCTGTTCTGGTTCAAGGTTGACTGAGCCTCCCATCATTCTGAGGTTGGTAAAATGAGAAACCAGATTGCTGGGGGGGGGGGTCATATGCAAATAATGCTTCTACATTGTAAACTGCCCAGAGACCATTGTAAATCACTATGGGATGGTATATAAACCTAAGGGCTAAAGTCTATAAGGCTATTAAGTAATATAGGGCTTAATAAAGAATAAACTACACATGGGTCTGGTTTAATGTAAATAGTGAAAGGTCTACTCTAGTCTAGACCCCAGCTATACCCAGGGGTGAAAAAAGAAACAGAAAACCAAGGTTGCAGAGGCAAACATCAATAAAGGAAGGAATATATTATCTGGGGATAATGGAAAGTAATTGAACAACAAAGCAGAAAGTTTTTAATAGGTTATGAGGTTATGCATTCAGCTATCTCAATAAAATCATCGGTATTAAAAGACCCTAACACATGTGCAGGAGTCAGTTTGGTGTAATGGTTAAGGCAGCAGGCTAGGAACCAAGAGACTATGAGATCTATTTCTGCCTTAGACACAAAGCCAGCAAAATAGATCAATCATTCTTTCTCAGCCCTAAGAAATAGTGGCAAACCACTTCCAAAATCTTGCCAAAAAAACCTGCAGGGACTTATCAAGGCAATCTCCAGACTGACTTGAAGGTACAAAAAAATCACATGAATTTTTCATTTGCTAAATATGAAACAAAATTAATCCATATCAGTAATAAAATAAATAAAATATTACCTTTGTTCAGATTTTTGTGTCTGGATTTATTTATATGCCTTTTTAAAGGCTCAGAGAAAGTTCTGACAGTTAGTGTATTTCTACAGCATTGTCAGTTCTAAACAGGAATATATTAAATACCTTCTTAAGTACTTTTATCATAATAGAAGAATTACTCTGTTTTTTTAACAATGAAAGAAATTAAAAGTGTGTTTTGTGAAGATAAGAGTGTGATGAAAGAGATACCTTAGATAGGGTGAAGTTGTTTACCACATCACCCCTTGTTTTGGGGGATTTCACCATGCAGTTTAATATTTTCAAATAAGCTGTAACTCTTTCATAATGAATCGTGTTATTTGTTTCACACTGTGCCTCTGAATCAATCAACAATAATCTTTTGGTTCATGTAGACCAGAGTACAAATGCTGGATAAAAACCATTGAAAAGGAATACTACATCCTGTAAAAAAGATGTTGAGATTCTAGAAAGAGTACAGAGAAGAGCAGCAAACATTATTAGGGAACTAGAGACTAAAACATATGAAGAACGGTTACAGTATGTCTAGTTTAATGAAAAGAAGGACTAAGGGTGACATGACAGCACTATTCCAATATCTAAGGGGCAGCCACAAAGAAGAGGGGGGGTCAACCTATTCTCCAAAGCACCTGAGGAAAGGATAAGAAGCAATTGATGGAAACTAATCAAGGAGAGAAGCAATCTAGAAGACACTTCCTGACAGAACAATTAACCAGTAGAATAGCGTGCTCTAGAAGTTGGAGTTGTTTCATTCCTGGAGGTTTTTAAGAAGAGATTGGATGAAGGGACACCGGAAGTGTCGCGTCGAGACAGCCGGGGAATTAGCAGGCTCCGACAAGCTCCAGGAAAACCTGGACTGACAAGCCGCTGCCAGAATCGTCTTGTAGGGATGGGGAAGAAGGAGAGACACCTCAGAAGACCAAGAGGAGCAGGCAAGTTCCTCGAAAGTCAGAGGAATCTCTCTCCAATTTGGCAGCGGGGGTGGTGGCCATTGTGGCCACCAAGAAGCTGGGGCAACCGGGATAAGCAATGAGCAGGAGTGGTGACCTGAACGGAGATTTGAGCCAGGTGAGTGACATCCAACTCATAGGCAAAAAAAAAAAAGAAAAAGAAAAAGAAAAAGATTTTTAAATTTGAAAGAGCCCCAGTGGAATAACAGCAGCTAATGGGCATGGGGGAAAGGAAGGAAGAAGATTAAAACAGAAATTCAAATTGACAAAACCCGAAAAGAAAATTGACTTTTGGACAAAAATATTTTGAGAACTTTAAAAATTAGAAGAAAAAAAACCCCCGTAACTGTGTAAAGGATTGGAAAGAAAGTAAGCAGATCCTTTTTTGAATGTTGGAGAAAAACTAAAGAGAAACTCAAAACTAAGCCCTGTAATAGAAGTTTTGTACCAAAAAAAAAAAAAAAAAAAGAGGGGGAAAACAGACTGTAATTTGGATTGGACTTTAAAACTGATTTGGCATACACAACGGTAAAAAGAAAAAAAGTAACAAAGACTGTTAACGTGGATTGCAAACAAAATGGATACTTTTTCAGGCTGCTGATTGGAATTGTGGATTGTAGAGAGACATCTACAGGAGAAATAAGACCACTACAACACTGAACTTTTGTTTTGGAAAAAACTTTGAGCTTTGATGGAGATAACAGCCATGGGAACTTCAAAGGAGGATTTGTTTGTGTCTAAGCGGCTTGACTTTGACTTTGATTATTAAAAAAAAAGAGGAGTAAAATGAAACTTTTAAGTGGAATAATATTAATCTGGAAAGAATAAAATGATGCAGGAAATTAGAGAAATGTCATTGAAAATGGAAGTAAAGGAAATAATTACAATGATCCATGGAGAACCAAAACCTGATGATTCAAAAATTGTATTAGAGGATACTCAAGTGGACAAGGAAATAATGAAGGAGAAGCAAGACACAGAGATTGAAAATAAAGAAGAAGACAAAGACAATGAGATTGACTATGGAAAACTAAATGATTATGTGGGCAGTAACAATAAAAAGGAGAATTTTAAAGATTACATTGGGATTAACAATGGAAAAAATAGAAAAGCTGGAAAGAGACAAAGAGGGAAGAAAGGGGGGAATAGAAAGAATACAAAAAACGTAAATGATTACACTGAGATCAACAGTGGAAAGACATAAAAGAGGGAGAAGGGATGGAAAACAACAGGAAGTACAGGGCAAAATAGAAGAGTCCATGACTTTGAAACACAAAATGATTACACTGGGACTAACAGTGGGGCAATAAGAAAGAGGGAAATGAAATGGAAAATAATGAGAGATGCAGGGCAAAAAAGGAGAGTTCAGGATTTTAAAACACAAAAGAAAAGAAAGGAAAAGAAAAAGAAAAAAATAAAAATATAAGAAATGAAAGAGGAATATATTACATATAATTAGAATTGAAATAAGAACTGATGAATTGAAATAATTTTTAGAAATATGTAATAGTTTGAATATTTTAACTAAAATTATGGAAACTGTAACAATTGGAATATTTTTAATTGTATTATTGGAATTTATATAATGATAAGTTTTTAGAAACATGAATAAGTTAAATAAATCAGAGGATAACAGCTAGAATATCTTCAAATTGAATTAGGGAAATTGCAACAAGTGGAATATTTTTAATTGCATATTTGGAACCTAATCAAAAAAGGAAAAATTGAAATGATATTGTATTATGAACTAATTAGATTGTGGTGAAAGCAGAAATGATTAAAATGTTGTTTGAAGAGATATAAATATATATGTTTGATAAAACATTGGAAATTAGAGATATTATTATATAAAGAGAAAAGTTGACTATAATTAACTGGTTCTTATTAAGATGTTGGATTGTATCATTTGGAATAAGATTTAAGGGAATGTATGCTATAAAACAGTTGGGTTTACTATTTCTATAAGAAATTAATGATTGTAACACCACATAATTAATTGATCTGTATTAAGATAATAGATATTGAAACAGTTGACAATGGAAAACATTAGTGATTATATTAAAGGAATATAAGGAAATACTAGGATTTATACTTGTGAGATTTTAAATTTAAGGGGTTTAATGTAGAGATGAAGGGAAAAACTGAATTTAGTTAAGACTGGAGGTTAGGATGAAGGATAACATTGGTTTTAAAAAAAACAGAGAGAATATATTATGGCAAAAAGGGAATATATAAATTGTGAATTTAGTTGAAATGACTAAAAATTGTTTAAATCTGTGAACCGGCAAATACTCTGTTCAGAAAAAAACACATTGTATGTTTGTTTGTCTGTCTGTAAAAAATAAGAAAAACTTTATATATATATAAAAAAAGAGATTGGACAACCTTTTGTCTGAAATGGTAAAGGGCCATGATGGCGAACCTATGGTACGCGTGCCAGAGGTGGTACACAGATCCCTCTCTATGGGCACGCTCGCCATCAACAGCTGCTCTTCTGGTTTCTGGCATGCATATATGCATTGACCAGCTGGTCTTTGTGGACGCCGCAGTGCTGGAAAATGGCCTCCAAAGCAGCCAAAAAACAGGCCGTTTCCGGGCCATTTTCAGACCATTTTTGAGGCTGTTTTCAGGCCGTTTTTGGGCCAAAAAGGGCTACAAAAAGGGCCTGAAAATGGTCTGGAAAACAGCCTGAAAATGGCCTGAAAATGGCCCAAAAAACAAACTGAAAATGGCAAAAAAACCCAGCCAAAAATGGCTAAAAAATGCGTGTGTGTGTGCTGGCCAGCTGGTCTTTGGGTTTCCGGGGCTCCGGTGCATGCACATCAGTGGTGAAATCCAAATATTTTTACTCTCAGTTCTGTGGGTGTGGCTTGGTGGGTGTGATGTGGCTTGGTGGATGTGGCAGGGGAAGGATACTGCAAAATTTTCATTCCCACCCTGCTCCTGGAGGAAGGATATTACCAAATCTCCATTCCCAACCCACTCTGTGGGCAGCCAGAGGTTGTATTTGCCAGTTCTCTGAACTACTCAAAATTTCCACTGCCAGTTCTCCGAACTGCTCAAAATTTCTGCTACCGGTTCTACAGAACCTGTCAGAACCTGCTGGATTTCACCCCTGATGCACATGCACGCACATGCACATGCAAATCTGGTTTGGGCACTTGACGCCACCACTGATCTAGACCATGAAAGGCTATTCCATTTTTTTTGTCTTCCTCCTGGCATGTGTTTACAAAATTTTGGATCATTTGGACAAATATATAGGCTTGTGCATTCCTTCCTTGTTAGTTCCAATGGGTGCAATTTTTGTTAGCAGTCAAGAAATCAATGCTAGCATGCATAAATAAATGACTAGAAGACTTCCAAGGTCCCTTCCAAATCTGTTATTCTGTTACAATTAAAATCCCCCTTCCGCCACAACTATTCATTTGTTAATTTGGAACAACACTGTTGTAACATTGAGTCCAGTGTTCCTCAATGTATCTTGCACTGATTCAAAATTTAAGATCCATGTCAATAATTAATAAAGAACAAAAGCAATGTTAGACTATAACTCTTGCTCTTCACCCAAGAGGAAATAGACTATGCTACCTAAGTTTTAAGATGGCAAATAATATGAAAATAATATTCAATGTCTTTTATGTTGCATGAACCCAAATCATAGAAATGTTACCAGATTTCTATATGCATAGTAATGATGGACAGGACTTCCTTAATGCAGTCTTCTTCAGGCTTTAGCAGTTTTGAATCAGAAATTAGTCCATCAGATCTGCTTTAAATACAACTTCATACAGTTTATAAAATAAATACTTAACAAATCATGCATTTTACTGTACCAATCAAATGCACCTAGTGAAAGAACATCTGTGAAAGCATTTTTCTCTTATTTGAATGTAACATGTAATCCATGTTTTATGTGTCCTTAAATGAGGCAAAACTTGCCAAGTCCTTTTGTCACTGAAAAAGAGTTTTCAAAAATTATAGTTTTAAGAGAGCATCATCAGAAGTACCTGCAAGATCCCAGCAAATGCAGCACTGTATACAGCTTTGAGAAGCTACTGGAGCATTCCGGTGAGCACAGCAGTGATAAGAGAGAGCAGTTGTAGGAGGAAATATCAAAGATCTGGTCATGTTTAAGTTGGAGGAAGAGAAAGACTTAGGGTGGGGATGATGTAACGGTCCTCAAATATTCAAATAAGAGAAAACTACAAGCAAATGGCAAACAACTGTTCCTTAGAGTGAAATCAGATTGGATAGCACATACATGAAAGGTTAAGCATTTGGGATTAAATCTCAGAAAGTATATTCATTCAGTATAAATATTTATAGTATCAAACAAATCTGCAGAGAAATTTAGATGGCTCTAACACCAACATTGGATAGGAGTGGATTGGACGTATCTGAAAATATGGTTCATAATTCTAATATTACTATATTCCATCCCACCAATCATATATTTCATTGACAAATAGCAACTGAAAGCACAATGAAATGCAATCAGCCAAAAAGGCAGAATAGTAGATGTATCTACTTACCTATTATAATATACCAATTACTCTCAGTTTAAAAAAAAATAAAACAAACAAACAAAACAAAACTGAAAATGCTACGACAAATGGTTCTAACATTTCTATTTTAAAAATACAAACACTTCATGAAACCATATTGTCTTCCCAAAGACCTTAATAAAAATCTGAAAACAAAAAGAGCACTATTTAAGAGGTGGAAATGGAGACCACTAAAGAAAAAGAGTACAGACAGCTGAGAACTATACAAATGGGGATCAGAAATTTAAAGAGTGTCTTAGTAATAGTTCCAAATAAAATAAAGAGCAAACCATCAGTTTTCCAGGTGCTTACTGAAGATGGCAAAATGCTAATAGGAGAAAAGAAAAGACAAAACTATTCAAATTCTATTTTATTTCAGGTATACTTCCCATCAGGCAATTGTGAAAAACAGAATGAACAGGGATGAGATAGATAGAAGTATGGTCAGAGGATATATTTTTTGAAACAGTTTAAACCTTAAGACCCAATCAATTTTATCCTAGCGTATGGAAGGAACAAGGTCTTTATTGATTATTTGTAAGAAACATGGGGAAAAGGAAAAGAAAGTACCATCAAACTGAACAAGATCAAATTTCCCTGATGTTTAAAAGATGAAAAAAGAGATGAGGTAGTTCAAGATTGAGACCTGCCAAGATTCTAGAACAGATCATTTAGTAATTAAGTTATAACCACTTTAAAAACAACATAATAAGTCATCATGGATTTGTCAAAGAGAGTTCTTCCCAAGATAACCTCATCTCATTATTTTTTGGAGTCAGGTAATTTCCTTAGCAGATTGTGGGGAAAATGTAGCCTCTTGATTTCAGCAGAAATTTCACATTAGCAAACTAGTCAACCTTTTGGCTGCACGGCAAGATAATTAAATGGATTTTTTAAAATGACTGGAAAATCATGTTAAGAATGTTCAACAGTGGTTCCTCATCAAACTGAGCAAAATATCAGGTGAAATGCTAAAATTCAGTCTTTGGCACTCTACTCTTCAACGTTTTTATTAGCAATTTGGCTGAGAAGATGGGTGGAAAATATATTAAATTTACAGATGACATAATCCTGGTGGAATAGTTAGGAGACAGAAATAAAATTCAAAACAATCAGCAGAAAATAACAGACTGTCATTTTACAGAAACAAATCCAAAGTTCTTCCCTCAGAACAAAAGAAATAAACTGGGAAAGTTTAACCTTCAGAGAAGACTAAGCAGAGGATATATTTTTCAAACAACATAAGAAATTTGATGTTAGTCTGTGGAATGTAAAGGATGACATATAGAAGGACAACACCTGTTCTCTGGCATCCCAAAGGATGGAACATGGAATTTAAAAAATGTTAGAAAAATTATTTTAACAATAGGAGGAATGGAAGTTATTACTCAAAGAGAAAATGACTGCCTCTTCACTGGATGTGTGCAAGCAGAGATTGGACAGCTATTTGTCATGGACATGGATTCCTGAAATGTTATGGTTTCATGAGACTCTGGCTAGGGTGGAGTACCAGAGCCATAATTTAAAATCCATTTTTGTGAAAAGTTTAGGTAACTTAGCTACATGTTATCAGGTCATTTGTTAAATCTTCCTTCTGACTTCCAGATTGACTAGTCCTGTTACTCCAGGTTCTTTTTTCATTGATACAGGAGCATGGTGGAATGTAATGTAAAAAGAGGAGGCTTAACCATCCATAATGGCTCTCATCTTAACCAAGTAAGCACTGTTTTATATTTATTTACTTAAGCATATATACTGCTCGAATGCATGACCCAGAACACCTAATATTTTCCCATGCGGAAACATGATTGAAAGCAGTGAAAATTTAAGCAATACTTACACCAAATAACCAAAGGAAACAATCAGCAGATAACTCAATATTGCCATTTCAGGAGAAAATGACAGTCCAATCTCAAAGACTTTTGGGTGGGGTGGGGAATCCAAACCTTAAGAATGTATGGAAACTCTAGTATCTCTACAGGAATGCTGTCCCAGAGGACTGGGAAAATGGAAGCACTCCATATAAACCAGGATATAAGATTGGCTTCAGTTTGCTGAGTACGTTTCAGCCAGACCCAACAGCTTACCTGGTTGGCGTACAAAGTGTTCAGCATATCATGTGCTCAGTCATTAAACACAGACAAGAGAAATCTAAGTGTGCCTATTCAGAAGTTAATTCTATTGAGTTTGGTGGGGTTTGATACTTTAACGTTAAGAGTTGGAAGGAACCTTATAGGTCATCTAGTCCAACCCCCCGCTCAAGCAGGAGACCCTACACCATTTCTGACAAATAGCAGTCCAATCTCTTCTTGAAAGCCTCAAGTGATGAAGCTCCCATAATTTCCGAAGGCAAACTGTTCCATTGTTTGTTCTCACTGTCAGAAAGCTCCTCCTCATTTCTAGATTGAATCTCTCCTTGGTCAGTTTCCATCCATTTTTTCTTGTCTTGGCCTTCAGGTGCTTTGGAAAAGAGCTTGACCCTCTCCTCTCTGTGGCAGCCCCTCAAGTATTGGAAATCATATCTCCCCTGGTCCTCTCTTCACTAGACTAGCCATGCCCAGTTCATGTAACCGTTCTTCATACATTTTAGCCTCCAGTCCCCTAATCATCCTGGTTTCTCTCCTCTGCACTTTTTCTAGAATCTCAACATCTTTTTTATAGTGTGATGACCAAAACTGGATGCAGTACTCTATGTTTGGTCTTACTAGAGTGGTATTAGTACCTCACTTGATCTTGATTGTATCCCTCTGTTAATGCAATTTAGGATTGCATTGGCTTTTTTAGCTGCCGCTGCACACTACTGGCTCATATTTAACTGATTGTCCACTAAGACTCCAAGATCCCTCTCACAGTCACTGCTATTAAACCTGGTTTCCCCCAGTTTATATGTGTGCTTTTGGTTTTTCTTACCTAAGTGTAAAACTTTACTTTTCTCTACATTCAATTTCATTGAATACTTGTTTAATGGACGTAGAAATGCAACCTAAGACATATGTCATGGCCTAAGTTTTTAGGTAGCTGCATCCTCATTGATAAGATCATTGACGCTTATGATTGGGAATATTACTAATTGAAAATATTTTTGGATTTTCATCCTCAAAACAAAACACAAAATAATATTTCTATATTCTTCCCCACAACTGAGAATAAACTCAAAATACACAGTATTCAAATAGTTTAAAAATTTGAAATAAAATGAATTCTTTTTTAAAAAAATAATCAGGTTTGATACTAATTTATCCTTTTGCTCCTCTGTTCTAAGGTCATCTTAACTAACCAAGATTTCCTTTCTAGTGCATTGACATGCTGTCTGTTTGAGAAGATTTTAGAAATGTTTTTTGGAAGATTCAAAGCACCATGAAGGAATATATTGTCATTCTTTAACTCTACCCTACATATCAATGAGAAACTAATGTTTTCAAATTTAAAAGCTTTAACTCTCCATTAAGTTAGCCTTGATAAATTATGTTGATGTATCTAATGTTAAAGTAAGCTGATATAACTAATAAGATGATTGTTACCAATCAGATTAGCAGGGTTATGGAGATCTGTCTCTCTAAACTGTTATTTACTATGGCTTTGAGGAAATGTTTAAGCTTTTATTTATACAGTAAATGCAAAACAAGAGTCAGATTTCTTTTGTATGCTTGAGAGAATCTTACCTAGGAGGAAGTGTATAAATGGTTATATGAAGGTTTTTATAATTAATAGAGGAAAAAAAGAATAAGACTGGTACTCAAGGTGGCATTCTGGAATTTGAAGCATTCAAATGGAGCATAGACAATGAAGTGAGAAAAGCCAGAGATCCTGATACTGCCTTTTCTGACAGTAAATAAATCATGCCATGCTCATTAAAGGCAAAGAAGTATTTTTCAGGTAAAGATTGGTTACTGCTCTTGATTTATTTTATTTTAAATTCCAGACATAGGCCACAACCCTGACACCATCTATGCAGAAGCAATTTCACCAGCCTCATATACCAAGACAGCAGGCAATTTTGAAAGAGTTAAAGGAAGTGAAAAGGAAAGGAAAATGGAAGGAGGAAAGCAAAGAAATGGAAAATGTGTGTGAAATAAGGGAAGTTAACTCAACTTGCTAGGGAGTTAAATCCCTCTAAAGATAATTGGAAAGGATGGTCAAATATGTAACGATATGTTGGACTGACATTGAGAAACAGGAGGAAGAGTCACACCTAAAAATAGTCTGATAAATGAACTTTGAACCGAAAGGAGGAGCAGTGGTGAAAGCTTCTCAGAAGGGACGGTCTCTAGTTTTTGGGAGAGTGTAAAAGTCAGGGACAGGAGGGGCACTTTCAGACTTGCAAAATTCTGCTAATGTAAAGATAGTACGCTTGGGCGTGCTTCTTGTCCAGATCACCTCATAAGGCTGACAAAATGTATTTCACCTCTCAGTAGACAAAATGAGGTGAATGTAACCACCTGTAAAGGTGCCTTTAATCTGAAAATATTACTTAAAAATGCAGTTTTGGGACCATTCAAAGTGTATTTTGAAAAACACAACATTTTTTAAACCTAAAATAATGTGACATCTGAAACACAGGCGGAGTATTATCTCCATAGTAGTTATTTAGTATTCCCACAATATCTTGAGGAAATCCTGGGGTTTTCTCACCCATTATTACAAAGAGAGTAGGCGGAGCAAAAATGAATAATAAGGCTATGCATGCTTCAAAACTGATCTGAAAGGAATACTTTGGACTTCGTGTGAGTGCAGCACCTCCCTACTATTCCATGAAAGCTTTTAAAAAATCTGCCATTAAAAGAAATCTATTTATTAAGCTTAAAACATAAATTGCCTTTTTTTCCCCCAATCTCATGTGGAAGCCTTCTAACTTCAATGACTAACAGAGGTTCCTGTGTGGTCTAAAGAACTTTCTCCTGTGTTTGAAATGTGCACAGTCCCATTAATCATTCCCTATCTTAGGGGAAGATAATTTGTGGTTCAGCAGATGTGGATAAAATTGATAGGATCCAATTCTGGATTTCAAGTTAATGGCTCTGCCCCACAGTTAAAAGAGATGCTATCCAACTCTGCAACTAGGATGTGTTCCCCCATGTCTAAATGAGGCAATTATATAAGATATCTATTGGAGAAAACATCTGTTGATCCATAAGATCTATGGAAATATAGGCCGGCCCAGTCTCAAATATTCTGTAGAGGAAAAGGAGGTTGAGAAGCTGATGATTAAAATGACACTAATGATATTAGTTGACTCATTTCAAAAGGAGTTTTAGTTTATTTATGGTATTGAAACTGTTTGGATTGTTTTAATGGATGTTCTGCACTAGAAAATGGGTGGAGAGAAGGCTGCCATGCTATACCATCTTGATTTTTGCAGTCATAATCATGGCTTATATGCCTGTAAAGAATAGCAAATAGAAGAAATTATTTCTTGCACTGTGGCTCATCTGGTCCTTCTCCTGCTTTCACAACAGCTCTTGTGCTGCTCTTGTGCTGCTATTAGTCAACTCTTAGAAATTTGGATATTTTGGGCTATGTGCCCAGTAGTCAGGTAGTTCCCAAGATCTATCCTTGCAAAACTGGGACATGGTTACCTTATACCTTATACTCAGAATAAACTCAGTTAACAGAATTAAAACAATACATAATCCAAGTTGCCAAAACAAAGTAGAAGATAAAAGTAATAGGAACAAAAATTACAGGTTGTGCTATTTTAAAAGGCTCCATTTTTATTTTTTTTATTTTTAATACATTTTTATTTTATTTGGAAAATTAAGATACAATACAAACTCCAAAAAAAGGAAAAATAAATTTTACAAAAACAAAACAAAAAATAGACAAAACATTAGAGAAGAAAAAAAATGTGCCTCAAAAAAGAAAAAACACATATACATATATCATCCCTCCTACTGATAAATATATTGTAATAGTATTAGTATCTCCTTCCCTTGAAGCAGGCCCAAAATTTATAAACTTCTATGTCTATTTGCAACCAATTTGATCTGTCACCTATCTACTATATATAAAGGCAAAGTAATTAACAGGTAAACCAATAGTCAAGTTAAACTTCAAAGTCCTCTGTTAACTGATAGAAAGTCTACAACAACTTCTTATCTACTATAAATCATCACAGTCATTATTTCTGATCTGTCTGAGATCAAATACCCTTGTTTAATTTTTAATAATAAAACTTCTCCTTAAGATTTTGGTTGAAAACTTTCCCAAGTTTTCTATTCCCCAAAATCATAAACTTCTGTTGTCGATTCATTTTCCCAGAAAGGTCCAGTCCAAATTATTTTCCAGTTAGATAAAGGCCATTCCCCAATCACCATCAATCTGAAGAATGTCCAGTTCATCACTCATCAATTCTGTTAATATCAGATCTGTAAAATCCATATCTTCTTCAGCCTTCTCCAATGAACCTGTAATTTCCAAACCAAATTCCTTCTCCTTTAAATCTGTCAATAGCAATTTAGATTCCAATCCATCCAGTTGCCAGTTTGGTTGGCTACATTGCTTGCGACTGGATATCCTCTATAGGTTAATTTAAAATCTTTGTTATTTTATCAAACTTTTACCAAAGTTTTCAATTTGAACTTGTAGGTTAAAAAGCATTCTTTTTTCAAAGGCTCTCCCAGAGGGCTTTATCTCTAAGTTGGTACATTGTTTGCATTTTTAATAAAGTCCTCTAACTGAACATTCACCACTAGAAATAAACAGTTCCTTTCCAGGACAGGGAATTAGATATGTTGTAACAAAGTAGCCACCAAGAATATTGAGATAATATTTCTCACAAAAAAGAAGGATGGAAAAAAAGGGGGGGGGAGAGAAAATATCCATGAACCATTAAAAAAATTAAAGATTACAGTTTTTTTAAAGTTATGAAAATGCAAAACCCCTATAGTGAAAATCCCATGCAAATGAAAATCCAAACGGTTCACTTGCACTATCCAGAAAACCTCCATTGACTTCCATATGGAGAAAGTGAAAGTAATTCAGAACAGCAGAATGAAACAGTGAAAAAACATTAAAGAATTCACCTTAAAAACCACCAGAGGGTTAGAGTAAATCAGCCTTTAACCACTCAATTAACTTTTAAAACAAAAATCAAAAGAAAAAAAAATCCCATGCATGCTTTAAAAACCCAAACAGTAGAGAGGAATGATGGAGGCATAGCTCTCCAAAGGCTCCTTCCAGGAATTGCAGTCCTCAAGATTCCTCTTTCCAGGAGGATCCACAATCATCTGAGGGTTATCTTTGGTCATTCTTAGCTCCTCCCATTCAGATCTAGGGAGACAGCTATCAAAGAACCCATTACCATTAAACCACTGGGGGCTCCTGTCTCTTTTGTCTGATTATTTCCTAAGCAGCATCTCTTCCCTTTTCCCCCCAAGGTCATTCACACACTCCATTACACATTGATTAGAATATCTGAAAAGATGTATCTTTTTAAACTGTTGATTGATGTTTAAATAGTTCTAATTTTTACTTTGTTAGCCAATTAAGTACCTATCAGAGCAGAAAAGCAGGTCATACAATAATTTAACGAATACACAAATGCATAAATTGTGGACTGCAACTCCTAATTGCAGCAGCAGTTGGCAATGTTGGGGTTGTAACACATCTGAGGCCCACCAGATTACCTGCATTTGCCTTCTCTTTTTTCATATTCTGAAGGCCATGATTAATTTCCCATAAGAATGGGAGTATATTTCACAGCAATAGCCTCAAGCTGTACGAGAAGACAGTGGGGCATGGAAAACGTTTCCCTCCCTATTTCATAATCCTTTGAAGCAGGGGTGAAATGTAAAATCTGTTACTACCGGTTCTGTGGGCGTGGCTTGGTGGTGGGGGTAATGTGACTGGGTGGGCGTGGCCAACTTAAAAAAAAAACTTTTCAAAGCATTTTTTCTAATGCTTTGAAAAGCCTCTCTGCCGATCAGGAACTCAGCTGGGATCGTCAGAGAGGCTCTTTAAAAAATGCCTCTCTGCTGATCAGGGAACTCAGCTGGGATCGTCAGAGACTTTTCGAAGCATTTTTTTTACCACCTCTTCGGCCAAGAAGTTGCAGGAAAAAATGCTTTGAAAAGCCTCTGATGATCCCAACTGAGCCACGAGATCACCAGAGGCTTTTTTTTTAACTTTTAAAAGCATTTTTTCATCGGAAGAGGTTGTAGAAAAAATGCTTTTAAAAGTTAAAAAAATAAAAGCCTCTGATAATCGTGTGGCTCAACTGGGCATGGTGTGTGTGGGGGGGGATTTTTGCTACCAGTTCTCCGAACCACCTGCCACCATCGCTACCAGATCAGGCGATCCGGTCCGAACCTGGAGCATTTCACCCCTGCTTTGAAGTTGCCAGCAATGGAACAAACAGAGCAAAGAATGGAAGTCATACCAACTTCCTTGCTTGCAACACATTTATGAGGAATAGGCTACAATTTGCCTACTCTTTGTCCAACCAAATTGGCCGGTGGATAACCCAGATGGTTGCAAATGTTTATGTTGTTCCTACAGATGACTCAGTGGTTGATGATATGACATGAAACATTTGTTGTTCTAGATAACATTTGCAGCATGAACTGAAAGCAAAAGGGATAGTGAGGAGGAGCAGATAAAATTCTCTCTATTGAAATATCCTCTACAGAAAAATAACAAATGAGGGTATCAAGAAACAAAGTATTGATTTCATGTTCTGCCATTAGTTTGCCACCTGTTAACTGTGATCATTATCCAGAGCTGAAAGGGGAAAGGCTAATCTTCTGTACATTTATATCAACAAACTCAAACAAAACCTCCTAATTATCCCACTGAACCTGTGTCAGTTTTAAAACCAGCTCCCTTTTTCAGTTGGCTGCATGCCAATCCCAGAAACTAGTACTGTACTCTGCATGTTAATGACAATGTCTTTTCATTCTAGGAATGGTATAATTGCCAAAAGTAGTTTCAGGGGCTCATTATTTTTACGGTCATATTTCAGAGGACGTGCCAAAGGTCAGTAGGGGTTTACATAGGGCAATATATAGGAACTGGCCTCTTGAGAACACAATGGCAACTACCTATTGCCAACTACAAATCAGCAGGTTATAGCCCCAACAAGAAAAACCAGAATTAACGCCTGCAACTCCTTTAATTCACTGATGATGGAGAACAAATTCATTTAATGTGAGAAATTAAATCCAGATTGTAGATATGACATCAATATTTGTGCAAGTAGAATACATTTGATTCAACTTTACGAAACTCCTGACAAGGATGAAAAAAGAAAGCTTTCTCACATTCATGTTCGGTTCACATCAAAACTTATTTTCAGGGTGGAGTATTTTTTGTCAGAAGTTTTACAACAGTGTTTGTCTCCTACCACACCTCACTAAGACACCTGCACGAGAACTGATTTCATTAATCTAAAAGGAACATTTGTGTTCAGATAACTGGTTTTCAATACATGGATAAAACAGATCACAAGACTCCCTGAATGTAAACAGAGGAAGTGCAGATGTTAGGCAGTTACAAATCCCACAAGCAGAATTCTGTTCTCATTTTGGTTATGTCTTTAACTTGCTTACTAAAGCAATGGGAATTAAGGATGAAGGGCTGAATTTTGGCTGGATTATGTTTTATGACCATAAAACAGTTAAGAAACTTCTGTACTATCATTTCAGCTTCTCATTTAATGCTAACAATCCAAAGGAAAAAAAAAATATCCCAATGGGAAGAGTTTGGCTCTGACTTGAATACTTTTAATATGGAAAGACTTGTCTACCCCCAGATAAGTTGATTTCATTCCCAAACTGCTCTAAGTATGCTTTTTCTAGCCTTCAGTTTTATTTATTCATTTACTCAGTTTATATGGTCACCCAGTTGCCAAGTGACCCTAGGCAGCTAACCAGTTAAAAAGTATATATATACACGCACATCATAGTCCAGTAATCTGTTCCATTATGATCCAATTATATGTAAACCAGGGGTGGGTTCTAAAAATTTTTACTACTGATTCTGTGGGTGGGGCTTATTTTGTGGGCATAGCTTGATGATCATGTGACAATTCTTTAGGATTTAGCAGAGGTACTGGTCGTCTAGGCTTTTAACTGCTTGCAGAGCTGTACCAGTCTACCCATTTATTTTTGGAGGCACTGGTCTACCACCACACTGCCTTTTAACATTGATCAGCTGTAGGGCAGCCCTTTGAAGCCCCGTGGCAAGAGTTTAAACAGTTTTTTCCTTCTAGCCGATCAGCTGGGATTCGGGAGGCAGCAATAGATTGGAGGTGGGGCCGAATAAAAGGTAAGAATAACACGGGGGGAGGGGCGGGAGGGCCCAGCTCCCAAACAAAGAGAACCGGTTCACTGGCATCATATCGTCACTGCTACCGGCTCGGCCGAACCGGGCCAAACCGGGAGGAACCCACCACTGATGTACACAAGAGGGATTGCAGCAAAATAATTCCCCTTCCTACTGTTATCCAGTAAATGATACTGTAACACTTCATCCTTCTGATTCTGAAAACAATATGTGGACCTCACCCCATTCTTAAGAGGTCCTTAAAGGGGGCGTGCATAAGCGCACCAGCGTTTATTTATTTATTTTTATTTTATAAAAATACCCACTTATCTACTTTATCTAGATTTATCTACTTCCTTTGTTCATGTTTATGTTCATACTTACACTTGTTACCTTGTACATGTTTGATAAACAAACAAACAAACAAGCAAGCAAACAAATAAATATGTAACCATAAAGTCCCGATGCCCTTCAATACCTTCTCTCCTCTCTGAATTTGTCTAATCTTTAGTTTAAGTCCATCCAGGTGGTTGTTTTTGCTCCACCTGATAATGAATTCCATAAATTTTATTTTCTAAAACAAAATACTAGTTTGTTTTGTTTTTTTCACCAAAGAGATTTTTTTCTGGATTGTAATTTCCTTATTGTTATTGGTAGTTTGTTTTTTGTTTTGTTTTGTGTGGTATTAGTGGTACGTAAAGTTTAATGATTCCTTTGAGTTCACGCAAGAAAATGTTGTAATGGTCATCAGCAGTACAGCCAGAGAATAGATTTTGCCAATCAAGATATGAGAGTTCATTGTCTATGAGATCATAATTGGCTTTTTTAAAGTTATAACTGGGAAGCCCATCATTATGATGATTTTTGAGAGGGCGTAAATTGAGACAAAAGTCAATCATGCTGTAGTCGCTGTTGGAGAATGCTTCTTTTATTTGTAGTCCATAAATAGAATTTAAACTGTTGCAGAAGATGAGATCAAGGCAGTTGTTGAGTCTAGTGTTGTTAGTTACTAGTTGATCAACTTCCAGATTAGTTACAGTATTGTACAGGGTTCCATGTATAGGTTCAGTTGTACATTCATTTAGGGTCCAATTAATAAGTGGTAAATTAAGGTCACCAAGAAAGATTATTGGGTGTGGGCAGGAGGCTGCCCAGGTTAGTAGTGAAGTTAACTTGTTTGCATATTTGATGTTGTAATCTGGGGCTCTGTAACAAAGTAAGAATCGAAGTGTGGTATTTAAGGACAGGTTGCAGACAATGGTCTCAGGAAGAGCACGTTCGCGTCTAACTTGAATATTTTTTAGATTTAGGGACATTTTGTAAAAGATAGTAACACCACCTCCTCTACTGATTTCACGATCTGACTGGTAAACATGATAGACTCTTACTGTAGTAATGGAGTCAGGGAAGGATGTATTTAGCCAAGTTTCACAGACAAATATAATGTTGAATATAGCTGTATTTAGTAAGAGAAGGAATTCAGGTATTTTATTTACAAGGCTTCTTGCATTAAGTAACTTGCATTTAAGGTTGGTAGTAGTTGTTATAGAGGAAGTTTGGGGTGTGCTTGCCTAATTTTGGATGATGGGGGGGTTGCTTTAAATGGAGCAATCAGTGTTTGATGGTTGGTGCCTGACAGCTGATATGTAATACATTTTAGTACTTTTTATATTTAACTAGCACAAAATTGCATATATTAAATTTTAATGTCAAACAGCAATTTCAGGACTTGTACTATTTTCCCCCCCCCTTCGCTAAACCGGGCATGGGACTGGCCCACATGTGAAGTATCTGGCCTGCGGGCTGGGAGTTTGACTGCCCTGGTTTAAATAGTTCCTTCTGACTCTAAGAATAACTCTTCTGTTTTAATTCTTTCTTTTCTTTTTATCTTTTGGTGTTATTGAAAAGCTGCAGCAGTTGTTTACAGCTTTTACTACACCCTACAAACTCACTGGCTGTCCAAACATTTTTTTCTGAAATGAAAAAAATCTGTGTAGATCTTCAAGAAGAGACTCTACTTTTCTGTGATCAAAACGAGGAGCGAAAATATAGGGCCGTGCATTGGTCAATAATGATTTGAGTTGATCCCTTAAAGCAGTTGCCTTTTTAAAAGGCTCATGCAGAAGCTTGCAACATGAGGGGATGCTTTAATGAACCATGGAATGGTGCGGTGCTTGTGTGAGATGCCAAACACTTCTTGGGAACCACTGTCAAAGTGTGCACAACAAGGATGAATGAGAATGAAAGGATAATAAAAAGGTAGCCTTTTAAAAGTTTTATTATTAGTTTTTTAGACTTTTTATCCCACCTTATTTCCTTGTTTTTCCCTTTAATGCATGTAACTTTCATGTTACATGCATTAAGGGGAAAAACAAGGAAGTTTTAATTTTCATATTTAAACTAAGTCCTTCAAGAGTAGTGAATTAATTCACTTCAAACTTAAATATAAACTTTCAACAAAAAAAGAAAGATTTTATCTCCGTTACTGGAAACCTTAATAGATAATGACCCTATAATTCTGGCATTTCCTAGAGGTTTAAGATCATTAATTTATTTTTGTAACTCTTTCCAGTCTCCAGTCAAACATGTTGAACATTTTGCTCATTAGCAGGTACATTTGAGTCTTTCCTTGGGAATTCACTACTTTACCTTCATTTTCAGGGCAAAGCCTTCAGAGCTATTGTGCTTCAAGATATGCATTAACTGACTTGTTCCCCCAGGACACTGATATACCATTAATGAGGATGTGGGAAGGGGATATCAAGTCTTCTGAAGTAGTATCAGTAAGTGAGATGAAGATCTGTTCCTGGTGTCTTTCTTCTTTAATACTGCTTAGCATCAACAGTGATGCCAAAGAATACTATCATTTTTTCTATGTATTTATTTTGTATGCTCTTAAATGGGGAAGGGATTTGGGGAAATATTTGAGGGCAGGCTTAAGCATTCCTTTCGTATGCATTCTGTGGTATCTACAGTATTTGGTTCCTGTGCTTATTTCATTACTTATAGGTACTTTGATGCCACTATGATCAAGCAAATCTAAGCAGTTTATGGGACCAATAAATATATATATCAAACAACAAAATAAACACAATACATTGTATAAAATCCTAAACAGTCATTTCAATTGATTTCATAAAATCATCAGAAGAAATGGCACTGTTCCTCTCCTAAGTATCTCAAATTCCCCACCAATGGATGGTCTGACGATGTAGTAATAGAGACCCAGGAATTGCTGGATGTACATACCATTTCATACCACTGTGTGTCTGTTACAAGAGAGGAAATACTCCATCCTTGAAAGTGGTAGATGAACAAGTGCAGGAGAGGGAGGAATAATCATAAATATAATTAAATAATAGCAAATCCTGTGGGGAGGAAAATGAGTAAGAAAGTCGATGATGTCATATCTTTTGTTCTGGCCAGCAAAAGCCAACTATTGCACTCATGTCCTCCATTATTTAATGCAAAATTTTTACATTGTGCTAAGTCATGTTCCACTCTTCACAGCCCCATGGACCATAGCATGCCACCCCCACCCACCTCCCATTCTTCACTGTTTCCTGGAATTTGCCCAAATTTAAAAAAAAACCAAGAAAATCCAGTTGCCTCCTGAAAAAGCACCTTTGGGACAACCATGACCTGGATGACTGAGAATTCTTACAGACTGTTAGCTATACAGTTTGGGATGAACACCCTTTGAATGGTGTGGGAGTAGGAATGGATTTCCAGAGGAAAAATTGCAGACTACAGGAACCAGGAGCACTACTCAGGTGACCCTGAGGACACAGATGAACCTCCAAGTGCTTCAACAACCCTCTAAAATGATGCAAATGACCAGCTGTCTGCAAGGAATATAAATCCTTCCATTCCTCATCATCCAGTCAGAGCTGAAAAAACTTCATTGATAAGAAACAAAATGTCTTCAAAGAAAAACAAGAAAGTCCAGTTGCCTCCTGAAAAAGCACCTTTGGGATGCCCAATTCATGTTCATTGAGTTGTTGATACTATCTAACTATCTCATCCTCTGCCATCATCTTCTCCTTTTGCCTTCAATCTTTCCCAACCTATCCACAATTTGATTCCAGGAAGAAGACACAGTAACAGAGTAAACTTATTCTTGTGGGTCTAGGACAATTCGCCGCAGCCATCTTGCTGTCAACACAATATTTATTGTGGTGAGTTGTTCTCATGGTGTGTTGGCCATGGCAAGTTGTCCTGTGGCAAGTTGGCTACAGCAAGATAGCCATGGCAAAATTGTTAGCTGTGGCAAGATGGCTGCAGCAAGTTGGCTGTGGCAAGATGGCCATGGTGAACTGTCCCATTCTGTATTCTAGCACTCTAAAATTTCTAGTAATCACAATCTCTGTTTTAGCAGCTTTCCCCTCTTTCTTCTTATGCAGCCTTCAAATAAGTGGTTGTTTGTTTTTACTGTGTGTAATGAGAGGGGAAATATATAGTGAATACCACACTAGTTTCACTCAGTGAGATTATTTTCAAGTTGGATATAGGCATGTAATCCACAAAAACCACCAAATGATTTAATGCCTGATTAAGAAATTTTCAAATTGGGGAGAGGTTGATTCTTTTTAACAATGTATTGATGTTACAGAGAAATAAAATCTATTTTTTTCCTCTCACATCCACCATTCATGCTTTTTGTGAACTTTAAGCTCCAAACATGTATTTAAGGTCTGTATGCAGTGCTTCCAAGCTTTTTAAGAAATCACATTCTTGGTCAGTTCTAAACACAGGGAGTACAATTTCAGAATAGTCAAAACTACATTCCAGAACTTAAAGGGCAACATTGACCCCTGTATTGCAACTGGGAATTTGGATTAATGTGTTCCTAAAAAGCTGTTCATCATGAATAATTCCAGGCTAAAAGAACTGGGTGTACTCCATACATAAATATATGTGTGCCGCATTTAGGCTTTGAAAATCTATATGCAGACTTCTTGGGAACATTGCAAACAACATGACTTTTCCAGAAGGGAAAGAGCAAATAGTTTGCTTAACTCTCAGAAAATGTTCCTATTTCAGGGAGAAAAATGTTTCAAACCAGCAACTAATTAAGAACAGATATTGTGTCAAATTAAGCTGATATGACAACTAAAGAGGTATTTGTTTTACTATATGTCCTACCCAGGAGATCACACATTATATTTCCCAGATACATGTTGAAGGAATTGTCCTTCCTCTCCTATTTTGCTACTTTTCTCTTTTCTTTATGAGGCTATAGCAGCCCTCAGAAATTTTCACCTTAGAAAGATTAGAGATGATTTGTCTATAATTTCCCTTTTATTTCAATGATTGGAGCCTATCTCTCCCTCCCTCTGGTATTAGCATAACATCCTAACTGTTATAATCATAAACTGTCTTTTTGTACTTGTTCCTATGAATCCTATAGGAGTTTGGGGGGAGTCTCTCTCTCTCTCTCTCTCTCTCTCTCTCTCTCTCTCTCTCTCACACACACACACACACACACACACACACACACACACACACAGCGCGCCTTGCATTCTTTCCATTCAGAAGCATTTGTTCTTTATGACAGCTTCATTGTAAGTATTGAGGGCAAAACAGCATATCCTGTGATATAATTTGGACAGGGAGATAGATCACTCTATTTCCCCATTCATTTTGTTTCACAGCTGTCTAGAAAATTATTCCATAGAGAGAATGAAGCCAGGCTAGCCCTGCAACCTCTGTGCTCTGCCACATTCCCTCTCCTCCAGCAGGGGGAATGATCCTGCACAAAGACATCCCTCCCATCATCCCCTGGAGACCAACTGCAAACACCTGGCAGCTATTCCAGGGAATGAGCCTATGGTGCACAGGCATCCAAGCTGAACCTTATTTTAAGGATTCCCAAGGGCCCTTCATTCAATAATCCATGCAAGTTTTATGAGAGCTAGATTATGGGGATTTGCAAAGAGGGGGATTAGTAATGCTTCCGAGGACAGTTACCACCAACATCTGTGGCATTAATAAAGGGGATTTTTTAAAATAACCACTTAGTTATAATAGTCCTCATCTTGGTAATCTGTGCATCATAGGTTATGATCTTTAGAGTTCAGGGTGGTTTTCAACAACCCAATTGGGTTTACATGGCTGTGACTTAAACATCTGGCTGAGTGATGACATCTGAGATATGCAGGATGTGAAATGGAACCCGGAGAGGTACCACACAAGAGATCAAGATAATAATAGGTCATTTCAGCTTGTACATCACCTGTGTGATCTTCTGAAGTAAGAAGAGCTCCCTCTTCTACATGTCTCAAGTGGCTGCTTGCAGGTTGATTAGATGGAGGGAAGGTGACTGGTTGTCAATCACTGAGAGGCATTATGGGGGTGTGCAGAAAATTTCAAGAGGATGGAGTATCTTTTGGCAGGAGGGAATAGTTTGAGAATGATTTCACAGATCTGGGAAATGTTTCTGTGGAAAGAGTAGTGTGCAGGGACCCATTTCTTGGTTCTGTTAGTGATTATGGAGGATGATATTTCTTGGCTGCTTTGCCTTTCAATTTCTGTATTGCTGTAAAAAGTTGTTATTTTAATTTTGCTTGCCACCCAGAGTCACTTGTTGAGATGGATGGCTACATATATTGAATAAATGAAGGGGATGTGAGTGTTTGCATCACTCCTAGATTCTGAATGTGTTCCAGTTACCAAATGAGGACGATATAGGAGAAGAAGAGGCAGAGCCTGGTGATGGAGTCAAGAGAGGAATCAGCCTGGAGTTGTTACATTCCAGTGGTGGGTTTCAAATTTTTTTACTACCGGTTCTGTGGGTGTGGCTTGGTGGGCATGGCATGGCTTGGTGGGCATGGCAGGGGAAGGATACTGTAAAATCTCCATTCCCTCCCTACTCCAGAAGAAGGTTACTGCAAAATCCCCACTTCCTCCCGATCAGCTGGGACTCGGGAGGCAGAGAATAGATGGGGACAGTGCCAATCAGTGATAATATTTACCAGTTCTCTGAACTACTCAAAATTTCTGCTACCGGTTCTCCAGAACTGGTCAGAACCTATTGAAAACCACCTCTGTTACATTCCCACAAGTGATCCGTGTCCAGTTCTCCCCACCCCCCCAAACAATTTATGTTAATTCTTATCTAGCACCAAATTAGGGCTGACCATTAGTTGATTAGATTCTTGTGAACAGGCATGAGCAATACATCAAAACAACTTCCTTTTTTACTTCCCTCCTGTAGACTCCCTTTGACACATACTTATTCCAAGGATCTGTGGATTGGAACTAATACCAGCCCTATCATAAAGCAGAATGAGGAGGTGATTTAATTTGGGGCAGCAAGAATTTAATTTATTGTTGTGTTTTGAGAGAGGGGAAGAGGTGTTCATGGGCCATCAATAATTTAGCCTGACTTGGACAGATAGCAGCGCCACAACTACTCTCCAAAAGTAGCAAAATAGTTTGAGACTGTATCTGTAATGCAGCATCTCTGTCTCTGTGCCTATTCACTACCCTAAGAATTTGCAGACATTATTCTTTAGTGAAGTCCCTTCAACTTATGAATTGCTTGCTTGGCTTTCGTGTCCTCCCAAAGCAATGTAAGATATTGTAAATCAACTTTCTTTTTAAAGAATAGAATGGAGCTTTATGTATCATAATTAACAATGTTTTTTTTTCATTCTTGAGCCCTTGATATCCAGTACATTAAGATAACCAGACTTAAATGATCTGCAGTGAAAGAAAGTAAGTAAGCCTTCATTGGTAATCTTTCTTTCATACCACTTCACTGATTTATGAAATAGTTTTGTGACTTGAATTGGGCTATGAGAAATGCTTAGCAATTTCCAGACTGCATTGATCCGAGATGGAATAAATGTACTTCTTAGCCCACCAAGACAGTGTGCAATTTATATGAAACATATTTAAATGTTTCTGAAGGACCTTTCCTAGAGAAAAAAAGAGGCTTTCTTCAGGAAGCCTATCACCAAATTGGAATTGTCCTGTGGTTTGGAAGGAACATCTGTTCTGGGGAAACATTAACCAGATACAACTTGAAGACTCGTGCAGGTAATTGGTTTCATTCACTTTCTTAAAGTGCAAGTGCAGTTCCTTCAGCTATAACAGCTGTTTCCTTAATTCTTGCTTTTTTCTTACTTTCTGTTTGCTTTTATACTTTTTTTAAAAAAAATCTGGCTTTGCTATTTGTGATATCCCTACCTCCCTTCCTTTCTATGCCTGCTCTAGCAAGCAAAACAGTGAAGGTCAAACAGTGTATTTCCTATGACCCAAAGTAAACTTTGATTCTTCAGCTCCGATCATAGCGTGTTATATGCTTTTAGAGGACATCGGTAGTGCATATGGCTAAGAAAGAATCGGCAGACACAAAACCGAACTACACTAATATTTCGTCAAAATTCATCAGTTGAAGCAGCATTCCAAAACAAGTGTTCTCCTGTATTCGATTTGAGTCCCATCATATGAGGCAGGTTGTGCCTGATGAGAGTTGGTCTGAAACATCTGGAAACCCTCATGCTGAGGCAAGCTGAACTAATCTTTAGGAATGGATGTATCAATATGGTATTAAGTTTCTCATCAAAGCACGTATTTTAAGACATATGATTGCATTTTTTTTTCATGTAGAGACACATTTTTGATACATTATGAACCAACAACTGTATTTTAACATACAGGAAGTATGACACTGGCTAGATACTTCCAAAATACATCCTGTTCAAATAAGGGCAGATCAGATCTAACTGTATCAGAACTTACACAGGTAAGGTTGAATTCCTTGAATACTCCAAATAATTTTAGAATTCCAGTATAGCAAGGCTGTCAAACTCCCGGCCCACAGGCCTGATGTGTCACTCACTGGCCATGCCCACGCCCGGTTTAGCGAAGGGGGTGGAAATCCTGATACGTCATGTGACACTGCCATGACAATGTGAGTTTGACACCCCTGCAGTATGGTATCCATCATGCTACATCAATTTTTTCAGTGTGGCTGAACCCAAACAAATACAGAGAATGCAGCTGTTCTTACCATTTCCATATGCTAATGAGAATAAGGGTCTATCCCAACACAGTACATAGATTAATATATTTCAAATTCCTTGGGAGATTCAGGTTCATTACTGTAGATCAGATGAACTCATTCTAAGAATGTTGTCAGTTATAGAATTTGCTGTTCTATATATCTGATAAATTGTGGCAGCATGTGATCCCTCTACTATATTTCAGATGCATCATTGCTTATCCATGATTTACTGAAACTCAGCTGGTTATAAAATGTCTGTTAGAAAGAATAGTTTGCATTAAACAGATGTTCCTTATGCTTCTTGGACTTTAATTCAAACCCCTTCCCAGTGTCTCTCTCCATCATTGTTGGCTGCAATTCTTCCCTGATGGTATTGAGGACACTACTTGAGGAGCCCTTGCAGACAAGTTACGCTTCCCAATCAAGATATATATTTATCATTTTTTAATAAAATGAGTCAATATAAAACAAATATAACAAATTATAATTACACTTAAGTGACTGGGAGAGGAAGATTTTTAACTTTTTGATATGCTTCTTCTGAATTTGACAGTGAATCACTTCATTGTCTGTTGATATTTTCATTTCTTTTTTGTTCAAGGCTCTATGACTAGTAAGGTTAAATTGGTTTTTTGTTTGATACAGTAGTTCTTGACTTGTGATCCACAGACTTCGGGGGGGCCATCATGTCCACGAAGGCATGGTGCCTAGCCACAAAAGGGGGTCTGTGATGAAGAAAAAGTTGAGAACCACTAGTTTAATCTACCATATTTTTTGGAGTATAAGACACACCTTTTCCCCCCAAAAAGAAGGTGAAAATCTGGCTGCATCTTATACTCTGAATGTAGTCCTGCCCAGCCTCTCAAACGGAGGTTTTAGAAGCTAAAAAAAGCTTCAGAAATGAAGCTTCAGAAAAAAAGCCTCAGAAACGAAGCTTTAGGGAAAAAAAGCCTCTAAACAGAGCTTCAGGGGGAAAAAGCCTCAGAGGCTTTTTTTCTGAAGCTCTGTTTCGGAGGCTTTCAGAGGCAGAAAAAAAAAGTTTTTTCTGAAACAGAGTGTCAGAAGTTTCAGAAGCAGGAAAAAAAAGCAAGACACAGAGCTCACAACCAACAAACCTGTTGCTAAAATTCACCTCTGGGAACAGGGGTATTCCGAGAGGCCCATCCACCCACCAATCAGCTTTTTTCTTATTTTCCTCCCTAAAACCTAAGGTGTGTTTTATACTCTGGTGCGTCTTATACTCCGAAAAATATGGTATATATTTTCAAACTTATCTCTTAGAATACCATCAAATCACTATGCAAGTATTCCTGACCCACAGAATGGCACTGTAGTGAGTAGAAGAGAAAACAACTAACAGCACTTTTATCAAATTTATGATGGACTTTCTAATGTCCATGTGATGCAAGTAAAATCTGCAACCCGCCCCCCAATAAAAACCCTAATTTGTGTTGCAACTCAATAAAACTAATTTATCTCCCTTGTGAGAGGTAAAGGACAGGCATTAACCCTACAAAGGACTGATATGTCTTCTCTGCCATGGTGCCCACCTTATGGAACATTTTTCACCCCAAATTAGATTAGCTCCATCCCTTTGTCATTCTTTAAAACCTTTAAGATCTGGCTATATTATTAGGCCTGGGGTTCTCGGGGAACCAGAGATTTGCTTAGATGACTCCATTGTTGACATGAATGTTTTTTTTTCCTCTTTTTGCCTATGGGATTTTTTTTTATAGGTATCTCTTAATGTAGATTTCTATATTTTTTATTTCTATTGTTTTCACATTGGTGGTTTTTTATCTCATTGTTGTGCATCGCCGAGTCACTTTTAGTGAGATGGGCTCTTATACAAATTTGATTAATGAATAATTAAACAAATAAATAAACCAATGGTTACTAACGCTCCAAGAATGCCACACACAGCTGGAACCACTAAGTCCACATGGCTCACCAAGTGAGATACCCCATAACCCACGTCTCTTTAGGTATTTTTGCAATCACTTTATTATATGCACCTGCCAACATTTGTATTTCATTTACAATCTGCTGGTTCACAAAATGCATTATCCATTGTTCAAATAACAAGCTGGGATTAATATCCTGGGCCAACTACTTCAAACTACAGGAAGGGTTTAGTAACTCTTTTTCTATAACTCAGTTTTCTTTAGCAGAAGTTAATCTGTGTCACCTTAATCTTAAAAAGGTGCCTCTAGATGTGCTTTCAATCTTCCCAGAGTAACCATGTAGTGGAAAGTGGAGCTGCTATGGCAATATAGCAAGTCACTGAAAATTAAAAGGAAGCAAATGGTATCTTCTTGGCAGAATTGCTCCTCTGTCCCTAAAAATCAAAAGCCAAAGTAAGTTTGATGAGTCGGCAAGTAAAATCTAAAAATAATGTTAGTAAAATAGCAACATAATTAAATTTAATAGCTCTTAAGATCATCTTAACGCTGTGGCTCAGTGGCTAAGATGCTGAGCTTGTCGATCGAAAGGTTGGCAGTTCAGCAGTTCGAATCCCTAGTGCTGCATAGCAGGGTAAGCTCCTGTTACTTGTCCCAGCTTCTGCAAACCTAGCAGTTCGAAAACACATAAAAATGCAAGTAGAAAAATAGAGACCACCTTTGGTGAGAAGGTAACAGCGTTCCATGTCCCTTTGGCATTTAGTCATGCTGGCCACATGACCACAGAGACTTCTTTGGACAGTGCTGGCTCTTTGGCTTTGAAGCAGAGATGAGCACCGCCCCCTAGAGTCAGGAACGACTAGCACATATGTGCGAGGGGAACATTTACCTTTACCTTTTTTTAAGACCTTTTTATTTTTTAAGTAAAAAATAGATTATTTCAGTGGTTCCCAAACTGTGCGCCGCGGCTCCCTGGGGAGCCGCGCTATCGTCATAAGGGCGCCGCGAAATATTCCGCCCGCTGGGTCTAACGCTGATGCGCCATTTCTGAAACGTCTAGTGCGCATGCGCAGTTGCAAGTCGGATTGCTATGGGAGCCGCGAACCGAAAAAGATTGGGAACCTCTGGATTATTTAATTAATACAATAATTACAAGAAAGAAATAAAATATCTAATTAGCCACATACTAACTGCAGCACGCTACTCTTCGCTCAAAACTGGAAACATGAAGACATACCAACGGAAAACAAAATAATCACCAAAATTACGGAATGTGCAGAAATGGATAGACTTACAAAAGAATTACAAGAAAAAGACGATACAGACTATTATTTAGTATGGCAAAATGGTATAACTGGTTGGAGAAAAAGAAAGCAATATAAACATAGGGACACAAAAGAGGGGTCAAACTAGAGACAAAAATGGAGTACCAAATAAGGAACATAACAAACTAAATATGGAGTCTATCATATTGCTTTATATGTAAATTATTATTATTATTTATTAATGATATTTATTTATTAAATATATGTAGATATATAGATAAGGATATAAGAACAGTCTACCGATGTGATAACTTTAAAAAGGAAATCGTAAGACTTGGTTTATGTTTATTTGTTTGTATGTTGTACTGTTGTAGCTATGTTTGTTTGTAATTTTTAATTAATAAAAACTTTTTTAAAAAATAGAACGCAAACCTTGAGCAATCTCAGGAAGAGAAGGCCTCAGTCATATCTTGATAACATCAGCTTGCTTAATCCATATGTGCTAAATTGTTCATATGGAACAAAGTGCAGAGATTTTTCTAGAGTTTGTAGATTACCCTCCACAGGTTCCATTTGGTAAACATGTTGCCCTGCTTGCAGCTGTTGAGATATCACATGTCAGAATCACCTGCTCTATCTGAGTATACAGGAACTTGCTTGTCAGACAAAAAGGCCAGTAATTACTCTTACCCATCTACACCTTTCCTAGCTGTTTGCTAATTGAAGTTTAATGGCCTTTGTCCTGTTTTTTCAGGGTAGATCTCCAATTAAGAAAACATCTGGCTAAATAATATTGCTCACATTTTGCTGCTCTATGTATTTTTATTGAATTAATTTAGCATAGCATCTTGCTTCCATTCTTGTTTTTCCAAATATTTTTATTAAGGATTATAAATAGAAAAAATAAATACAAATGACGCAAAATACAAACAAAAATTAGCACTTTCATGTAACAGGAAATATCCAGTAACAATTTTGAAAGTAGTTGTCATAGCCGCAAACACCCTCCCCCCCAAAAAGACAGAGAAAGAGAGAAAGAGAGAAAGAAAGAGGAAGGGAGGGAGGGAGAGAGAGAAAAAACTCTGTGCTATTATTTTTAATTGTTCCATTATTTATCATGTGTTAATATTTTACACTGTCCCTACACCTAGAATGATTTTACTGCCTTTCTTTTGCCCAAGGCTACCACATATTTTTCAGGGATTTACATGCATTAAATGTCTATAGTCCAGAGCATAAATATGTGTGTGTTTATTTTGTACATCAGGTTGCATAAGTCCATCTTAATATGCTATTCTGGTATGTAATGTCTTGTATATATACAGAGAAAGAAGCACTCTTGTGATCTTTGACTTTTATGCTTGCTGTCAAGCATCAGCCATAATACTAATTACTGTTTTGAACAATATGCACGAATGGCTATTTTATATGTGAAATTATGACTGAAATATTTCTGCACCTATATTGGTTCTCACTGTCAGGAAGTTTCTCCTTAGTTTTAGGAGAAAAATTAACATCTCTCTTTGCTCAGCTTCCATCCATTGCTTCTTGTTTTGCCTTCTGGTGCTTTGGAAAATACATTGCCTATACATTCTTTCCAGTGGTGGGATTCAAGTAATTTAGGACCAGTTCTCTGTCCTAATGATTTCTTCCAACAACCAGTTTGCCAAACTGCTCAGAAAGTTAACAACTGGTTCTCCCGAAGTGGTGCGAACTGGCTGAATCCCACCACTGATTCTTTCTGGCAGCCCCTTAAAAACCTGTTGCCTATCACACTCTTGGGCAAAGCATGTGAGCTTTCAGTGGTCCATGAAAGTACATCTATAGTATGTAGATAATAAAGTTGAAAAAAGGTGAACAACATTTTTACAGAACTATAGATATGTTGAGGCTGTGTGTGACAAGGAATGGCTGGGAGGGGAGGGGCCAAGTGAGGGACTCCTTGATGTGAGTGACATTGCATTGGCCACGGCCACCCAGTCACATGACCATGAAGCCACTCCCACCATCACATGACCAAGCCACATCCACAAAATAAGCCATGCCCACAGAACCGGTAGTAAAAAAATTTAGAACCCATCCCTGGACTGGACTAATACACAATCCTGTTTTTACCCCATAGAAAATGCCAAATGCAGCTCATGTATCACTGTTGTAAAGAACCTGTCCTGTCATTCCATCATAGAGTAGGTGAATCAACTTCACAAATTTCCTTAGACATTCATAACATCTCAGAATGATCAGAGAGCCTCCCTGTTTACACTGTCAAATACCTTTCTCAGGTCAATAAAAACAGAGCAAAGTAATATTTATGTGGAATGAAGTTAAAAAACATATTTCAAGATGGGATAAATTACAATTGTCATTATTGGACTTTTCTTGTTTAAGATTGAATGAGGAAGCTTTATTATTTATTAATAGATAAAGGGTGAGATATGGAAATATTGGTTGAAATATTAGAAAAGGTGTTACGTTACTGAAACTACTTGTACTTAATGAAGAAAGAAGTCATTTCTATATTTTTTATTCTTTTTTCACTGTTATTTATATATTTCCCTCTTTTTCTCTCCCCTCTTTTCTTCTTCTCTCTCCACTTTTTACCTTTTTCTTTTTTCTTAGTTTGTATTAGTTTTTTTTAATCTTTGTATTTTTAAAACTCCATTACAAATTATTATAAAGAAATTGACCTCTAAGAACACTTAGTGAGGCATCTTCAATCTACAGTCAATGAAGCATATGGACAAGTCTTTAGAAAGCACTATTGTGATAAACTTGCTATAGTGATAGTTCCTCAAGTAAAGAGTAATTATCAAAATTATTCAAAATATTGAATAAAATTTTTTCTAAAGAGTCAGCCTCAAATTGTGTGGAATTTTCTCTCTCATGGGAAAGAAAAAAGTGTTAAGAAACTTCTATCATCATGAATAAAAAGCTCTTGGAAGGATTCAACTTCTACGCAGGAATTTATTCCAAATACTTTGATATGGTTATTTGAAGGGTGCTTTAAATATGTAGAAAGCAAGGGCTAGCTAAACCACAGTAGACCTATATTTGAACAAAGCAAAATCTCTTTGCAGACTTGACCAGCAAATGACCTTTTATAGTGATCATGGTGGGATGAATTTAATGAAATATATGATAAATACTCAGTCTAATGAATTACATCCAGTCCATCTGAATACACAGGAAATGCAACAGCATGCTGGGATGCTTAAAACAATGATGTGCCCAAGACCAGGAGAAGATCTAAGGAGATCTGATCCATAAAAATACCACAAATCAAGGCATGAACGTCCATGATGAATAAATACTCAAGAGCAACTAGATCTCTCCCTAAATTATCTTCTAAAAGTTTAACAATATTCCAAAACACAAATGATTGATGAAAACCAGTTAGTCAGAATGCAACAATTATAGGTTGTGAAATAGGAGATAAAAAGGAGCTTCTGTGTATAAGCTGGGTAAAGTATGTATGGGCATTGGGCATATATGTAGAGTGTCACTCTATACTTTTTATTCTGTACTTTGTTATTTTGTTTGTGGCTATTTGTCTGTTATTTCTCGTGCTATCTTTTCCACATTGGGAAATCTTTTTGAAATCAGGAGTTGCAAGACAACCTAACTGCTAATTTAGACAACCTTTCTGCTTATATTAGTTGGAAAAACATATTGATAAATGATGTGTACCTGTAATTAATTGTGCCAGATTTGAGATACACACACACACACATACACAGGATAACTATATTCAAGTTTTGATTCAATGAAGCTATACAATTGTTATACTGTGTATTGTTGCATTTTGTTGTCATTATACCCACCAAAGATAAAGATCCTGGGAAGGGAAATATCTTCTCTGTTTTCCTCTTATAAGAATGACCTCTGAACACTCATTTTTCATGTAATCAGTACTGATACTTGAGAACTACCTTGATACCAGAGCTTAATCTGAAGTATATAATGTTCCAGGTAATGTATTAAGGCGATTCTCATATTTCATGGATAAAATGTTATCCATCGGTCAACACACTCTCTTTTTTTCTGTTCAGCTAAAAATAACTGAATTTTGTGGCCTCCCGATTTTACTGTTCCAGCAACCTCACCTCCATGGTACTAGAAGAGGTTTTAAAGTGGGTTTTATCTAAGTTCAGGGAAAGTTTTTCCCCTCCATCCAAAATCAGGAACTTTGTCAACAAGGGATCGTATTTCCGGGTACTTTAATCAAACATGCTCAAAAACAGGCTTTTAGGCATTCAGGAATGCAAAGTGTTGCAGGAAGCTGTACTTTGGTTCAGAATCTTCACTGATTTGTTTAAAATCCAGATCTTTACTTACTGGTGTATATGCTAGCTCATCTCAGCACTGCCATGTGGCCCTAACTCAGCTCCAGGTCCACAGTTGCATGCATTCCTTCAGAGAGGAAGGTTTTTTTAATTCACTGGAAGATCGCCAAGCACACATAGCAATCAGGAGTCATAGAACAACAGTAAGCACCCTGCAGACAGAGATACAGCCAAGGAATATAACATAAATTAGACATATTACAGGCAGCTGTCTAACGGACTAATGGCATAGTTCTCACATGGTTTGATGACACAAGTAACAAAGTTCTATTAGCTGTCTCCAATTTAATGACAGGGTGGGCTGTAGGTCGAAAACCTCAGAAATATAAATGTTTATGGAATGGATATTTTACCTTCCCTAAAAACTAAAGTGATATTTACTCTACTTTTCAACCCAAATGAAAAGCAAGCTGGATAGTTTGGGGAGAAGGAGGAGGATCAAATAAAACAGTCTTATTTATGTTCCTGCTGACTTGTTGCCCAGCCCTTTGGAATACCTCCCTAATGTGTTCATTGCTTGTTTAATAAATATCATGTGCCCCTGTTATAAGCATCAAAACTGCCATCCATTAATCTTGAGCAAAATTTTACTTCCAGATCAGAACTTTAACCCGAGATGGGAAGAGGGGGTGGCTAAGGGGAGTTTCTTTTTTCCACATTCAAGGGAATGGCCAGTCCGGAGGGAGACAGTAAATTGAAATTAAGGCTGTTTCGCTTGCCTACAGGATATGCCTGCAAATGTAGACAGATTGAAATGGTGAAAAAGTCTGTTTGTGCCCATTCATATAAAGTGAATGGGTTGTAATGTTCTCCAGCCCTTGGGAATGGTGGCTAGGTGGAGGAAAGGAGCCAGGAAGAATGGGATGGATTTGACATAAGTACATTTAAGTGTGCTGATGGCTTTCTCTCCTCCCTGCCGTTTAATGGTATATTCCACTGGGGTCTACAAGGAAGAAGCAGAGTGAATCCCTATAGTTTTCTTTTTTTTAACCATAACAAATCTTAAAACAGGTGTGAGCACAGAAAGATCCTATTACAGATTTTTTCCTCTTTGTAGCCAGCAGTGTTGATGTATTATTGTCATTCCAAGGAATAACTGTGAAGCCGGGCAAGGAAAAGTAGAGGTCTCTATGTGGAGAGACTGTAACAAGACAGTATAAGTAATATTAATTAAGTACACTGGTCATGCTGTAGGAGATCTAATTCCTGCCTTGTGAGTGCCAAGAACGCAGATTAGCCACAGTGAGGGGAGTATAAATAAAATGATTTATCAACACCTTGACAATGGATGATATTTTGCTCTGCATTTGGAAAGCCCACCAAAGACTTGTCATTGTTGAACAGGAAGAGCTGCTAGAAAGGCAATACAGTGGTTTTGCATCTGTCGCTGAACATCTTGCTTTGAAAGCCACGACACTTTGACCCTCAGCTCGTAAGCCATGCCATGATTAGTGGCTGCTGACCGATGCTAATTAGCTGGTAGGTTTCTTTTTGTGAATAGATGGTAGAATCAGTCCTGCCAAACAATGGAATAAGGACAAAATAGCACAGGCAAAAAAGGAGTGTCGGAGCGGGGACTCTTAAGTGATTATGCAATAGCGCTTCAGAAACAAACATCAATGAGTTTGGTAAGTCTTAAAGCTGCAATCTTATATGTATTGATTTGGGAACGAGCACCACTGAAAGCTTTTAGATACCACTGGGTAATATATATATAGGATTATGGTAACTGGTAATAATATCCCAATAATAAATTGAGATATGCCTTGGCAGGTGGCAGCACCTGGTAGACCTTTCCTGAAAGCTCAGCTGCATTAGGCCTGATAATTATTTAGATAGAAGATTACTTCAAAATACCAGAGCTATAGATGAGATAGTGCAATCTAAAACATACTAGAAGAACATCCTGGACAAACCACTCCTATAACATTGCCAGGAAAACTGTTTGCATATGTACTTAAAATATGTAGGACTTGAAGCATTAATTTTACTTAATTTAGTTGATCATTATATTGCCTATGTTATATGTATGAAGTAGTTGTACTGTTACCTGACTTTTGTAAAAGACATACGACCTCTTGGATTATTGTTTCTAAGATATTTCCTTACCTAAAGAGAGACCATGAGTGAGTAAAAAAGCACTGGAAATAGGAGCGACTTTCGACTTCCTGCCAGCTTCCCCACTGAGTTTATTTGTGGAAGCTGGCAGAGCTCCCTCCCTCACACACTTCCTTTCTTCCTTTCCTCTACTCTCCTTCCTGTCATTCTGTTATTATCTTCTTCATTACCTCCTTCCATTCCACCTTTCTCTCCTTACGTCCCTCCCTTCTTCCCACTCTTCCTTCTTTCCTCTCTCCCTCCATCCTTCACTGTTTTTTTCCTTCTTCCCCTTCCTGCCTCCTTCAACCTTCTTCAACCTCCTCACTCTTCTTTCCTCCCCATTATTCTATCATTATCAGAGCTGTTGCTTGGGTTGGGAAATTTTGTGAGTCTGTGCCAGAGATGCCAAGCAGGAAAGAAAGGGTGCACAGGTGGGTAGAATAGGTCAAGAAGGGTGCTTGGGAATAAGCGAGAGGTACTGGGTGGGTCAGGTAGGGGTGTGAGGGAATAGCATGATTCAAGAATACATGGGGTTAACAGAAGTGTATAAGAAGTGCCATACCAATCAAAGATGGTGTATGGTAGTGGGTGCTTGAGAGTGTACAAGAGATGCTGTGTGGGTCTGGGACAATCACAGGAGGGCAGTGCAGGTTGGAAAGGATATGGGGATGTGTGCACAAGAGATGTTGCATAGGTCAGGCAAGGAACATAGGGATGGTGTGAGTCAGGGAAGACACACTTGGGACTGATGCAGGTCAAGGTAGCATGGACCAGGAAAGGTGCATGGGAGTTCCTTCCTCCCTGTTCCTCCCTCCCTCCCTTCCTTCTTTTATCATTCCTTTTCACTTCCCTTTTCAGCAGACAGGTAAATAAAAAAGATATTGCTGTCAAGTTCATCAAGAAGGGTTTTACTATAGTTTATTATATTACCTTTCCACTTATGAAAGGCATTTCAATTGTATTTGATAGTTAGATGGGACAGCATATGAAACCCATTGATTAAATAGCAATAGCACTTAGACTTACATACTGCTGCATGGTGCTTTACAGACCTCTCTAAGTGGTTTACAGAGTCAGCATATTGTCCCAAACAATCGGGTCCTCATTTTACTGACCTCAGAAGGATGGAAGGCTGAGTCATCCTTGAGCCGGTCAGGATCAAACTCCTGACAATGGGCAGAGTTAACCTGCAGTGCTGCATTCAACCACTACACCAACACAGCTCTTATCTTATTAATAAGTATATTTAACATCGTTGTTAATATTAGGGAACCATTTTATTTTCAAACCAATGGCTTCCATGAGCCACTAATTACTTGCTAATCAAAAGTATCATTTTTACTATCTTATATTTCTTCCAAAGAGCTGCTCACCATTTGTGAACAGAACAAAACAGAATGCAACAAAACAGCCATCATTTATGCTCACAGGAACTCTTTGAAGTAGTTTAGATTATAGATATCATTATTATGCAAGTTAGGTAATTTGTGTCAAGTTTATTCATTGGGTAATAATGTCATTACATAAATGATGTAAATTAGGGCAGATGTGATAAAATTAAAATAGTGAGTGTCTTGTCTGAACGAATGCCATAGACATATCCAGGTATAAAGTTTCCCTATTGCATTAAAAGTCTGCTAAATGTCAGGGGGTTTATATTAAAAAGTGATCTGATAGACCTAGGAGACTACCAATGTTTATACAAATCCAAATCCAAAATTATTTGGAAAGAATTTAAAAGAGCTCAGAACAGCTGAATAATAATTGAGCATATCCTGAAGGCAGAAGTGCTAGCAAGAATGTGGAGGAAGAAGACAATTCCCATGGGAAAGAAATGGGAATAACAATGGTTGAACAGCTGAGCAAGAATTCTACTTCAACATCTTTTGGGTGCAGCTGATTTTTCTTGTGCATCTCAAAGAAAAGAGAACTAAGATCATTTGTCTGTAAAAACATGCCTCAGCAAAAGAAGACACTTCTCGAGTACAAATTCCCTGTATTTGAAAAGAAAGGCTAGTTGTGTGTTCTCAAGTTGTTGACTTGGTTTCAAATCATAGTTTGTCTGTTGATCAATATCCAAGCTATAAAATGTGAATGGAGGATAGATAGTACAGTCTTAAATCCTATTGATTGGGAATATCAATAGTAAGCTGTAATGATGTTTAGTTAACATGGTCACAGTTCATTCCTATACATAGTCTCTGATCTAATGATGGACCTTAACTGCATTCAGCTGAATTTTATCACAGCCTTATTGTTGGCCTTCCTGTTAGAGCAGAGAATAAAAGGCAGAGTAGCAGAGTGGACACACAATTCAGTTTCCACTCCATGTGTTCTGATCCAACTCATACTGGCAAGCAGAGGTTAAGGAGGGTCTCTTTGTTTCTCAATTATCACAGTGACAAACAACCCACCAACTGTGCCAGTGAAGCTTTGCCCCAGCCCTCAATTTTCCCTCAGTCTGGATTCACAAACTAAGTCCCAGCTGACCCACAAGGTAAGAGGGAAATAGCAATACCCACAAGTCCAGAGTTCCAACAACCAAAGTACAGGCCAAGACACTGTACAGGCCAAGACACTGTCCGAAATCTGACAGCCAAGTCCAAAGTCCACAAGAGTTCGAGGTTCAGAGTTCAAAAGTTCAAAACAGAATCCAGAAAGCTGGGAAGATGCACATCAAAACAAGCAGGTATTCCCAACAAACACACCTTCCCCCAGTGTCTAGTTAAATCACCCTTCCCAACTGTTCCTTATGAGGCAGGGCAGGGCTGCTTCCTTACAAGCAGCCTTGCTGACCTCCTCTGTGCCTCCCCCTGTTCTCCTTATCTGCAGTTCAGGTAGAGGAGGGAGCTGTTCCTTGTCAGAAGTGGTCTGGAGCCTGTCATCTCTGCTGACTCTCCTTCTGCTGGAGAGTCAGCAGAGACCAGATGGAGAGCTGCTCCACTTCAGCAGGCAGCTCTCCATTTGGTCAGCTACCCCACCTCCACTGCCAGATGGTCCTGGGTCTGCCTTGTCCTCAGCTCCTGGACTGTCTACTCATTCGGAGAGGACCATATCCTCCCTGTCAGAGGTCCTGGTTCCAACTCCTCCTCCTCCTCCAACAAAGCCATTACCCCATATGTGTGTTTGAAGAATTCTTTCAGTGGACTATATCTCTTCTGTAACGTATGAAAGAAGATCATATACAACTACATTCAGTTTCTTTCTAAAACTGATTTGTGGGTGTGGGAGAAGAAATCCATTATAGCAGTATAACATATTAGTAACTAGAGAAAATTAACTTAATGACTTTAGGAAATAAACTTACTAGAGAAAGGCTTTATCCAAACAGCTGGATCTGGATATTCATTTAGGGATATGAGGTCAAATTGCAAATTTTACAACTCATCCCATGGCTCGCTCTCCTACATTCCTTTCATTTCCACTGATTTTTCCATGTGCATTTCTTTGAACAAGATGATACATTCTTCATATGTGTTCAAATCAATATAACATAGCTTTATAAGTTGTTCTTTTTATGAAGGAAGAAAAGATGAAAACCAAAGTATCTGAATGGGAGGAAATAATATTCTGCATATAATTACCTCTACCTATATGTTAACAGCAGGTGTTTGATCTATTTCATTGTGTTACTGCTTTAGTAAATATAGCTATTAAAAGTTTATGATTTCCACTTATTTTTTCTCAGCAAGAAAAGGGCATTAGAATTTATTTCACAATTCTATTACTGCCAATATTACTATGTAAATGTAATATATATTGATTTGTAGCTATTGGTTCAGGATAGACAGATAATTTTGTACTGTATGCTTTTGTGAAAGTATGAATAGACACATATGAAAGATACTGAAAACAGACTATAGAGTTAGGAAGTGTCTGAATGTTTCAGCTTATCCAAAATGTGAAAAATAAAATGAAGACTTCTAAGCAGATTCATCAGGGGACAGTTCTCAAAAAAAGGAAACTTCAGGAGGAGAAATGACTCCTACGTGAACTTTAATGGATATAGGTGATGATACCCAAGTAAAAAAATACCAGGAAGAATGGAAAGAATGACTGGGGTTGGCCAGGCCTTATTGAGAGCCATAAAATTAAATAAAAAATGTCCCACTTTGGAGTCATCCCATAGAATGAAGTACCATGCATGGAGGGATCCTATTCCAGTTTTTCTTGACACCAACCTCTAGCCAGCTAGGCTTTGATATGGATTTATATGTATGGCTGTTTGAATGGATGAAGCATTTAGTTCAGAAAGTGAATAATAAAAATTATAAGCCAGTATTTATTTCTATATCTCTGGAGTAATAAGAACCAGGCTCTTAGAAGGTGTTCTAAGTAACTTTAAAGTTAGTACTTATAGTACTTCTATATGATTCCAACAACAACATCCCATTGCCTGGTTCGCGCCCATAGGGAGGGCCTGCTCAGGGTGCCGTCAGTGAGACAATGTTGGCTGGTGACCCCCAGGGGTAGAGCCTTCTCTGTGGGCACGCCCACCCTCTGGAATCAACTCCCCTTGGGGCTTCGGCTGGACCCGACCTTTGCACCTTTCGCCGCAAATTAAAAACTTGGTTATTCGAGTCCCCCGGCCTGGACTGATGGGGTTTTTTATGGGTTTTTAATAGTATCTGATCTAATTAGGCATTTTAACTTTGCATAATGGATTATTGTGGTTTTTATTGTTGTGAGCCGCCTTGAGTCCGTTGGAGATAGGGCGGCATATAAGCCTAATAAAATAAATAAATAAATAATAAATTCCATATTCTGTGAATTCTCATGAGAACTTCATAAGATAATCATGAATCTAACTTGAGAGTTCTAAAAGGAAACACGTTTGTAAAATTATAGTATTTATCAGCTGCAGTGTGACCTTGTCCGATTAATGTTTAGTTAATACAGTATGCAGGTCTTCTGACTGGCATTTACACTGATGAGAAGCAGCCATCTACCTATAAAAGCTATTGTTGTTCACACAGATGGTAATATAAATTGAGTCAAGCATTCATTTAGCTTTTTCTCTGAGGGTTTTATTTTCTTACTTCTTTCAGCCATGTCTCTATTACAAGCCATCATGCCTCTCTGTGGATTTTTCCTCCAATATGGCATATGGACAATGAATAATTCAAAAATACCTATATTGTCCCTGTCGCCCATAATAGTATTACAATAACAATTTTATGACTCTCATAAATTTTTTGCAACTTCCCTGCAGCACACTGTAATTTCATCATTTCGTGTAAAAGAGAACCCAAGAAAAGTTAGCTTAACTGATACTTCTACAGTATTGAGATGAATAGATTTCTCTATTAATGTAGTTCTCATTGTGCAATAAGGAAATATTTTCCTTTCCTTTTTTTTGCCAAGTGGAAAGAAAAAGCAGATCCATTCAACTATTTGTCAACTCCCATTAGAAACATTTAATAGTAATAAAATTTACAGACTTGGTTTCCAGAGGATGCTGCCAGCATGATTGCTAAATCTTAAATACAGTTTGCCTTCCATGTTTTCCAGTTTGGTTTCAGACAGACACAAAACCTTCTTCTGGATCAGCAGCTGGAGAAACTATCTTTCAAGCTTACCAAATAAAAGCGAGAATTCATTACTGGCACAGTGCTAATCTATCAAATACTGCATCTAAATCTCACAACAAAGCTGCACAGTGTATATTATGATTTAGAGGAACATATGGAGTGTGTTAACCTCAGCTAATAGCTGATTAAATTAGACCGATTGTTTGAATATACAAAGACTTTTTCCAATAATAACTATGATGGAAAGCTTAGAAACTCATCCCATTGGGGAAAAGGCAATGGAAATGGGATCGAGTGGAAAGAATCAGAAAAAATTGGGGGGATGAGAAAAGTCTCAATTAGTACCCCAAATCATTACACCTATAGAACAGAGAAAGAATATATATTATAACAAGAAAAATATAAAGGAAAGGGATGTATTGCTAAATGTTTGTTTTCACCCTACATTTGACAATATGTGCTTGCACCTTTGGAGTTATTGTGAGTAATTTCTATTAAGTTTGCACCAAGTACACTCCCAGTCAATACCTATCTCAAGATCAGAGCAAGCACATTGCCCAGATAGCAAAATACAACTTGATGTTTATTTATTAAACATCAACAAATATCATAAATTTAACCAGTGGTGGGTTTCAAACATTTTTACTACCGGTTCTGTGGGTGTGGCTTAGTGGGAGTGGCATGGGTTGGTGGGAATGGCTTGGTGGGCATGGCAAGGGAAGGATACTGTAAAATTACCATTCCCTCCCCAATCCAGGGGAAGGTTTCTGCAAAATCCCCATTTCCTCCCAATTAGCTGGGACTTGGGAGGCAGAGAATAGATGGGGGTGGGGCCAGTCAGAATTTTTACTACCGGTTCTCCAAACTACTCAAAATTTCCACTACCGGTTCTCCAGAACTGGTCAGAACCTGTTGAAACCCACCCTCTGAATTTAACTTTCCTACATGGTTTGGGGGGGGGAGGCAGGAAAAGGAAGGAAGGAAGGAAGGAAGGAAGGAAGGAAAGAAAGAAAGAAAGAAAGAAAGAAAGAAAGAAAGAAAGAAAGAAAGAAAGAAAGAAAGAAAGAAAGAAAGAAAGATGAACCATGGGCAAAGATTTTTGCATTATATATAGATCTGAATCAAAGGGACATAGACTTTTTCAGAGCCACTTGAAATAATTCTGTTCATAATTAGCATGGTCAGCCTTAAATTTCTACATAAAAGCAGCACAATAGAGATGGGAAGTATGATAGGTCATTCTCACTGTACGGTACAACATTCAAGAAAGTACTGTATTTTTCGGACTATAAGATGCACTGGTGTATAAGACGCACTAAGATTTCAAAGAGGTAAGTAAGGGGGAAAAAAGGGTTTTGCCCTCCCCGGCCCCCAGGAGCACTCTGCAGGCCTCCCAAACTCTCTGTGCACCCTGTTTTGGGACAAGCGGGACAGGGCTTTGGGAGGCCAAAAATGACTGTATTCGGTATATAAGACGCACCAACATTTCCACCCTCTTTTAGAAAGGAAAAAAAGTGTGTCTTATATTCTGAAAAATACGGTACTTGATGGATGGGATAATGTATCCAACAAAATCAACATTAATACCTTGACCCATCTAAATCAGACTTTCAATCGGATTCAGAATTTATTTGATCACTTTAGCAAATCTCCTGCAGTAGAACCTGTACAGATACTGCAGCTCTGCTAATTTCATCATAACCAGTCTGGACAATGGGGCAGTGTTTTTGAATGGTTCTATCCTTCGTATCTTACCATCTCCAGAAGGTGATGCTAGAGCTACCATCAACATCAGGCCATTGATCTGTGGTATCCCACAGCATTCCCTTTTTCTCCAAGACTGTTTAACAATTTCATAAAGGTTTGGGGGGAGAACAACAGAGCTTTTTGATAAGAGCTATTAATATTACCATGTAATCCCAAGGAGCAATTTAATATTGTGACTACCAAAGTACAGTAAACTGTAATGATGGAACACAAACTGAAATTGCACTAAAGTTAAACAAAATGGAGTCAATAGGAGTCATGTTGGTCAATAGGAAACTGGAGTTTAGGATCAAAGTTCAATATGTTTTCTAGGTATTGTATTTCCCCAAGGCACACAGCCCATTAATATTTCTTGATCCTTAGCTGTCTCTAACCCACAAATGGTGACTCTGATAAACAGTATCATTGCAAATTATATCCAATTTATTAACTGCAACCTTCCTAATCTGGTCATATTTAAAGGCAATGTTTCAAAATTGATATGTATTCTGTATGGACTACTGCAAAAGGCACCACATGGGACTACTTTTGAAAAGATTCCCAGAGTTACAACTAGTACAAAATGCTGCAAATAAGTGGTAACAGAATCAATTATAATTAAATTGAAAGATCTGTGTTGTTTCTGGTTGTTTACTGAGGATCATTTAAGATATTGATATTAATCTTAAAATTCCAAAATAGCTTTGGACCTGACAATTGCAATGACCAGTTCTCCTGGTAGGAACTTCTTCAGTTCATTAGATCAGCAGGAGAGGCTTTTTTTAAAAAAAAAATTGGAGCCTTATATACTTGATACAGAGAAGAAAGCCTTCTTTTATGCTGTTGCAAAGCAATGGCAGCATTTCCTTGGAAGCTGCATTTGGCCCTTTCTCTTACTATACATCTCTTTTGACCAACTTTCTAACTGGTAATGAATATTTCCCCACTTTTAACTTTTTCATTTACTTTTTATGGAGGAGGAAAAGGAGGATATAAATGAAACCAATCGATATATGAAGGAGGAAATGTGGCGTTTAAGCTTAAACTGTTTTCAAATTCCTGATATGAAAAGACCATGCAATCACCCTTAAACCTCTAGGTGTTACTAGTGCTGTTTTGAAAAGTTCTACAAAAGCAGCAGAAGCGGCAAGACAAAATTGCTCTTAACAAGGGGCAATTTGTTTGGAATTCAGTTTACGCAGTATGCGTTCCATGTTACCCAAATGAAAATATAGTATGTGTTTCTGGATTGCAATCAGGGCTATGGATCACTTGAAATTTATGCAGCGACTAAGGAGAGGAGAAGAGGAAATTGCCCTTGAAAAAAAATGATCTGTAAAAAAAATCCTCAAAAGAAGGTTCACCTTTGGAATGTCAGTTCATCAAGTAATGAATCCCAATATATTACTAATTCACATTAACTCTTAAGCATGACAATTTCCTCATTTTACACTAGTGTCCAATTAAATCTGTACAATAAAATGCCATCCTTTTGCCGCACTGATGTCTCTCTCTGATATTTCGCTCCATGTGTTAAGGAGAGGCTTGATAGGGTGACAGGAGGCAAGCTGTGAATACAAGTAGATTTTAATCCTAAATTCTTTTACATGATATATAGAAGAAAAGATCATCCATCACAGTTATAAGCCATAAAGCTGACAAGGGGAAAAAAGAAAAAGTGAGTCATGGGAGAGGGGGATGCTAGAGAGAAAACCATAAAATGAAAATCTCATGATGAATTAGTTTGTATTTTCTGTTTTCATTTCTGACAGAGGGAAGGAAATACTCCATGTTTTCTTAAGGAAGTGCAAATTTCTCCACTTCATCCATTTGAAATGCTTCCCCTCAGGCAATTTAAACCAAAGCATGAAAGTTGGGATGCCTTAAATGGAAATAATGATCCCCCTTAGATTTTGCCTCATCAATGTGCTAGCAGCTCAGTACAGCTCCAAAGGAAAACCATTTTATAGTCATTTAGCATGGTCCATTTATAGAAAGCAGTTCATATGGAGCATCCATTTATTCTCATAGTTTCTTTCCCATATTTGATGAAATAGAAGATGCAACTGGGACAAGCATCTAAAGAAAAAGAGACCATAAACTTGGAAACTGTGCTCTAAAAATCATGTGTTGCTGTAAAACGAGTTATAGACTTGAAATATTTTGCAACGGCTTACTTATACAGCAATCATAAGCGGGACTATAATTTGTACAGGATTTGGTGAGGGGATAGTATTTCCATTTTTAATACATTGTTTGGCCTCTCCATAAAAAATACAGGGCACTTATCCCAAAGACAAGAGAGAAGGTTTGGGGAAAGAGACCATGCAAACAATACCAAAGTGAAGGAATAATAATCAAAACATCATTTAAATTTGAGGTCAGATATGAGGAAATGGTTGAAGGATCCCTTTGGTAAGAAGGACATTTGCTAAGTACATCCTTTTTTTTAAATTATTTATTTAAATTTGTATACCGCCCTTCTCCTACTGAACTCAGGGCGGTGCACAGCCAGAAATAAAAAACATTCCAATACAAAATTTAAAAATTTAAAAGAATTATAAACTTTGGCCGAAAATTTAAAAACCTCCCAACTAAAACCCATTAGACAATTAAAAATCTAATATCTCAAAAGGGGGGGGGGGTTACAAGGGCCGTTCTTTAAATTTTCCGTAATGTTCTTGAGTAGAGGCAGATCTCCCATGTCTTGAAGACCATATGCAGCTCCCCATCACCCAATATCCAGCATCTCAAAAAGCCAAGACTGAGTTGCTAATATTCCTTTGCAAAAATGCTGGAGTTTGGCAATGTATATTCTTCTTTCAAAACAAATCTGGGAATGGGAATAGATGACTTCCAGAAAATGAACTGCTCCCATTCTCATCTTTACCCTCCCTTCCCCCAAAACCATGAAAGAAAGGCCCAAATCACATACTGTAGTTAAAAGTTAGTGACAAAATAATTAAGAAGGAAATTCCTTCTATTCCCACACTTAACTACTTTTCCCTCCCCCACCAACTGATTCTGAAAAGAGGTCAAAATGTAACAATCAAGCTCTATATATTTGATGTACCCTGCAGTATCTTTCAGAGTTCTGCAACTCCCTAAAATAAAGGCTAAAACGTATGAAGAATGGTTGCAGGAATTGGGTATGTCTAGTTTAATGAAAAGAAGGATTGGGGTGACAGTGTAGTAGTGTTCCAATATATGAGGAGCTGCCACAAGGAAGAGAGGAGTCAATCTAGTCTCCAAAGCACCAGATGACAAGACAAGAAGCAAAGGATGAAAACTAATCAAGGAGAAAAGCAATCTAGAACTAAGGAGAAATTTCCTGACAGTGAAAACAATTAATCAGTGGAACAAGTTGCCTCCAGAAGTTGTGGGTGCCCCAACACTGGAGATTTTTAAGAAGAGATTGACAACCATTTGTCTGAAATGGTACAAGGTTTCCTGCTTGAGCAGGCGGGTTGGACTAGGAGACCTCTGAGGTCCTTTCCAAATCTGTTATTCTGTTAAAGTTCCCAAATCTACACCAGGGGTGGGTTCTAATTTTTTTTACTACTGGTTCTGTGGGCGTGGCTTATTTTGTGGGTGTGGCTTGGTGGTCATGTGACAATTATTTAGGATTTAGCAGAGGTACTGGTCTACCAGGCTTTTAACTGTTTGCAGAGCTGTATCGATCTACCCATTTATTTTTGCAGGCACTGATCTACTCATGTATTTTTGCAGGCACTGGTCTACCCATTTATTTTTGCAGGCACTGATCTACTCATGTATTTTTGCAGGCACTGGTCTACCCATTTATTTTTGCAGGCACTGGTCTACTCATGTATTTTTGCAGGCACTGATCTACTCATGTATTTTTTGCAGGCACTGGTCTACCCATTTATTTTTGCAGGCACTGATCTACTCATGTATTTTTGCCGGCACTTGTCTATTCATTTGTTTTCTTTTAACACCGATCAGCTGTAGGGCGGCCCTTTGAAGCCCCACGGCAAGAGTTTAAATAGTTTTTTATCCATCTAGCCATCAGCTGGGACTCAGGAGGCAGCAATAGATTGGGGGTGGGGCCAAATAAAAGGTAAGAATAACATGGGGCTGGGGGGGGACGCGGGGGATGGGGGGAAGAACCGGTTCAGTGATATCATATCGTCACCGCTACCGGCTCGGGAGAACTGGGCCGAACTGGAAGGAACCCACTACTGATCTACACATATCCTAAAGAACTCACAACTCTGGTTTTCTTTCTCTCCCCACATTAATAGGAGGATAAGAAATAGAGAGAGACCGTAGAATATTACATAGATAATGACCCTTCCATGATTATAGGCACCATACTTCAAAAAACAATTGACATGAAGAAAAAGATGGAAAAGAACTGTTCCCCCACTGTCCTTTTTTTTTTTGAGCTTCCCAAAAATAATTCACAGAAAATTATTCCCTTTGGCCTCCTCCAACAGGACTATTCTTATGATACCACCCAATTTGATTTATTGAAATCTATATTTCTGAGTGGGTTGAATTTATGTGCAAATTAAGTCACTCCTTTTCTTTATTTTTGGCAAAATGTAAGGTGAGGAATGTATGCATTGCTACATGATATCCAAGTGGAAAATAGAAACAACTCCTGGATCAATGAAGCGTACCTCGACATCTGTAATGTTATAATGTGCCTATTATATATTTATAAATGTAACTGATTCAAGCATATGTATATATGTTCTTATTCAACAGAGACCTATTATTTTTCCTTCTATATTCACTCCCAGAATTATCTGTATCATGAAACTATTCCAGCACACCGTTTCTTTCTGCTGATCCTGCCAAAACTCAGTACTAGAACAATTTCCCCATACACTCATATACAGGAGCACCCCAATAAATCTAAAGAAACTACCAAGAAATTCTAATTTCTATATTCTCAACTGGAAGATTGAAAAAGTGGCCAAATTATAGGATGTAACGACACCTACACAATAAAGCTGGTAGAATATTAAACCTCTACAGATATCTAAATTAAAATTCCAGATGCTTTTATCCTTGGTTCTTCTTCATGACATTCTGTTTAAAAGTCAGTTTTTCAGTCTGCTTTCACTATCTTGAGAAAAAATCAGCTATAATCCTACATTGTTTCAAAAATAGTATTTTTCACACCTTTACAATATTATTAACTTCCACAGCATAACAGCACATTTTCCATTCTTTCCAGCACATTTAAATAAATTAAGGGTTTAAATTCCAGGATAAAGGCTGTCCTTTTATCACCCAGGAATATATATATATATATATATATATATTTTTTTTTTTTTTTTTTTTTTTTTTTTTTTTTATATATAATGCATAGGAATGCATAGGAATGGGTTCTAAGGATAGATTTTGGAGAACTTAACAAATGTGATTGATTGATATTTATTATAAAATGTTTCTTCCATTTTAATTACCACTCGATTGCATGGTGCTAAAGGATTCTCAAGAATACTTAATTCAATTGGTTGAAGAGGATTGGAGTGTTAAAATCTTACAGAAGTGATTCAAGCATAACGATAGGAAAAAGCGCTATGGGAAATTCTTTTTTTTCCTCCAGCAACATCTCAGAGCAGCTCCACTTTAGAGATAAAGAATTATAAAAAGGGAGAATAGAGCCTTGATGTTGCCCATTGCCATTCAACCTCTGGAAAATATCCCATTCTAATGAGATTGTTATGTATCTATTAAAATGTAATGATTATTTCTACATTTGAACGTGAATATACTAAATATACATTTTTCTTTTTTGGGGGGAAAGGCAATACTTGTGCATGTAAAAGCATTTACCACAGTTCCTTAGATCTTCCAAGAAAGAGAAGTGTCAGCAGGAGGACTCACAAGGCATTGGGGAAAACCCTCATTGTGTTCTTCATCAGAAGAATGCTTGGTTGGCATGCTGATGGTCTTGATGGTGAGCTTGGATTGGCATTTTAAACTGAGTTTGTACAGAATTGAGCAATAGCAGTAGACTTAGACTTATATACCATTTTACAGTGCTTTACAGCCCTCTCTAAGCAGTTTACAGAGTCAGCGTATTGCCCCCAACAATCTGGGTCCTCATTTTACCCAACCTCAGAAGATGGAAGGCTGAGTCAACCTTGAGCTGGTGAGAATCGAACTGCCAAACTGCTGGCAGCCAACAGTCAGCAGAAGTAGCCTACAGTACTGCATTCTAACCACTGTGTCACCACAGCCATTGAGATCAAATTAATTGAGGCACAGTCCTTTCGATGTCCAAGAGAAGCTCTATACAGGCACCTGAATTCAGTCCTGGGGAATCCATCTAGCACCCAGAGTACAGGTGCAAAATTCAACACAGAGCATGAACTGTCAGTCATGCAACAAACTCAAGGAGTAGCAGCACAGCTGAACATTTGCCTGAGAAGGAAACCCCTGCTGGCACCACAGGTTCATATGATCCTAGAAGATGTCAGTTCTGAAATATTGTAGCACGCCATTGCAACTGGATCATTTTATACTGGGATCAGCATTTTCTGCAATGAAAGCTGACCAATCACTTGTAAGAAGACTTTCTGTTTAGCAGGGTGAAAGCACAAAACCAGAACAGTAATGTGCGGCTTTTTTTTTTTAAAGGACACACCGTTTCTCTCCTTTCAGATTCTGTACATTCCACAGACCACTTGCTCATGCCACTTCCTTCCCTATGGAGCTGCTGCTTGAGTTTCCCAAAGCCAATATCAATATTGTAGACCTTTCTAATATAGTCATTTTCGTGGAAGTCTGGAAGGAAGTCACATGGCCCTAACTAGGCCCAGAAGACAAGAAGATCTTCATTTAGGGTGTTGTTTTTACTTCTATAAGCAGCAATGGAGTGGAAAAAACTGAGGAAGTTGCAGTGATTGTCTTACATGAGTGATCACCTTTTTCTGTGCTTCTTTTGTTAAGGCATCATTCTCCTTTCTCTAACTGGATGAACATGTGGAGCTAGTCATCCAAATGCACACACAATGTTAAGCAGGCCCATTAAGAGAAAAATGCCCTGGCTGACAGTTTTCAAATATTAACAGGAATCCTGGGGGTGCAGGACAGGGGGTACAGCAGGGAAACAGCAAGTGCTGGTTTTACCCAGGAGGAAAAGATCAGAAGGGACAATTGTTATAAATGACAGGAAGTTAACTATAAGGCTAAGCCATGTATTACACAGAACATCCTAATGTACTGACTTTTCTTCACAAATAACATTAATGTTAATACCAGCTTGTTATCTGTGAAGGAAGCTTTTTTTCCCACTGCAATATTGAACATTGAATGCAAAGTATAATCTTTCTTCTCTTATATTAAATGAGTTATACTAGCCATGACTTTAAGCAGCTCTATGTGGTTTTTAAAAATGACAATATTCTAACAAAATCATGTGTTCCAAGAACAACAAAGATGTTAGGATCAGGACATACTGAGCTCAACCTAGTTTTACCTATAACTAATCATTTTTTTAAAAAAAACATTTATTTTTATCTTTTTTGAACATATCTATATATATTTTATATAATTTGCATTTTCTAGCCATCTTTTCCCAATATACACAATTATATATTTGATCCTGTTATGTCCTTATTTGGGCATCCGCTCGGGGATTGGCAAATCCACCGGCGGGAGATTCAAGTAGCTGTCATTGGATAGCTACCCTGCCGGAGCACTATAAGAAGGGCTCCGGCAGCACAGTTCCTTGTCTTGTTCTGAGCTGAATAAAGTTACTGAATAGACCAGAGCTGGTCGCGTCTTGCTTTCCCTGCGCCTATCTTACACTGGCGACGAAGGACTGAACTGAGCACGAACTGCAGAGCACAAAGCTACCTCGACGAAGCGAAGCGACTCTGATCTGAAGTCACTCGCCGAAGCTCCGCAGCAATGGCAAACCTAGAATCCGCATTGCTGACGCTGACCCCTTTCCAGCCAGGAAGGGAGATCTGAAATCACTATATGATCCACTTCCGTCAATTCCTGAAAGGCAATAACATCAGGAATGCCGACGACGAAAGACAGAGAGGATTGTTCCTGGCGCACTGTGGCCCCGAGGTTCTTGCGATGGCCATCAACCTCGTTTCCCCCCGGGACATCGAGGACCTACCATGGACTGACCTGCAATGCATCCTGCAGGAACACTACGCGCCAAGAGAAACGCCGGTGGCTAACCGCTTCAATTTCCAGCAGAAATTCCAGAAAGAAGGTGAGACAATTAAGAATTTGTGGCCTCCCTACTCCAGTTAGCGGTCAGCTGTGACTTCGATAATGTGGACAATGCTATTGCTGACCGCATTGTGTTTGGCATGAGAGACAGGGCTCTCCAAAAGAAGTCTTTGGGCAAAAAGAAACATGTGCTCAAAGAGGTGACTGAAGAAGCCACGGCCGTGGAAGCATCCGAGAAAGCCGCAGCCGCAATGCACCGAGCTAAGGGCATTCACAAAATCCAGAGAGCATCCTCAACCGAAGACTCCACAGCTGGATCGGAGTCAGAAGGAGAAGCGGAGGTACACAAAATATCCAGACCCCCCCAGGCGAGAAACCGCGAAAAATCCTGATCGACGGGAGCGTTGCGGCAGCTGCAAAGGTGACCACCCCAGAGCAACATGCAGATGGAGGGATGCAACGTGCAGACGCTGCAACAAGAGGGGGCACATTGCAGAGGCCTGCAGAGCAGCTGATCCAGATTCTGAGCCATACGGATACCGGAATAGAGAAAATCGGGAGGACAACGCGAGGTCATCTAGATGGTCCTTGTACCAGCCTAGACGAGGGGGAAACGACGGAAACCGGAAAAGAGCGGTACATCAAACAACAATCCATTTCACTGATGAGGAGGAGTCCACCTCCAAGTATCTGGTGACTGTGCACGTGGAGGGGTCTCCCTGTTCAATGGAGGTAGATTCGGGCTCGATCTACTCCATTATGGACTAGAAACGGTTAAAGAGCCTGAAGCCAGGCGTGCAGAAAAAAGACCTCAAACCACTACGTTCCAGACTGATTGACTTTGGGGGAAACCCCATAGGGGTACTGGGCAGAACCTCCATCAAAGTTTCCTTCAGAGCGTTCCAGGGGGAACTCCCTATCACTGTCATTGACCGCAGCTGCCCTACTTTGCTGGGCATGGAATGGTTCCAGCCGCTAGGACTCAAAATTCAAGGGGTCAACCAAATTAGAAGGGACGAACTCGACTCACTCCTCGAAGAGTTCCAGGAAGTCTTCGACGGTAAGCTGGGGAAATTTGTGGGGAAGCCAATTTCCTTAAACTTAGATAAGGGGATTACACCAATTAGGCATAAGCCCCGCCAAGTTCCGTTTGCCTTGAGGCACAAAGTAGATGCTCAGCTAGATAAGCTGATAGCCCAAGTCATACTGGAGCCAATCGATCATGCAGCATGGGAGACGCCCATTGTGACCCCCATGAAGCCTGATGGATCGATAAGGATATGCGCGGATTATAAAATTACTATAAACCGTGCTCTCCAGCAGAGCGCATATCCGGTCCCAGTAGTGCAACATCTGTTGCACTCACTAGGAGACGGTTCCATATTTGCCAAACTGGACCTGGCCCAGGCTTACCAGCAACTGCCAGTGGACGAAAAAACGGCAGAAGCTCAAACCATTGTCACTCATAGAGGGGCTTTTAAGTGCAACCAACTCCAATTTGGAGTAAGCGCAGCCCCGGGCATTTTCCAATCAATGATGGAACGCCTTCTCCAAGGCATTCCAGGGGTGGTGCCTTACTTCGACGATGTACTTATCTCTGGCCACTCTAAGACCCAATTGCTTGAGCGTCTAAAAATGGTATTGCAACGCTTCAAGGAAAAGGGTCTGAGAGTAAGGAAGGATAAATGCATCATAGGGGTACAGGAGGTCGAGTTCCTGGGCTACTTAATCGATGGCACAGGCATTCACCCCACCAAATCAAAAATAAAAGCAATTCAGGAAGCTCCAGCCCCCAAAAATAAAACGGAGCTTCAGGCCTTCTTGGGATTGCTAAATTTTTACAGCGCATTTCTCAAACAGAAGGCAACAGCTGCTGAGCCATTGCATCGTCTGCTGGGGAAAGCAGTTCCGTGGAGATGGGAGAAAGAGGAGGAAACAGCATTCAAGGCCGTGAAGAGTCTTCTCTCATCCAACAGCGTGCTAATACAATATAACAAGACGCTACCACTTCTGCTAACCTGCGACGCACCACCGTATGGAAAAGGGGCAGTCCTCAGCCACCAACTGCCCAATGGGAAGGAAGCCCCCATTGCATATTTCTCGAAGACAATGTCCAGTGCTGAGAGGAACTACAGCCAGCTGGACAAAGAGGCATTGGCCATCGTGGCAGGCACCAAACGCTTCCACGAATACCTGTAGGCAAAACTTTTACAGTAATAACGGATCATAAGCTGTTGTTGGGACTATTGGCGGGGGACAAACCTACCCCGGCGTACATGTCACCCAGGATGACCCACTGGGCGATATTCCTAGCCGGATATGACTACCGGTTAATCCACAAACCAGGCGCATCCATTGGGAATGCTGACAGATTAAGCCGGTGCCCATCCGTGGAACCAGTGGAAGACCCTGCACCAACCACCAGTCTGCTCCACATTGACACAGACTAAGACTGCCCAGTGACATCAGCTGATGTGGCAGCCCACACCCAGAAGGACCCAGTACTCAAAAAAGTCCTATCCTGGGTCCTGCAAGGCTGGCCCCCCGAAACAGCAGCAGACGAATACAGCCTCTTCACGCGGAAGCAACAGGAGCTGTCCACAATGAAAGGCGTTTTGCTATGGGGAGACCGGGTGCTGATTCCGACCGCGCTGAGGAAAAAGACGCTTGCTACGCTTCACAATGGACACCCTGGCATAGTGCGGATGAAGGCGTTGGCCAGAACTTACGTGTGGTGGCCAGCCATTGATAAGGACATTGAGGAGTGGGTGGCCAGATGTGACCCTTGCCAGGAGGTAAGACCTGCCCCAGCCCAAGCACAGTCGTCAGAGTGGGAGGCACCCAGCAGCCCCTGGGCAAGGGTTCACATAGACTTCGCGGGCCCGATGCAAGGGAAATACCTCTTAATAGTAGTAGATGCCTTCTCGAAATGGCTAGAGGTCATCCCCATGGCATCCACCACAATGGAAGCCACCATCAAGGCCTTACGGCGCCTGTTTGCCACCCACGGGCTGCCCGACGTGTTGGTCTCTGACAACGGCCCCCAGCTGACCTCCAAGCCCATGGAGGAGTTCCTGGCCAACCTGGGCATTCGGCATGCCCTATCCGCACCGTACAGGCCAGCCGGAAATGGGCAAGCAGAACGAATGGTGAGGTCCACCAAAGAGGCCCTCGCCAAGATGGCACCGGGAGACTGGCAGGAAAGGATCAACACCTTCCTTCTGACCCAGCACATCACCCCACATGCCACCACCAGGAAGAGCCCAGCAGAGCTCCTGATGGGCAGGAAGCTGAGGTCACCTTTGGACCGTCTGCACCCACAATACCACACAGACGCAACTGCCACAGCCAGCCGCCCGCTGCGAGCTTTTGCCATAGGAGACCCTGTCTTCGCGCTGAACTTCCACGGGTCTCCGAAATGGCTAAAGGGAAGAATAGAGAGCACAACCGGCCCAAAGTCGTATCGAGTGGAGCTGGAAGATGGACCAGTCTGCCGACGGCACATCGACCAGCTCCGGAAAAGATGGAAGGGGACGAGCCAAAACCAGCCTGATGAGGTAGGCGTACAACACCCCGATGAGGTAGGCCTGCAACACCCTGATGAGGTAGGCCTGCAACACCCCGATGAAGCAGGCCTACAAGACCCAGACGAGGTAGGCCGACAACACCACGGTGAAGGAGGCATGCTACACCCTGGCAGGGAAGGCCGACCACACTCCGACGAGGTCGACCGCCGACGTTCCAGCGAGGCAGGCCCGTACCTCAACAGAGCAGCAAGGCAGCCCCAGTCCCCACAAGTAGACTGGTACCTGCGACTCGAGGGGGACCCGCAACACCTCGGCAAGGATGGCATTTGTCACCCCAACCCCGGAGACCTCCACGCCAACGGTGAGGTAGACGGGGGACAACCCTGCAGGGGAGAATCACACACCCCCAGTAAGGGCAACCAACAACGTCCCAGCAGAGGAGACCATCCCAGCAGAGCAGTAGACCGGGGACAACCCAAGGAGAGCATCTCACAACATCCAGGTGAGGTCGGCCAACAACACACCGGCGAGGTCGACCCATACCACTCAAGCAAGGGCGATCCACAACAACCAGACAAGGGGGCCCTGCAACACCCCGACAAGGTCGGACAGCAGCCACGACGATCCGACCCACAGTACAAGTCCCGAAAACATCTGCAACGACATCATTTACCGGAACCAGAACAAGGAGTAATAACACCAGTGGACTTACCAGGCAACCAGAAGCACCTTCCGAGTGGCGCCCATCCACAAGATACCGGGGAGACCGGGCAGGGATGAGACCAGCAACACCAGCCGGCAGATCCAGAGGTTGGGACCAGAGGAGCAGGCACGGGGCCCGCTCACTCGACGGCCGGACTCCGAGAGCCCCCAGTCCGGGGGTCGGAGAGGACGGAAGCTTCGCCCACTCAGGGGAGTGGCGAAGCTCAGAGTGAACTGCGCAGGTCTGCCAGGACGAGTCAGAGACCCGCCTACCTGCAGGACTTCGTCACTGATTGACGGTGATAGACATTATTCAAACTAAGGGGGGAGGAGTGTTATGTCCTTATTTGGGCATCCGCTCGGGGATTGGCAAATCCACCGGCGGGAGATTCAAGTAGCTGTCATTGGACAGCTACCCTGCCGGAGCACTATAAGAAGGGCTCCGGCAGCACAGTTCCTTGTCTTGTTCTGAGCTGAATAAAGTTACTGAATAGACCCGAGCTGGTCGCGTCTTGCTTTCCCTGCGCCTATCTTACAGATCCAATGGGCAACTATGCTCTAATGCTATCATTAACTTGTTAGCCTGAAAGGTTAAAATTTGGTTTTTGTCTATTTACCTGTTTAAGGTATTGTCTATTTAAGGTCAAAATTTGGTAAGTTGTCTAAACGTATTTATGCTCTGTGAATCTACATACCCTCCTTGATCTATCTTCTACCACAGACCTCAAAAACAAGATGTAGGTCCTTGCAGACAGTCAAAACTAAAACTCATAATTTATGCCACATCTAAAACAGAATCAGTCTTTGGACTCAGTAGGTGCTTTTTCAAAAACTGGAGCTTCCTCTTCAGATATACAAAACAAATACATTTCTCTAGGCAAATGGGACAGCAAAGCAGAAACAAACAAGGAAGTAAGTCACCAGACACCACAAGGGAGAAAGAAAGTGTCATGAAAAATAATTTGAGAAACCAAGTATAATTTCAGTTTATATTAAGCCAATATTCATAAGAGTGCTAGATGCCAAGGTAGCAAATAAAAAACCATGAATAGAAGAGAAAAAATGATATCTAGACCCAAGGACAGTTGTAAGCATTAAAAAAATACATCCAAAGAACAATCAGATCAAATTTTGATCTAGTAAAATAAAAGACATCTACAAAAAGAGCGTCTGCTACCTCATTTAATGAAATCTGTTTGCCTATGTGAAAAGGAGCTAGGATAGCATTTTGAATGTCTGATCTATATTGGAGGTGGCAGTGAGGGCTGTGCAAATATATGATTAGAAAATACAATTCAAAGGCTCTGATCAAATCTCTCAAACTTGATTTGAATTGTTGAACTGAGTTGGATGCCTCCAGGTTGATTTGAAATATTCAGTCACCTCTGGATTCATGGAAATGACTTTTCTAAAGAAAAGTGAAATGGTTTTCCAAACTAAAGTGATTTCATCTGATTTACACAGATCAATCAGAATGCTACAGGATTTGGCCTGGGGTTGTAGAAAAAATGTTTTTAAAAGAAAAAAAAAAGCCTCTGACGATCAGGCAACTCAGCTGGGATCGTCAGAGGCTTTTAAAAGCATTTTTTAAACAACCTCTTTGGCTGAAGAGGTTGTAGAAAAATGCTTTTAGAAGGCTCTGACGATTCCAGCTGAGTTGCCTGATCGGCAGAGCCTTTTAAAAGCAGTTTTTAACAACCTCTTTGGCCAAAGAGGTTGTAGAAAAAAATGGTTTTAAAAGTTAAAAAAATAAAAGATGGCCGTGCCCACCCAGTCACATTACCCACCACCACCACCAAGTCACGCCCACAGAATCGGTAGTAACAAATTTTACATTTCACCACTGGATTGTAACCTCCTGCAGTCTTTCAAAATTTTATTTTATTCTGAACATCTGCCTGACCTTCTGACTGTGCTATTACTTTTGAAGCAAAATTGTTTCTTAAATGCAGAGGTGGGCATCACATACTGTAACAACCAGTTTGCCCGGAACCGAAAATGTGAGCGCACACATGCTCATACTTTGCGCTTGCACTTTCTGTGCATGCTCATGGCATCGAAAACCAATGATTATATAAGACGTGATAGTGCCAGGGTGGGTCGACGGGCCCAGCTGCTGGTCCGCTCGAACCGGCAGCAGCCCACCACTGCTTAAATGAAGAGTAAAGATAATGTGAACACACAAAGCCCAACTATGTGTGAAGAGGATGTCAATATGTCTGACCTCTGCTGAACAGTTTCCAAGGCTATATAATAAACAGTTGTATACAATCAGATGTTAGCATTTAGCAACCACATTGTTTGTCACTAGGGAACTAAGCATCTTTCACTTTAGGAGAGTTTTCATTAATATTGAAACATGGCTAGTATTGTCTAATGGACATTATCAAGCAGCTGTGGAAAATAGTTGTTTCTTAAGATGTTCAAATGGGGAAAAGCTGGTTTGGGATATTGAAAGATCCCCTTCCTTTGAGATTTATATAAAAGGTTAGAGAAGCATCTGTTAGCTATAGGATGTTCTGCCATGATTTATAGTGATTTATCGCATCAGGAAGGAATGTAACATTTTCCACATAAACAAATGATCATTAATGATATTCTGCAACAGTCTGCAGGATTCACAGGTCAGGATGAAGCCTTGTTTCCTTCTGTAAGCCTCCTGTTCAGGATGCTTTCAAAATCCCAGTAAATACTTAAGAACATGAAAATCTGTCTTTGTGATCAGTTTCTTGGTACAGCTCAGTGATTAATTAGTGAAATAACTTTTAACTATACCTTTGAGAGAAGCAGTTAGTATCTGAGTTCAGGTGAGTGAAAGACAAGAAAACTGCTAATCCAAAAACCTTCTCCCCTCTTCCTGCACTACATTGCCCCAAAGTACATCTTGAGTATCTGCACATTGTGTCATGATTCCAAAGGACTGGATAAAAGAATTACTTCCTTTTTCTACATGCCTGATTAGACATGAAATGAAGGCTACACAATTGGAATTCTCAATACAGTTTTTCTCCTGTAAAACAGTCGCAGGGATCCTGGATTTTGAGAGAACCATGCGAAAAACAAGCAGCCTGGAATGGTATTTGCATTTTTCCACCTCTATAGTTAATAACTTATGACAGTAGGATTATTGAATACTGTAGGAACATCCCATCGTCCATGTGTTGTAGCTCAGAGCAAAATGGACTCTTTCTCTTTTTTTTAAAGAAAAAGAAAATTATTGTATAGTATCACAGATATCTTTCATGATGTATAATTTAGTCATAAGAAATTTTAGATCACTTTTATATCACCAAAATCAGCTTTCAAGTGTAAGTTCATTGCTGGTTCAATTCCATAAATTCCAATCGTTGCTCCCATGTAACACCCTTTTTGCGTGAGCTGCACTGGCTCCCGGTGGTCTTCCGGGTGCGTTTCAAGGTGTTGGTTACCACCTTTAAAGCGCTCCATGGCTTAGGACCTCTCCCACCGACCAATATGCTCCCACAGAGAGGGCCTCCTCAGGGTGCCGTCGGCCAAACAATGTAGGCTGGCGACCCCCAGGGGGAGAGCCTTCTCTGTGGGGGCCCCGGCCCTATGGAATGAACTGCCCCTGGACATACGAAGGATCCCCGACGTCCGCACCTTCCATCACGCTCTGAAGACCCTATTATTCCAGCAAGCTGGTCTGACAGGATAAAGGGTTTTTAAATTGGGTTTTGATAGGGGTTTTAAAATGATTTTAGTTGGATGCTTTAAGTTTGGCCAATTGATTGAATTATTTTAATAAGATTTTAATTTTTGTTGTATATTGTTTTTACTATGGCTGTTCACCGCCCTGAGTCCCTTGGGAGAAGGGTGGTATATAAATATAATAAATACAAATACAATCAAGTCATTTAAAAGATAGCATGGTCTTTCTGGATTAAAATATGTATAAATACATTTGCTTTTTTTCAAATATATTTGACAGGCTATTATAAGGTAATATGTGCTGGTTGTTCCCGACTCTAAGGGGTGGTGCTCATCTCCGTTTCAAAGCCAAAGAGCCAGTGCTGTCCAACGATGTCTCCGTGGTCATGTGGCTGGCATGACTAAACGCCAAAGGCACACGGAACACTGTTTCTTCTACCTTCTACCTTCTACCTTCTACCAAAGGTAGTCCCTATTTTTCTACTTGCATTTTTTTTACGTGCTTTCAAATGGCTAGGTTGGCAGAAGCTGGGACGAGTAACAGGAGCTCACCCAGCACTAGGGATTCGAACTGCTGAACTGCTGATCTTTCGATCAACAAGCTCAGCGTCTTAGCCACTGAGCCACTGCATCCCATCAGGCTATTATATATCTCCATTATATCTATTTGGCTCTCATCCCCAAATTCAGCTTTCAAACTTGGAATGAACCAAATTTCATCTGTGGCAAAAAGAAGGAAAGAAATTATGTTTCTTTAAGGGGGCAGAAGAAATTTCAAGATTTTTTTAATGGGGAGCATTTGCACATATCTTATTTCAAAATGCTATGTGGACCTTTTCCACAGAATTCTTTTCAGCTTGTAAAAAAAGCTACCTTAAAAAAAAATGCAAACCTCTTCATCACGTTACATCTTTTGTTGGGAGAGTCAGTTTAGAAATGTTCCTCATCCTGAGCAACTTTAAAATGTCTGGACTCCAATACAACTTAACTGCAGCTGGGAGTTGAACTCCACACATCTTTAAGTTGTCCAGGTTGAGGAACATTGGCTTAGAATTCCTATGTGTATGTTTCTAGCTGCCTACTGGACTGATGTTTCTATGATATGCAATAAATTTAAGAGTTTCTCACACTCATTCCAGTCACCCAAAGTCTTTCTAAAAGCAAATTCAACCCAATCTCCCAATCTTGAGTCATTATATAATTGTTCCATTATGCTTTTCTTTTCTTTCTTCTTTTTCACTACTAGTTTGTTTCATCAACTCCTCCACTATGAGAGATATAAACATTCTATAGTCACTTTATTTAAATGGGTCTTTTGACAAGTTTATCTTTTCCCAGAATTACAACATGAATTATCTAAGCAAGTATTTAATTCATTTTGTGTCCTTGAACTTTTCTTTTGCTGTCCTTTTACTCATAGTGTAAGAATATGACAAAAGTTACAATGATGTAATCCTGTATTCATTGTTGAGATACTCAACATCATGCAAAGTTTCCTTCAAAAATTCTCACTGTCCAATCAGATCATATTCCCTGATCTGAGATATAGCAGAGAAGAAAACAAGGGGTTTTCCAGAGACAGTAAAAAAAATGGAAATGAGTGAATGAATCATGATGATGCCTTCTCATTATATTTTTTTACCATTGTTCTTGATACAAATGAGAGAAAATGAATCAGTCTATCATATTAGTTTGCTAGAAGCCTGGGACCAATGATTGCATGAATCTTTCCTAATAGCTCCCAATTTGGGGAAATCCACAGGAATCTTAAATAATAGAACTGCTTCCCTGAAGACTATAAGTTCAGGAGCTGGAAGTGATTTAAATTTGGGAAAGAATGAAGGAGAAGGAAATAATTGCTTCTGTAACCAAATTTATGAGTTTTATGAGTCTGTGACTTAATTCCCATGTAACTGGGGAATTCCTGACTTGAGAAATACATGTGGTTAAGTTGTACTTGTGAATATATGTGTGTCAATGTGTTTGTGTATCTATGTGTGTCATAAGTAGAAAACAAAATCAGCAGACATAATAGGATGTGAATGTATTTTCCTAAGATATATATACATGAGTTTAGTTGTTGGAACTCTTAAACTTTTACTTCAAGAACATCCACTAATAGTATCACCACCACAAACTACAGAGGCAAAAATGCATGAATGAATTTGTGAATGAATGAGCCATTTGTCCCTCTGTCATTGGGCCCCAAATCATATGCCTGAGATTTCCATTTCTCATGGTAGTAAAAACCATGAATCATGTGCTATATTTCTTTCAAGATAAACTGCAAGTTATTGACATAAGTTAAGAAAAACTGACAAACTCCAACAGCCGGATGTCAGATAGATAATGAATATTCGTTATCAAGGCTGGAT
>WNWU01000018.1:901929-958031 GCA_012654045.1 Ptyas mucosa
GCTTGTCTAGAATGTCTACTTCTATGCCTCAGCTTTGTAAAAAGAGCTTTTCCATTTTATCATATCACTAAATATATTGTGAGAAAGAAGCAACTTAATGGGCTACAACACAACATTTGAAAATGGAGAGAGCCAGAAACTCAAATGTAAGACACTATACTTATCTGAAAATAGGAAGCATTTTAAAAATAGTAATAGAACCATAAATTCTGTTTTAAAACGTTGTTTTATGATATTGGAATTTAGGTAAGCGTTTTAGTAAAATCCTTAAAGTTTTTGCTATTATGATTACCTATAATGTTATATTACCAATTTTGATTATAATGCTTTCTGGTTTTCTTTCATTGATATAATCATGTGATATACTGTATCTATAGCATCTATTTCTCCAGTTGCATTTAAAACATAAAAACCTGTTTAAATTATTAATCAATGTTCTATGTTATCTTAATGGTAAATATAATGTAGGAAAGAAAAAAACTATAGTTAAAACATTATTTGGCTCCATTTTTCTCCAATCCAGCATGAACTATGTGTTCCTTGGAAATGAACATGCTTTAGGGTAACTCCAAAGAAAATATCCAATACCTCTTTATGGCATCCCCTTCTTTCTTGCTCTTCCCCCCACAAAAAATGTCCTAATGTTTATTTCGAATACAGTAGTATTGTTATGGGAATGTGCCCTACAATTTTTGCCTAGTTCTCTCAGCTGAACATCTTCGTTAATGGAAAATGGGAAGCCGCATGGAGTAAAGTTTCTTGGATTTTTAAGAGCAGAAATATAGTACGAATTGTTAACTTGATTTGCAGGGTAGAACAGCAAAAAACAGGCTTTTTTTTATAGTGAATACAGAATCATGGAAATGGGAGATATGTAAAACATCTGTGTATCATGAAAATGCAATTATATTGATGAGGAAATATCTAGAATGGCTGTTTTGGATTATGACGATTTATAAATACAAAAAAATGATTTTTACAAGAATGACTTGTGTCTTTCCTTGTTGGCTACTTTCAAGAAAGTCTATGGCAAGAAGTCTGACGTCATGGACATATGAAATCCTCACTAAATGACATCTGTGTTCCTTGCTTAACCACATCAACCAATGGAATAGCTTGCCTTCAGAAGTTGTGGATGTTCCATCATTGGAGGCTTTCAGAAAGAGACTAAAAAAAATTTGTCTGAAATGGTATAGGGTCCCCTGCTCGAGCGAGGGATTGGACTAGAAGACATCCAAGGTCCCTTCCAACTCAATTATTCTATGTTCTAACCAGGACTGCCAGAACTTCTGTTGTTAAGTAACACAGCCATGTGATTTTCAACTCAGCATTGCTTAACAATGAAGTTTCTGGCCCCAATTAGCATTGTTAAGCAAGGACTACCTGTACATTGAAAAAATAGTCTGTAATTAGAATTAGATATGGTTTCACTAATAATGCCAACACTTCACTTCTCTATTGTTTTCTGGGATCTTCTTCCACCATATATAGTACCAGTGAGGCATTATTACTTTCATATACTTTTCTTTCCCAGTTCTGCTACCATATTTCAGTAAATGTTAGCAGAGGTCTGTTTATTTAATAAAATCTTTTTTCTGCTGAAAATGCTTGAACTAGTATACAAGTAACCTCACAATAAGACAATTACAATCTGGGAAACAACACAATATTCTCATTAATAAATGGAAAAAATATGAGACAGATGATGTTTCTCTTTGATGACTCACAATTAGCTAAACAACCATATCCAAAGATGTTTATTAATATCTTCACTTTAGAGAAGTATCAATTGGAGCATGTTGGCCCTCTATCCTGGGCTCTGTGCTATTTATCATTTTTATCACTGACTTCGATGAGGATGTTAAGAGGACACTTAAAATTTTCAGATGACATAAATCTAAGAAGGGTGGCTCATACTTTGGAAAAAAGAGAACTTTTAACAATGTAGTCAGCCTTGAATAGTGAGTTGAAGCAACCAGGGTGGATGTTATTAGGGAAAATATAAAGTTCTGCAATCAGGATAAAAAAATATAAGGCACAAGTACAGGATGAAGGACACTTGACCTGGCTGTAGTACAAGTGGATCTGGGTTACCTTGTCAACCACAATTTAAACATGAGCCAGCTATTTGATGCAGTTGTCAAACAGACGTTATCTTGAGGAACATAGAAAATATAGTCCAAATTACAGGAAGTATTTTTTTTCAGTTTGCTCTATTCTAGTCAGACTATTTTGATTACAATGTGCAGTTTGGAAAACTACTGTTCAAAAAGGACAGTGACAAACTGAAGTGAGTTCAGAAGAGGGCTCCCAAGCCCTTCATTTAAATTTCCATTGTAAAGTCCATGTTTGCTTTACAAAACAGATATGAGATGTAATAGTAACTGAAAGGTTTACACAGAGAGAAGAGTGGACTTACTCTCTTGCTCCACAAGGCAAGACCAAAGTCAATGGGTTAAAACTGTATAAAGAAATAGATTCAGCTTAGACATCAGTAGTAAAGTCCTAATGGTTTGAGCTGACAGATAATGGAATAAACTGACACATAAAATGAGGTTTTCTGCTGGAGGTTTGGGTGGTCATTTGTCAGAGATGTTTTAGCAGATTCTGCACTGAGCAGTGAGTTGGGTTAGATAACTGACAAGACACAATGGGACCAAGACAGGGGTGAAGTCCAGCAGGTTCTGATAGGTTTCTGGAGAATTGGTAGCGGAATTTTGAGTAGTTTGGAGAACCGGCAAATACCACCTCTGGCTGGCCGCAGAGTGGGGTGGGAATGGAGATTTTGGCAATATCCTTCCCCCAGGAGTGGTGAGGGAATGGCGATTTTGCAGTATCCTTCCCCTGCCACGCCCACCAAGCCACGCCCCACAGATCTGGTAGGGGAAAAATTTGAATTTCACCCCTGGATCAAGATAATATAGCATGGCAGTCATGTCCTGCTTGTTGGTTTTATTTATCACAATACTACATTATACCATCAAGAAAAGTTCCAATTTAGGACATAAAGTAAATAATGGACTGAAGGCTTTCACATATCCACAGCCAAAGCGCTTTTCCTAAAATGCCTTTTTCATGGCATGCAAGGCTTTCAAGGGATCAGCTGCTGGCTTGGATACTAATATTCCTCCTCCTTTATGGTAATCAGCTTGTTAAAAGACATGGATTCTGAGGGACTTCACAGAATAAGACCCCTGTCTTTGGTTGTGGATTAAGCCTGGTTGAATTGTAGATGGTAATCTGTTGCACTGGTTAGGAATGACATCATATAATGTCTCTAAATTGTGTGTAGAGAATGCATTTATTTTAAAGAAAACATTGAAATTCAACAAATCTGATTGTTTTGACACCTCTCATGCTATCAAATGTCTTAAACACAAGACACTGTGTTTTTGTGCCTTATGGTAGTGATTTTGTGTCTGTGTCTGTGTGACTGCGTGTGCATAAGCTAAAGGCCTAAAATAATAATTATTTAAACCACGATGACATATAATTTTAGGGGAACTCTTGTTGAGACTGACAATACAAAACTATCTCTAGAAAAGAGGACTTTCCATTTTACTTAAAACTGAATGTTTTAAAAATGCTATAAATAGAGGAGGCTACTCAATTCATTTCTTCTTCCCATTTAACTCAACTCAGTTACTATATTTTGTCCTGGGGAAAACAAGAGGTAGTTTTCTGGGCATAGTTTTGAATTACCCACAGATATGCAGCAAAAGAAAGGAAATGTGGAGAAAATCACTCATGCCACCTATAAAACAAACTATAAAGACAAAAGCATTCAGAGCTATAGATGCCTATGGTTAGTTATCTTCAAGCAACGTCTTGTACATAAGCCAGCAGATGGGTGTAACTTCCCATCCACAATGGTAGTAGACTCTATATCATAGCTACAACATGAAGCACCATATGTCAGTGATAGTCTCCAATTGCCTGTTCTTCATATGCCAACTGACTATAGTTCTTGACTTACCCCTTAACTATTACCACCTATGACACAGTTGCATAAATAAATTATTACTTATATCATGTTCTTCTCCTTTATCTGATAAAACAATACAAATGAGAAAAATAAAAATAAAACAAAAGAAAGGGGAAGAATAAAACAATATAGCAACAAAAATTATATAACAGATTCTCATACTCACATTTGTGTAGCCAGGGCATCCAGGAGTACATCAGTAAAATGTCACCCAAAGATGAGCTGCGGGGAGAATATCTGAGGCAGTAGCCATCATGGGAGAAAGATTAAGCAGAGGAAGTGTCATGGCAAGACAAGATAGCTGAGGTAGTAAGATATTGGGAAAGCCTATTGGTGGCTGGAAAGGGCTAGGCTAAAAGACGACTGAGGGAATTGTTCATAACAGCACAAGGACAGGCTCTAAGTACCAAATGCATGGAAGCAGGACTCTACCACACTAGACAAGATTCAAGACTACATAGAGAGACCTCAGAGACAGTCTAACATAGTGGCAGGTTGTATAAGGTAGGCAGGAGCAACATCCATTGAACGGCACAACCAAGTAGCTGATGTTGCATACAGGAACATCTGCATAGTGTATGGACTGTACCCTCCCAAATTCAGAGGGGAGATTCCACAGAAGGTCATGAAGAATAAGAAGCTAAGATCCTGTGGGACTTCCAGGTCCAGATGGACCAGCAGGTAGTGATCAATTAACCAGATATTGTTGTAATATACAAAAGACCAGAAGACAGCAGTGATAGAAGTAGCAGTGCAAGCTTCAGCAACATCATGAAGAAGGAGTATGAGGAGCTGGAGAAGTATCAGGATTTGCAGGAGAAACTAAAGAGGATGTAGAAAGTAAAAGTCAGTGGTATTGGGAGCACTCAGGGCTGTGACTCCTAAGCTGGGAGAGTGACTCTAACATATCTGAGGAACAACTTCAGAGTTCTCTGGCCAGGAGAGTGCAGTGTTAGGAATAGTAAAATATTGCAGAATTCTCTAAATCCCAGGCCTATGGGAGAGGACCTGAGATTGAAATAGATGCATATAATCCACAGGGATGAAAAAGGAATGTCTGTGTATTTATGTGTTACCATCCATTGTCCATATATAATTTGAGCGATTTGTTCATGAGTCACATGAAGTCTTCAATCAACTGGATAATTGAGGCCTTAAAATTATGTATGAAAAGTATGAAGGCTATTGCTTAGCGCATTGTAAGCTGCCCTGAGTCTCCAGAGAAGGGCGGCATATAAATCAAATTTTTTTAAAAAAATTATCTTTTGAATATTGAAGAACTAGTTGATCATGGGCTGAATATGAATTAGCAATATGATATGGCTACTGAAAAGACAGCTACAATTTTAGAATACATACATTGAAATATAGTTTTTAACTATAGTAATGCTATTATACTATGCATTGATCGGTTCTTATCCTAAAATACTGTGTCTTTTACTGGACAGTGCACTTCATTTGAAAATTCAGCAAAACAACAGCTACAAAGAAGGCAGTATTGTGATCAGAGGACTAGAAACTCAGACTTATAAGGAAAGATAAAAGAAATGGGCATACTTAGCCTGACAAAAAAAACAACTAAGTAAAATATGACCGAAGTTTTCAAAAAGCTAAAAGGTATCACAAAGAAGGCCAAGATCTGTCCTCTTTCATCTTAAAAGCTCAGGTTACAGAATAATAGTATTACAATAGGTTATGAAAGGCAGATTCTGGCTGAGTGTTGTGAAAAGCTTCCTCACAGTAAGAAAAGTTTGCCAATGAAACCTATGACCAAAAGAGGTGCTGACTTCCCTTTCAATATGTTAGCCATCCATCCATCAGGCTGTGTTAATTTGGATTCCTGATTTGAATAATGGCCCAAATGACCTTCCAATGCCATGAATACATATATCTATAAAATCATATATTCTATTGGCTGACTGTTGACCATTCATTCCTCTATATGTAGAAAACACCAGCAAGCTGGCAGCAATAGCTACCCAAGCCAGATGGAAGGAGATATCATATCTCCTGAGTGGCGTAGGAGGCTAATGCCTCCTACTAAGGCAGCATTTAACATCCAGCTTCCTGCAATTACTGCGAGTTCAATTCTCACCAGGCTCAAGGTCAACTCAGCCTTCCATCCTTTCTAAGGTGGGTAAAATGAGGACCCGGTTGTGGGGGCAATAAGCTGACTTTGTATAAAAATATACAAAAGTATGAAGGCTATTGCTTAACGCATTGTAAGCCTCCCTGAGTCTCCAGAGAAGGGTGGCGTATAAATAAAATTTAAAAAAATATATCATATCCCCCTATATACAATGAAACTAGCAGGAGGCCTACATAGAAAATCATAAAGTTTCTAGAAAAAGTCCTTCAGGAACAGCAAGGTGTATTTGAGATCCACTGAAATGATCTATTGGTGGTAGTTAATTTAAAGTGTGGCTAATTCATTCCTTTGTCCATAGCAATGCATATCACATTTTAGAATCTTCCTCATATACCCCTAATCATGGCAATAATCCTTCCTTCTGCACTGTCCATCTGATCTTGCCCTCATCTCATACCCAACCTACAGGTGAGGCAACATAAATTCATATTTAACTGCTATAGTTTTAAAGTAGTGTTTTCTTAGCTCAACATAATGCTGGTCATGGATATAAACTAGCAGGTATTATTATAATTAAAGCAAGGTTTGGACTTTGGCCAGCTTCTACTGGCTATTTTCAGCTCCTGTGGCATGCCCTTTGCCCTACATCTTATTAGACCTTATTCGGGTTCCTTATAGAAATGCTAAAAAAAACCTCTCAAACTTCCTCAGTTGCTTCAAAGTGCAACATCTTGTGAAAGAATCACAAAGGTAAGCTGCATGTGCAATGCAAGTTGCATCTTGAAATATAATTGATATGATAATGAACTTGACTGATTATGTGCCATCAAGTTATTTTCAATGCCTAGCAATCAGATAGATATTTTCCATGGCAATCTATTCCTAATCTATTCCATGCAGAGATATTTTTACTTATTTACAAATACTGAGGATATATAATACATGGGGGGGGGGGGGAAGTATACAGATTTTGGTTCATTTTGGTTCCTTTGGCAACATATTAGATTTGTCATTCAAATCCATGCAAAGTTGTAATAAAAATGCTGGCTATTCATAGTGAATGCTTGCAGTATTGCATATGTCTATTTTGCCTCTCAAATGTTAGTTCTTTTCAGAAGTCTGGAAATCAGTGCATTTAAGGGACAAAAGAATATGTCTGAAAATGAAAGTGAACTCTGAAAGTTACTTTAGGTGAAGACCAGAGGTCGGTTTCAGCAGGTTCTGACCAATTCTGGAGAACCAGTAGCAGAAATTTTGAGTAGTTAGGAGAACTGGTAGTAAAAATTCTGACCTTCCTTGTCCTCATCTATTCTATGCCTCCCATGTCCCGGCTGATTGGGAAGAAATGGGGATTTTGCAGTATCCTTCCCCCGGAGTGGGGTGGGAATGGAGACTTTACAGTATCCTTCCCCTGCCATGCCCACCAAGCCATGCCCACCAAGCCATGTCATGCCCACCAAGCCACACCCACAGAACCGGTAGTAAAAAAATTTGAAACCCACCACTGGTGAAGATGTAATCTGTACTATATTTCTCCAGCTCCAGTTTATCAGAGCTAAACTCTCACCATGCTTCATGTGGATGACTATTAATCTGTTTCTCAAAAAAACCTACTAATTTGTGACTAGTTCTGAATGAAACATAATATTAAGAGAAACTTTCTCTAGAGCCCAATAAAAGAATTTGACATCCTTCCAGTACTTCGAGCCTGTAAATTCTTGAATTATGTGGGTTTCTGTTTTTTTACTGGCCTAAGCAACATAGCACTTTCTGCATTTAGGCACTGACAGATATGCCTTAGTGTTGTTCTCGTTTCCCCTAATTTAATTTCATGAACTGTACTGTGAAGAAAGACCTCCTTTGTTTCATTCTTTAGCTGCTCTGAGAGAACCATAATAATGGAACTTTGCCATAACATATACCTCTGAAACTTACTATGATGATTTTAAATTTGGGTACAGAATATTGGGCTTCAGATTTAGGTTCTTATTTAAACAAGGACTTGCTATTTTCAGCTGCTGTAGCCATTCCAGCCTCTACACATGACATAACCCATATTTAGATTAAACCCTTGGGAAATCATCTTTATTCCAAAATTCAATTTACAGAATAATCAGAATCAAGCTAAGACATCAAACACTGCTTTGCTTATTTGAATTGCCCCTTCTGGGATTTTTAGTTATTATTTACTTTAGTTATTAATCAAACTGCCCCAGTCACTTGATTCTTGGCAGCTCACATAAGAAGAATATGCAATAAAATATAAAACATAAACATGAAATAAATAAGACCCAAAGACAGCGTGTAACATCAGGCCCCAATGTTGCCATCTCCCCCGCTACTCCCCCACCCTCCACCCCAGAAAAACTCTGTTTGGCTTTTTCTAATGTTGGAGACAAATGAATTTCAAACAGGTGATCATTCCAAAAGGTTGATCCCATCACTGAAAAACAATGTTTCTGGCCCTTCAGCTCCAGATCTTCTAAAAATAAGAGATCACCAGCTGCTTCTCCTAACGTGATCAAAATGGCCAGGCTGACTGTGGTGAGGAGATGCTATCATGCAGCTAATCAAGTCAAAAAGGGCTTGATAGGTTACATTGCATCCAGAAACAAATAGGAAGCAAATGCAGGGCTCATAAAACAAATGCCATATGTGCCCAACAGTTTGCAGCACATGAGCACCTGGCCATACGTTTTGGATCCACCGAAACTTCCAAGTGGTCATTAAAAGAAGCCCCATGTAAATTGTATTGCAGTAGTCTACTGTAGTTGAGTGTTGATGAGGACGTGAGCCACTGTAGTCAGATCTTCTCATCCCAAGTAAGGCCGCTACTGATCTATCAGCCAAAGCTGGGCAAAGGCTCCCCTGACCTTGGCCTTCACATGCTGATCTAGCAGGAGCTGCATGTCCAGGAGCATGAGAAAATCATGGACTTGCTGCTTCGGGGTCAGTGCAAGCCTATGCAGAAACAAAAGAGGAAACATAAAGGAACCCTGGTGTATAACTCCATCTTCTGAGGATTTAGTTCCAGTCAACATTCTCCTATCCAGATTCATAAAGTGTTCAGGACTTCAATTATATCTCTGGGCCCTATGAAAATATGTTTGAAATATAATTGAAAAACATTTCCTAAAGGCTTGCTGGAATCCCGTTATTAGAACAATGCAGTTATATTAAGTATAAGATAATTAATTAACAGATTTTAATAAATTAAACAAAATCAAAGAGCTAGGGAGTTTATTCTGGACAAGCACTCTAACATAACAGTTAACAGGGTTGCACTGATGATGTTACCTAATTTGGTAATGAAATGTCTTCAGCAAAACCACCAAGCCCTGAGAGTACAAGGACACCATAGTTCAGCCCTGAGCTACAAATATTCTCTTCTAACAGATCTGGGTTGCAAAAATCCAGATGACCACTATATGACAGCAAAGCATTAGAGTTTTCTGTTTTATTTGGTTGCCATCTTTTTGCAGCCCAGTTTAATTAAGCAGCCTTAATCAAACTAATTTGTTTCACACAACTTTTCTTAATAATTTTGCAATTGTTTCCTGTTTTGTCCTTTATTTTTATGAGAAAGTTTCCTCATATCTTCTGACTTACAGAAATTACAACATGGAAATATTATGAAAGTGACTGAGATCCTGAGAAACCTAGTCAAAATCACAATACTTTTACTTTAAACCTGTGAAATTTTTGAAACGATGGCTTGAACCGTTTACTATTCAGTCTTCTCTTTGTGTTTTTTATTTTATTTTATTGTAGTTTTGCACTGAATTTATTTTTGCTGCATTATTAAGCTCACACATTTAGTAGAAAGTATATTTTCTGCTTTTTTTAAAGTTAATAATACTAAACTTAAAAGCAGATGATCCAAGTAATCATGTCTACCCTATGTTAACGTATTATTTATTTATTTATTTATTTATTTATTCATTCATTCATTCATTCATTCATTCATTAAATTTATATACCACTCTACTCCCGAAGGACTCAGGGCAGTGAACAGCCAAACGATAAAATACATATAATACAAATATGTAAAGACTGTTTAAAATACAATTAAATAATTTGGTCCTGCAAACAGAATTAACAACCTCAAATTTATAAGACAGATTTAAAATTTAAGAATTTAAAGCAGGTTTAGAAAGAGGTTAGGCCAGGCCGGCCTGCTGGAATAGAAATGTTTTGAGGGCACAGCGGAAAGCGCGAAGATCCAGGATTGTCCGTATCTCCGGGGGGAGCTTGTTCCATATGGCGGGTGCCCCGACAGAGAAGGCTCTCCCCCTGGGGGCCACCAGTCGACACTGTTTGACCGACGGCAGCCTGAGAAGACCCTCTCTATGGGAGCATACTGGTCGGTGAGAGGCTACTGGTGGTAGAAGGCGGTCTCATAGATACCCCGGTCCTAAGCCATGGAGTGCTCTAAAGGTGGTAACCAAAACCTTGAAGTGCACCCGGAAGAACACAGGGAGCCAGTGCAGCTCGCGTAGGAGGGGTGTCACATGGGAGCACCACGTCACTTCCGTAATGACCTGCGCGGCCAGCTTTTTGGACCAACTGGAGCCTCCAGATGCTCTTCAAGGGAAGCCCCATGTAGAGAGCATTGCAGTAGTCCAGGCGGGAAGTGACAAGGGCATGAGTGACCGTATTTAACGAGTCCCAATTCAGAAAGGGGCACAACTGGCGTACCAGGCGAACCTGATAAAAAGCTCTCTTGGCCACAGCCGTCAGGTGCTCTTCTAAAGACAGCTGTGAGTCCAGGAGGACACCCAAGTTGCGACCCCTCTCCGTGGGGGCCAATGACTCACCTCCAATGGTCCGTGATGGCACCAACTGACTATATCGGGATGTCGGAAACCACAGCCACTCGGTCTTGGATGGGTTGAGTCTGAGTCTGTTCTTCCCCATCCAGATCCCATATGACCCAACAATTTCATTAAATGCTATTCGTATTCATTCAAAAATTATTAACATTTCAAATTGCATGAATAAACAACTTCAGACACTTTTATAAAGGAGTGTTGGTCAAAAATATTTATGACATACCTGTCAGATCTCTTTCTGAAATCTGTCTTCTAACCTCTATATGGTTATTTGAACTTATTATGGTTTATTGCACAATCGGTCAGATGTTTAGATTGGATTTGGCATTTTTATTGAGTCCTTCCCAAGAACCGTGAATGGGTAGATATTGTTGCCTGATGGTATTAAAGGTATCATCACATATTATACAGATAATCCATAATTAGATTCACAGTCAAAGACTGGTGAAAAATTAATAAGTCAAATCCTAACCCAGGAACTAAGCATTATCAAGATAATGCCTGAGAATATAGGCAGTTCCAAACAGTGTGGGTTTTTTTCCCTAATATTAGGGTGATATTCTGAATCTGATTTAGGGAAATACTGAATCTGATAAATTCAGTATTTCCAGGTTTTGATGAAGTTCTTTAAATCTGAGAACACTAACAGAGCCTGTAGTACAGTGGTTTAAAGCACCCTGTTATTAACATCTATTAACATCTGCTGCTTGCAATTACTGCAAGTTCGAATCCCACCAGGCTCAAGGTTGACTCAGCCTTCCATCCTTTCTAAGGTGGGTAAAATGAGGACCCAGTTTGTGGGGGCAATAAGCTGACTTTGTATAAATATACAAAAGTATGAAGGCTATTGCTTAACGCACTGTAAGCCGCCCTGAGTCTCCGGAGAAGGGCGGCATATAAATCAAATTTAAAAAAAAAAACAAAAAACTAATCATAATTGGAATAACAATGGATTTCTTTTTCATAAATATTCAATCATCTGTAGGTCCCAGTATTTCATAATTTTTTATAACTGTTTTTCCTCAATCGAGTGGAATAGCAACAATGATGAACCAGACTTTCTTCTTCTGATTGCTATATCAGGAATGTTATAAACAAGATGTCTTGCTCTCTGGATCCCACAGAGGTCCCACAGAATCGTAACCTGCTCATTTTTCAAACCTTTCTCAACTTGATGGTCAAGGGTAACTCTTGTTACATTCAAATCCAAACCTCTGGCAGAGTTTCCAATGAATACTTCTGGCAACTTAGTCATGACTCTGCTTATAGAGTCTTTGTAAAATTTTGCTGCAGCCACTGGCTGAATGGTCAACTGTTTTATCCTTTTCACTACAGAGGCATTTTTTGCAATACTTTCTCTTTCCTGAAATTAGTTGGCAAAGTTTATTCTTGAACCTTTAAAATAAAGCCTTCGGATTCTTTCTATTTTGTCTTGATCTTAACCATCTCCGTATGATTTTTAATATTTTTTTTTAAAAAATTGATTTATATGCCGCCCTTCTCCGGAGACTCAGGGCGGCTTACAATGCGCTAAGCAATAGCCTTCATACTTTTGTATATTTATACAAAGTCAGCTTATTGCCCCCACAAACTGGGTCCTCAATTTACCTACCTTAGAAAGGATGGAAGGCTAAGTCAACCTTGAGCCTTGGTGAGATTCGAACCTGCAATAATTGCAGGCAGCTGATGTTAATAACAGGGCTTTAGACCACTGTACTATCCAAGGCTCTATCCAATGAGCTTTTCCTTCTGTAACCTTCATGTATTGACCATACACTGGCCTGTTCTTCCAATTAGTGACAGAAATAAACATTTTTTATTTTAATAAATAACTCAAGCCAGTGAATACACACAATTCTTCTTGCTCCTATTTTCCCCACAACAACCACGTGAGGAGAATTGGACTGAGAGTGACTGGCCCAAAGTCACTCAGCTGGCTTTCATGCCTAAAACAGACTAGAACTCACAGTCTCCTGTTTCTAACCTGTGCCTTAACCACTAGACCAAACTGGTTCTAGTGGCAATTAAAAGAAAAGAGTGTAACAAAACAAAACAAAAGTAAAAATATAAACTCAACAGCACTGAAAAGACCTAAATTACCGTAGTCCTTCCTATAATTTGTCAATCCTATTCTAGTTCTTCAACGGTGGAATAGATGTATTTGAAATTTTCTTCAGTTTTACTTTTCACGTGTGTGACAGCTTTCCATTTTTTCTGAACATTTATACTAATCAAGGAGAGAACCAACCTAGAACTAAGAGAAGTTCCCTGACATCCAGTCTCTTCTTAAAAACTTCAAGTGTTGGAGCATTCACAACTTCTGGAGGCAAGTTATTCCACTGATTAATTGTTCTGTCAGGAAATTACTCCTTAGTTTTTGATTGCTTCTCTCTTTAATTAGTTTCCATCCATTGCATCTTGTTCTGCCTTCAGATACTTTGCAGAATAAGTTGATCTCTTCTTCTTTGTGGCAGCCCTTTAGATAATTGGAACACTGCTATCATGTCCTCCCTGGTCCTTCTTTTCATTCCTACAACTGTTCTTCATATGCTTTAGCCTTCAGCTCCTTAATCATCATTGGTGCTCTTCTCTGCACCCTTTCTAGAGTCTCAACATCTTTTTTATACCATGGCAAACAAAACTGGATAAAGTATTACAAGAGCAGTCTTATCAAGATATTAGAAAGTGGTACTAACACTTCACGTTTAAGTTCTTCTACATTCTAAGGTATAGCATTACAAAGAATCAGCCTTCCTTGTGGAGGAACAGATGATTATTTTTTGCCTGTCACTTTCATACATATCATATGAGATATGTTATAAAACATATAAATACTGTAGGCTCCATCCTGATTTTCTGTTAATCTGAAGGCAACCCTGAAAAATTAAAACTACATTTTAAAATCATTTTTGATCATAAAATATGCATTTCTAAAAGATCTTATTTGTCATGGTGGTACAAATCAGATCAATTCACATCAGAATTCATAAAGATGACATATCTCAAACATCCCTAATTTTCAGGTGATCAAAAAGGCAATCTTGATACAATTTCATAACTACTCCAGGTCTCTCTTTATACTATGTGTTACTAACGTACAGGAGCACATCTGTAAAAGTGGTCTTGATATAGTGTTCTGTATGACTGCACATGAGAAATCATGGTGCAATCATACAGAAAACTATATCAAGACCGCTTGTGGTAGTGTATAAATGTGTGTATTTATATGAGCAATGCTGGGAAAAAGAAAAAAAGTAAGATGGTTGATAGACTTCAAACCTGCAGAAAATATAGCGTAGTCCAGTTCTAGAACTAATTTTGAGCATGACTTAAATTGAGACCCACAGCAAAGCTATGGTCCTGTTAAACAATGGCAGCATAGTAAGCTCACTGCAGTAGATCTCCATATGTGGCTGACCATGATCTTCTGACAGTACTGGACGGAAAGGAATGAAGTTGAAAGTCCAATTATCTCTACAGAAAACTCATACTCTGTCTACAGCAGAGATAGTCTTCTGTATCTTGTTTCATTAAACTGACTGTGTAAACTTTATAATTTTATGATTTTCTTCACATAAAGAGATGGAGGTTGAAATAAAGGAAATGGGTTGATATCTCTTCTAAAGTTCTGAAGTTGAAGGGAAAAATTAAGTTGGAGATAACAACTTTGTATTTTCCTATGCCTGAAGGAGGAATAATTTATTCTCTAAAAGATTACATTTTGGCACACTATTTTATTAAAAAAGAATGATTTTCAAGCCAGATCCTGAAGACCAGCTGTTCTGAAGACCAGAACATCACATATACTGTGTTTCCCTGAAAATAAGACCCTGTCTTATATTTTTTTGAACCCCGAAATAAGCACTTGGTCTTATTTTCAAGGAGGTCTTATTATTTTGGGGTGCTTGGAGCAAGATGGGGTTCCTCTTGCCGTCTTACCTGATTTCCAGCTCTGCGTTTAAATATTTTTGGGGAGGACTTATTTTCGGGGGGAGGATTATTTTAGTGCATGTGTTCAAAAAGCCCGACTGGGCTTATTATCAGGGGATGTCTTATTTTTGGGGAAACAAGGTAAGATACGTGTCCATCCTGTGCATAGGCATATTTACCAATAGGAAAGTCTCCTGAATTTCATGGGCATTCATCTAAGCAATAAGTATACCTGTGGCCTCAGGAAGAAACATTACTTCCAAGTTTTTAAGATCTCAAATTATAGATCTCAAACACTGAAGCCCATCTGGTCTAGCCCTGACCCATTGAGGAAGGGTTCTTCTAATCTAACAGAGTAGCTCTTATCATATCACACACTGATGTAGGCCATAGCATAGTGCTGAGATAGGAAGATCAAAGGAAAGCTTTTTTCATATGCAGTTCAGTGCTTCCTGTTGATATGGCTACATGCACTTAACTGCTGTCTATTTCATATTGAAGCTAGTTGCAGGATTCCAGCCATATTGTTCTTTTCTGCTTCTACTTACTTTCAAGCAGATGACAGGGGCTGCAAATGAAAGATGTCCACTTTACATGATGAAATAGAAGTTCACCTGGCAATACTTTGGAATTCCATGCCTTCAGCAGATCTGATACACCGATTTTTTGGGGGGGAAGGAAATCAATGCACGCACACATGACCACAAGGAAGCATCTTGAATGTTATTCAACTATCTCCAATTGTATCCAAGCCTCTATTCTTTACTTGTATTCATTTCTTGTGGAAATGGGAAAAGTGCTATGCAGAAGTCAAAGGGAGGCAGTTATAAATAAAATAGCAGTTGTATTTCCAAAATAATATTTTGTCTTCTTTTGATATAGTCAATTGCTAATGTTAACTCCATCTGAGATATATGAGAGCAGGGGCTGTGGGTTTTTCCCGACCTCTCCAATCCCTCTGAAGTTCTTTCTGTGTATTAAATATAACAGGTGCATAGGTTTGGTTTGTGTTCCTTCCTTTATTCCTATGGAAATAATAAACAAAATATATTACAAAAAGATAGATCCTGGGATGTTCTGTGAGCAAACAAGAGGGAAATGGATCAATAACAGATCAAAAGGGACAATAAATCAACAGACTAAAAATAGTATTCAGTTAAAATTGTAGGCCTCCTTTGCTGAGTCCAAGGGCAAGGCCTCATAGCCATCAAGCTCTAGTACTAATGTCAAATACAGCTGGCGCTGGCAGTTTGCAGAGGTGGGGAACGGATTGAAATATCTGTCAGTTGCTAGTGATCCACTAGAGGCCCTTGCGGCATAAAAGGAAAAGTTTTCTTGGAGAGCTAAGGGGGCTCATTCATTTATTCTTATTGACAATCTTTCTGAAGGACTTTAAATGCAATGGCAGTTGTGATCTGTAAACTAATTGGGATACAAGATTCAGATTTCTCCCAATCTAACTCTGCTCTAATAAACAGAACAGTGGTAGGCAATTTTGTATGCTCAGCAATCACTGCAAAAAGAATTGGGTTCTTCCCTCTAGGAACTTTATTTCACAGAATAAAGATAGAAGCTCACTGGATCGTGCTATTTTGGCCCATAACATTATGAATGAGTCAGCTATCTCTTTCCAATCTGATGAGGAGAGAGGTTCTCTGCCACTTCTGCATAAATTACGAAATTTCCCCAGCCTTACCGTGGAAATTCTGTTAAGCAAGAGCATTGCTGCTAACAGCCTTTTCACAGGAATACAAAAACTGTGGCTAGTTGCAAACTTTATCAAAATGTCCTTTTCTTTAGCATTTAGCACTGTGGAGAGCTTACCAAATCTAAACTTGAATCATTTCAATTCAAACCTTTTTGAAATGGAATCATTTGATTTCAAACTTCTTTGCCCCTTCTTCATTAAAACGAGACCTTCCATATGCGTGTTTACTACAGACTTCCTAAATTGAATGGGAATGGCTGTCAAGATGAAGATGCACCCCCTTAACTGAATCAGCCATCTGATGAGGAAACCTGTAGGTGGCAGTACAAAATATTCAATACTGGTGTTATCAAAGAAGTTTCATGTAATTATTTAAAATTAAACAATTCATAAATGGCATAAACAAGAACTAATTCTTATAGAATTATTGATTATGATGATGACGATGATGATACCACCAAACTAATAGGACCATGTTCTGAAAGTTACAACAATAAAATACACTGCTCAAAAAAATAAAGGGAACACAGGCAGAAGATATCCGAGATCTGAATGAATGAAATAGCCTTATTAAATACTTTGTTCATTACATACAGTAGTTTTGTGTTCCCTTTAGTTGTTTGAGTAGTGTATAAACTACTGTATGTAACGAACAAAGTATTTAATAAGGCTATTTCATTCATTCAGATCTCGGATGTCTCCTGCTTGTGTTCCCTTTATTTTTTTGAGCAGTATATATAACTCTTGAATTAAAATTAGCTAGATTCCAAGAAATTAACTACAATGTAATGTTGTTTTTAAAGGAGTTAAACCAATTCAAGGCTATTTATTCTTTTACCTTTCCATTACTTTGATTCATGAGGGAGCCTATGTTGGGCTTCGGAAGAAGAGGAGAGAATGGCTGTTCTATCTTCTCTCTCTCTCTTTTTTTTCAAGAATCTTTGAATGACCCATCATAGTCTTTTTTTGATTTTACATTGTCCCTTGTGAAAAGTATGGGTCTGATATAAACTTAACATTTCATTGTCTAGCTTTTAAACTTTGAGTTGTTTCTTCTGAAGTTTAAAATTGACTATAACAGCTTTGTGGAAGGGCAAGTTACAGTATGATCTTCCAGCTTTAAAAAATGATGCCTTTGCTTCATATTTTAAAAAGTGGTATTTTAAAAAGCAGTGCATTTAGACTTGCGGGGGTATACTAGTCATTTTCCTGTTCTTTCTGTCTTCTGAAGAATTCACAAAGTGGAACAGGAGGATGCATAGCTCTCCAAAGTAACCACAGAGCATATATGCTAGTACTATCAGAGTACCTGCTTAAGCTGAAGAGGGGTGTATTAGAATCCACAAATGGTTCAATCAGGTAATGGAAAGTGTCAGTGCATTTGAAATGTCTTCTCAATCTGGGACTCCTTAGAATTAAGTTTAATAGTGTTAAGTACTAATGAATGTTTACAGATCACTGCCTTCCTACCTTGCAGGATAGCAACCAAGATCTCCAGAGCATCCACCACTGCACTGAAATGCCTCTATCTGGTGGGTCCTTTCTCAGATGAAGGCATCATAAGCATGGTGACCATGTGTTTGTTGATTGCACATAGTATTTTAAAGGGCTAAGGGCATTATCACTTTATAGGCAGGAAATACAAGTCTGCTTTTAAAATAAAATGAAATTACATAAAAGGAAAGATGTCTCAGAGATTTGTGCAAGAGCATTGAGACAACTTTCTCAACACTGATACTGAGGATCTTTGATATTTTTTTTAACTTTAAGGAAGATATTCAGAACTAAAAGATAACACAGTGAAACAAAGATTTCCTGGTTGAAATGCGGATATTCTTCTACTTTTCTGGTCCTCTGCTCTTAACAGTCCTACAGAATGTTAAGAATGTATATATAAGCACAATGATTTCATGTGAAAGAAGGCAAGCAAAATGATTAAGTGTGGATGTGATATAGGTATGTATGTGTGTGTGTGTGTGTGTGTGTGTGTGTGTGTGTTCTGAGGTTTTCGCGGGTGTTTGTATGTAGGTCTTTGGTTATTCGTTTTCTCAAAACGTTGCCAAGACACTTCCAATTTTATGTGGGAGAAAACCCAAATAACCAAAGACCTACATACATACATACATACATACATATATATATATATATATATATATGTGTGTGTGTGTGTGTGTGTGTGTATGTATGTATGTATATGTATGTATATATATATCTCCAGTGTGATTGACTGTCAATCAATCATTGTCAACTTTAGCAATCTTTTTCAAAAGGATCCTTCAGATCTTCAAATGGTGTACTGATCACACTATAACTAAGTCCATCCACCTTACTGCTAGTCTTCTTCCGTTTCTTTTCATCTTTCCCAGCATTATAGTCATTTTTGGAGAATATGTCTTCGCATTACGGGTTCAAAGTAGGATAATTTAGGTCTGTTCATTTAAGCCTTGAGTTTGAATTTTAGGTAGATTTGTTCAATGACAAATCTATTAGTTTTCTTAACAATCCATGGTATTTTGTCTCAATGAAGCAGCCCCACAGGACTTGGTGGAGCTCATGGAAAGTTGGGATTACAATATTATTTGGGCAATTTGCTACCACATGATGAACTGACTCATGCTAACTTAATGCTTGTAGACATATTCATGAAGTTTAAGGTTTCCTTTCAATACTAATCAAGAAAGACACAGAGAGATATTTTGTCAGTATCAATTACTGCAGAAAATGAATGGAGAGTGCTATTACAATGACATCTTGCAAACCCTGTTTATATTCTCCCTATGAGTAGCCATTGTAGCAAAAGATAACAGAGTTGTTATTTGGCTGCCAAAAAGCGCTAGTCTATTTAGTTTAAACCTACATGGTTATCCATGATATACCACATGATACAAAATAGGTCCACATCAGAAAGATGACTGGTATCCTGCATATTATCCAGGGACTTCTCTTACCACCAATGTTACCTTGTGGTCAGGCATTGCATCCAGGCAGGTCCAGCACCAACCATCCACATGAAATGCCTCCACATTTCCCACCAAAGTGGTGCCTATTTATCTGCTCACATGTAGCTCACATGCCTATTGCTAGGTGGGCAAAAGCTGAGGCAAGTGATGGGAGCTCACTCTGCCGTGTGATGTTAGGACTCAAATCGCTAGAAAAGACCATTTCCAGTATCTTTAAGCTACTGAGCCAGTGCATCTCATTATAGTAGAAATGGTGTGGTTACAGGAGTAGGTCAAATTAGCAATTAATTAAGTTATTTAATTAATTAAGTTTCTCCCTTGGCATTTGTTATATACCATTGACACTGATCAAGGCTGAATGATATCCCCACCTTTCAAAGTCTTATTTTCCTGGACATAAGCCTCCAAGGAAGACTCTTGTTCAAAGTGAAGTAAATGGAGAGTAAAGAAAGGACCTTTTCATGATGCAATTTAGAACTTTCTTCTGACGTAAGTTCTCTAGGAACTACCAGTAATATAGTTATTCTTTCAGAACCAAACCATATTACATCTGATTTTCCCTAATCCTTTCATTCCTGTAAGTATTTAAATATTGCATGAGTTTGCTTATTCTGGGTTATTTATCAAACATTACACTTTTATTCTTATTTGTATATGTAGCAACTATCTTAACAACATCATTGAAGGTATGCTTCAACCACTTTTCAACAACATGAAAAAAAATAACATCTATATACTTTTTGATTTCATTACTTTATTTGTTTAATGTTCAAGACCAGTTCAGAGGCAAAATATGACTTGGAAATCTCTTGACAAAGCTCTGAAAACAGTTCTTTCCAATTCAGGAACTCCCAAAGGGAGCTATGTTAAGGCAGTGTTTCTCAACGTAGCAGCGTAAACTGTGTGGATTTCAATTCCCACAATTCCCTAGTTAGCATGCTGGCTGGGGAATTGTGGGAGTTGAAGTCCACCCAACTTATAGCTTTCAAAGTTGGAAAACACTGTATTAAAGATTTGCTGACAGGCTTGCCAGGAAGGAATGTAGATACCTCCAGCCAAACATTCCTTGCTATGTTCCTAAACTATCTACTAATCTGGACCAGCTCAAGAGAAGTCTGGTATGTTGTAAGCCTAGTGGGTTCTTGCCAGCTGGAGAGAAATGAATCCATATAATTTCTTTTTCACTGCTCCTCTAGACATCTTTAACAGCCTGCTTGAAATCAATGGGAGGCAATTTATCTACAGTTTGGGACCATACCTGGAAGAGAGGGGGTTTGGGATCCACAGTTCCTGCCAATAAGCTCATAATGAAGTTTTAGCCTGCCTCCCTTTGCCCATTTCCAACAGTGGAGTTCTGGCAGTGAAACAAGATCAGGCTTGGTGGCTTCTAAAGGGACAGGGAAGGGACTTCTAAATGTAAATGTCTTCATCCAAGACTAGAAGTCTGTTTTAGAAAGAGGAAACAAATTCTGTGATACCTCCCTGGATATCCTGCTAAGGACCACAGGTCTAATTCTCAGGGATGAGTTTTCTTCAGCAGGGAAATAAATTTTTGAAAATACATGTCTGAGGCAGGAAAGTAAGAAAATAAAAGCACTTGACTGATCTCGATAAACTAGGTATGTGCTCCAATGTTGGAGTTCTGTGAAGCATGAGATGAAATTGTTCTGCTTTAAGTATTAGCCAAGTAATCAGTACATTTAATTAAACAGAATCTAATGAATTGTATTACAGATATTGAATGACGTTTTAAGTTTAAAATCTCTTTAAAGATCAGCAAAAAGTTACCGGAAGTGGGCCAAATATATATCTCAGTTGAAAAAATCCAGATGTCCACTAGAGAGCAGCACAGAGTTAAGAGTTTTCTGGATCTGGTTCTTCCATCTAGTGGTCATCCAATTTTTCAGATGGAGATGTGGGAACCTGAACTAAACCATAGGAATCATCATAATATTAACCAACTGGTAAAGTTTCTGGACAAATATTACCACAAGCCTGCTTTGATTATCCTGCTCTCCCCCAAAGTCAGGTCACATTGGGGAATATTCAGTTGGTTTTGCAGTGCCAAAAAAGTGCCATTAAGTTTATACTTAGGTTGTTTCAACATTGCATGAAACTTTCTAATAGTTCCTATATTGCACATTCACTGCTAAATTGCTTGCTGAGCTATTTGCTAACATTCTGACTGTAGGGGAGAAAAAAACCAGAAGGATATAATTTTGCAATAAATATTCAAACAGTTCCTGTCAAAATAATTCTTTGTTCAACTACCTAAAAAAAACAACACCTCCAAATATTTTGCTATTTTGGCAGTTTATTTTCTGAACAACAACTTTGCTTCTTGAAAACATCAACTTCCTTTTTCATTGCATTTTGTTTTTATTTCTGTATTGTATTTGAGGGAGAAGAAATATCATTCTTTTCCATGTTAAATCTTGCTGGTGTTACACATTATGATCTCAGGGCCACTCTCAGCAATATTACACTGCCACAGTGTGCAACTGTACTTAAGTTTTTTTTTTGCTATTGGCAAGCAGTTTGGGTCTTTCTATTTAACTTGGGATTTGCACAAGTTTGGTGGAATTTCTCAGAATGAGTCAAGTAGAGGAAACAAATAAAAAGCCACAATGATATTTGTATCTTCAATGTGCTTTAAGTAACTGAGTGATGACCACAGCTTCTCCTTTGCTTCCCGTTATTGTGATTGCACATTGCTATCACTTCCTAAATAGATTTATTTATTTATTTTGCCTGGTTGAACGGGTTTTTTTACTAAAACTTTTGCATGTTGGCAATTTTACAATTTGCATGCTAAGTATGTGTTAGAATAGAATAACAGAGTTGGAAGGGACCTTGGAAGTCTTCTAGTCAAACCCCCTGCTTAGGCAGGAAATCCTACACCACTTCAGACAAATGGTTATCCAACCATTTTATGGTCTTCTTAAAAATTTCCAGTGTTGGAGCATTCATAACTTCTGGAGGCAAGTTGTTCCACTGATTAATTGTTCTAACTGTCAAGAAATTTATCCTTAGTTCTAAGTTGTTTCTCTCCTTGATTAGTTTCCACCCATTGCTTCTTGTCCTGCCCTCAGGTGCTTTGGAAAATAGCTTGACTCCCTCTTCTTTGTGGCAGCCTCTGAGATATTGGAGATATTGGCTATCATGTCTCCCCTAGTCCTTCTTTTCATTAAACTAGACATACCCAGCAAGGGTGAAATCTAAAATTTTTTGCTATCTGTTCTGTGGGCATGGCTTAATTAGTGGGTGGAGCTTGGTAGTAAGGTGACTGGGTGGACGTGGCCAATGTCACTTCTTTGCCCTTTTTTAACCTACAAAACACAACACAACACAACTGGCTTACCCACAATGTAAAAGCAGCTGTGCTAGACCCAAAATGGCCCCTGCAACAAGCAGGAACCTCACACAGCCACAAAAAGCCCAAAAAAACAACTTTCACACTTTACACACACACAACACAACACAACACAACTGGCTCACCCACAATATAAAAGCAGCTGTGGTAGACCCAAAATGGTCCCTGCAACAAGCAGAAACCTCACACAGCTACAAAACCCCCCCAAAAAACAACTTTCACACTTTACACACACAAAATTCCACATACAGCTTTGTGAGATTTTGTGTGTTTGTGTAGTTAGAGTGAAACACTACAGAAACACACTAAATCTCAGAAAGCTGCACAAATATTATTTTATTTTAATTTATTTTTATATAAAAGCAGCTAAATTTAAAACTTCCTAATTTTAAATGGCTAGATCTAAAAAAAGAACAACTAAAAAATGCCAATTAACTATTTTTTAAAGCTCCCAAAGGGGAAAAAAACTTACCCAATACAACAGGGGTCTCCAACTTGGTAACTTTAAGACTTGTGGACTTCAACTCCTAGAATTCCTCAGCCAGCTTTGCTGGGAGTTGAAATCCACAAGTCTTAAAGTTGCCAAGGTTGGAGACCTCTGCAATAGAAGCAGGCAGGCAGATAGAGCTGCTCACCGATGAGCTTGATTGCAGGCAGGGAGATTCAGTTGCTTGCTGATGCAATGGATTGCAGGTATTCCAGCAAGCGAAGGAAGGTAAGGTAAGCAAGCTGGAGGCGGAGGAGGGAAAGATTTTTGCTAGCGGTTAGCAAGCAACTCAGCTGGGATCGTCAGAGCTTGGATCGTCAGAGCCATTTAAAAGAAAAAAACTTCTTCTTTTAAATAGGTCTGACGATCCCAGCTGAGTTGCCTGATTAGCAGGCAACTCAGCTTGGATCGTCAGAGCTTGGATCGTCAGACCCATTTAAAAGAAAAAAAAGGCTCTGATGATCACGCGGCTCAGCTGGGCATGGGGCGCGGGGGCAGGGATTTTTGCTACTGGTTCTCCGAACTGCCCACCACCATCGCTACCTACTTGCCCAAGCTGGTCCGAACCGGGAGCATTTCACCCCGATACCCAGTTCCTGCAACCGTTCTTCATATGTTTTAGCCTCCAGTCCCCTAATCATCTTTGTTGCTTTTCTCTGCACTCTTTTTAGAGTCTCAACATCTTTTTTACATCATGGCGACCAAAACTGAATGCAGTATTCCAACTGTGGCCTTACCAAGGCATTATAAAGTGGTATTAACACTTCAAGTGATCTTGATTCAATCCCTCTGTCCATGCGGCCTAGAACTGTGTTGGCTTTTTTGACAGCTGCTGCACACTGCTGGATCGTATTTAAATGGTTGTCCACTAAGACTCCAAGATCCCTCTCACAGTTACTACTATTGAGCAAGGTACCACATATACTGTACCTGTGCATTTTGTTTTTCTTGCTTAGATGTAGAACCTTACCTTTTTCACCATTGAATTTCATTTTATTAGATAGCGCCCAATGTTCAAGTCTGTCAAGATCCTTCTATATCTTAAGCCTATCTTCTGGAGTGTTGGCTATTCCTGCTAGCTTGGTGTCATCTGTAAATTTGATGAGTTCCCCATCTATTCCCTCGTCCAAATCATTGATGAAGATGTTTAAGAGTTCTGGGCCTAAAACAGAGCCTTGGGATACTCCACTGCATACTTCCCTCTGTGTAGATGCAGTTCCATTGAGGACTACACGTTGAGTGCAGTTGGTCATCCGGTTACGAATCCATCTGGCAGTGATGCTGTCTAACCCACATTTTTCTTCTTTATCTAGTAGTAGGTTATGGTCTACTTTGTTAAATGCCTTACTGAAGTCCAAGTAAATTATATCCACAGCATTCCTCTGGTCCACTAATTTTGTCACTTTGTCAAAGAATGCAATAAGATTAGTCTGGCATGATCTGTTGACAAACCCATGTTGGCTTTGATTGCTTCTAGGTATTAGCTGATTGGTTGCTTGATTATCTTTTCCAGAATCTTCCCTGGTATTGAGGTCAGGCTGATATTTCTGTAGTTTCCTGGCTCTATTTTTTTTTCCTTTTTTGAAGATGGGAACTACATCAGCTCTTTTCCAGTCCTCTGGCAAAAGAGGACTGGAAAAGAGCTGGAGCAGCCCGGTGCAGCTCCAGGATCTCTGAAAGGTATAGTTCAGTGGTTCTGAAACCTCATCTGCCAGTTCCTATAGAACCTTGGGGTGTAATCCATCCAGTCCTGATGATCTGAACTCATCTAGGGAAGACAGATGCTCACTTACCATTTTCTTCCCTATTTTAATTTGTGTTCCTAATCTGTTTTTTTTTTTTTTTGTGGTGCTGTTTTTGATAGGTTGGACTGTTTTTTGTGTAAAGATAGATGCAAAAAACGAGTTAAGTAGTTTTGCTTTCTCTCTGTTGTTGGCATTTTCTTTCATTTTTGAAATAATATCCTTTTTTAGAACAGCAAATCTAAATATTTCAGTCTCTTATCCAAGGATTGATACAGCCTTGTACAGCCAAAATAACTCCATCCTCACAGAAAAGGCAGATTCTTGTTCAGCAAGCTTGGGGAGATGCCAACATAAAATCATAATTATATTTTTTTACTTCTCTTTCCTCCTAGAATGCACCCATTAAAGACTGAGTGTGCCCAAATTCCACTTTGGTTCAGTGTGAAATATCCTATCACCAACTCATTACAAAGTTTCTGGGGATTTGGAAACAAAAATAATGAACAATTTCTTTTCTTCAAATCTCTTATTTCCTGTAATTCATCAAATCAATATTTTTTTTAGTTTTGGATGTTGCTGTTTTTTTCTTTTTTGTCTATATCATAGTCTTCCTGCTTTTGAGTTTTTTATACAGATGCTCTATCCACTTATGGCAAAACAGCTTCTCAAAAGTTTTCATGTTTTTAATATATAAGAATGAGCTTATTTTAATGCTTGTCTTACCATTGAGTCCAGTGATTGCTGGGGACCACACTTTGAAAATAATTAACTTATTTGCTTAAACTTCTCTTTCACAAACAAATTTGATAAAAGTTTTTCTTTTCTGAATATTATCTTGGTTTAATTTATAGAAATTTAGGCTAGTATAGAAGTCTTCAACTGACAGGGTGGTGGGGCCATTTGGAATTCTGAAAATGTGTTTGTTGTTATTATTTTTTATGAAATAATTGCATGGGAGGGAAGAGGAGAGGAAAACAGAACATGTAAGAAAGAACCATTGCAGCCTGAAAGCAAATTTTCACAGGCTGGTGAAAAATGATCATGAATTCATTGGTAGAACAGTCATTTTAGCAGCCTGCTAAACATTTAACCTGGGGTAGTTCATAAGTGAGTGATGAAAATCTTGGAAAAGGAAGACCTAACATATTGTAGAGCCATAGAGACAGTTATTAAACTGGCAAACATTCATTTACATTTTGAACTCAGTTCTTTTGTGCCTTTTTATAGTTAATCTCACTATCTTTAATAAATTTAATCCCTGGTTAAACAAATGATAGCATAGCAGGAGAACCTAAGGATAGGATAGGATAGGACAGGACAGGACAGGACAGGACAGGGCAGAATAGAATTTTTTATTGGCCAAGTGTGATTGGACACACAAGGAATCTGTCTTGGTGCATATGCTCTCAGTGTACATAAAAAGAAAAGATACATTCATCAAAAATCATAAGGTACAACACAATGATAGTCATAGGGTACAAATAAGCAATCAGGAAACAATATCAATATAAATTGTAACAATACAAGCAACGAAATTACAGTCATAGGGTCATAAGTGGAAGGAGATGGGTGGTGGGAACGATGAGAAGATTAATAGTAGTGCAGACTTAGTAAATAATTTGACAGTGTTGAGGGGATTATTTGTTTAGCAGAGTGATGGCATTTGGGAACAAATGTGAAATACGAAGATTGCCACTGCTGGTAAATGAACCCAGCTGAGCTGTTTTCATTCTCAGTTTACATCCTTGTGCCACATTCTGAATGAATGCATCTTCTCTCATTATTTACCCATGAAATGATTGGTTATTTGCTAACTGTATGATTATGTGCCATTAAGTCATTCTCAACTCTTAGTGACTACATAGAAAAATATTCTCCATGATTTTCAGCTATATATCAGAAAATAGAACCTAAGGTTAGAAAGGACCTTAGACATATCTAATTCAATTGTTAGCTCCATGCAGATATTTACTGCTAGAATATCAAAGCAATGAAAATTGGAACCTATCAGAGTTGGTATGGGTCATGCTATCACTGAAGTAACTTCAGCATTTATCTCCAATTCTGGTATCGTAACGAGACTGCTTATTTATATTAAAAAGATAATGGGCAGTAATCATACCAATTTGTTCTCTTTTCTGCTAACAGCCATGCTGTTAATTTTAATAGTGCAGTCCCTTTTCTTTCTCTCTTCACAGAATGAGAATGCTTTCAGGTGCCACATTTAATTGCTCTTTTACAATGTCCCAGATGAGAAAAAGCAAAAGCAAATGGAACAGTCACTTAATATCTTTTGACTGGTAGCTATAAGAGCTTTCCATTTGAAGCCACTGGGAGATGCAGTTTCTAAACTACACATAAAAGATACAAATGGATTATTCGGAGAAAACAAGACTATAATTTACATCATAAAACTGAACATAGCTCTTTCCCAGAGCTAAGCAAAGAGGCATGTTTTTCTATACTACTTGAGCTAAAAATATCCAGTCATCATGTAAGTAAAAGGAAAGACCATATATTCATCTTTCTTTTATGTTCCGGTGCTAGTTTGCAGGAGAAAAATCCCCAAAATTGACATCTGGTGAGATTTTAGGTTCCTGACAAGCATGTATTTCTGCATTCCCATTTTCCATTTTTTAGATACAGCCTTAAGACATGTGTGGTATACATTCAAAGCTATCATGTGTAGAGTTGCATTTGTTTTGAAATATTATATCTATTTTATCAATCCCATAATTAAGGGACCCTTTGCTGACCCCTTAGACAATCTTGGAATGCATTGAAAGAACAACGCTGTGTTGTAAGGACCAGACATGCTGTGATACATCTAAGCATTCCCAGATAGATGCGTTTTTCCATGCCCCTAGAGCTCTGATCCTAAATGGATTCACTTGCTGTCACTTTGTATCTGAATGATGGCTTTTTAACATCCAGAACCAAATGATTACGCTATTCATCTCAATGGAAAGCTCTCTCTAATAAATTCCATGGCACCATAATTTGGCCCATAAGAGAGCCTGTCTAGGGACTCTACTCTGAAATAAAAGCTGATGGCTGAAGCAGAAAGGAATGTGGGGGGAGAAAGATGTGTTTCACAGATAGGGGCTCTTTGGGGTTTTCAAGTTGTCAGAACTGATCCTCTTTCTGTCATTCATGGAAATTAAGGTATTCAGATGCGATTGCACTCAATATGAAAAAGGTGGTCCTAGCTTTTCCAGCTTTCTCGGCAACGCTGCAGAAGTCCTAAAGTTAATTAAGACATAGGCTGCTAGTTTTTCTGGAAATCTGCTTCTTTCTTCTCTCTCTCTCTCTCTCTCTCTGCCATTCAAGCAGCTTGATGTATTGTAGTCAGTCATTATTTTCATCTAAAAATGATGAAATGCTGGGAAGCAAAAAAAAGTTCAGTGTATATTCTTTGCCAAAAGAAGAAAGATTTATAGTGGCAATATGACCTTTTTAAAAAGTGGGTCTTGATAGGCTTGCTTTTAACAAAGCAGATATTACAAATAAGAAATAACAGTCAGGAATCATTTCTTCCTCCCTGTATTTTCAATTATCATTTGAACTGAAATGAATCATTTGCCTTTTTTTTTCAGTTGGAAATAGTTTTACTTCCCTTTTCCCCTTTGGACACATAATTTTGATTTATAAACATGGCAAACCAGAGCAAAGGGAAGTCCTAAGTGCAGGATATTCTTATAGTAAAACTCTTTCTTCTCTAAATGCTTTGCAGGTGAACCCACCAAATGCTATTGCTGATTAAACTCTTTTTATTAAAATAAAAAGAAAATATATAGTATCCATACTGAAAGGATTGTGTCCATTTTTTAAAATAATTAGTTCTCTTGCAATTTAATTCACTCAAGGCTTGCATTCAATTTTCAGCAAAGCTCTCATATTATGCACTTAGTTATGGTTTCCTCCATTCAAAATGCACTTTTTAACTAGGATCAAACTGTCTTCCTGCACTAATGTATTATAAATCTCCAGTGTGGTATTATTTATAGTTTAGCTACTGCATGCTTACTCTGTTGAATCTGAATGCATGAATCAGTTTTCCACATCTCCCTTCTGCTGATGTTTTGATTTGGTGTCTATCCAAAAGTCTCTGATTGTTTGCGCAGGATCATAAAACCATGTTGGGCCCAGGCACACGTTTTATAAATAAGGAATATGGTTAACTGCCTTTAGATATTGATTTCACACTGCATATTTGAAAGCAGACCTATGCAATTTTGTAAATGATACATTTTTATATACAATTTTTATGTACAGAAATAGTAAATTGGCAGGGGTACTCTGAATAAAAATGCTCATACTTTCCCATTAAAAAGCCTTTTAAAATTTACTTGAGCATACAAGAAGTTCTCTGGGGCAATTCATTTCTATTATGATAAATTTCCTTTAATTCCTTTAATTTTGCTTAACATTTTAGTCATATATTACAGTATGTCTTGCTTATACAAGAAATAGCACTAGACATACAGTAGCAGTTAGACTTACCGCTCCATAGTGCTTTACAGCTCTCTCTGAGAGGTTTATAGTGTCAGCATATTGCCCCTAACAATATGGGTCCTCATTTTACCAACCTTGGAAGGATGGATTGACCAACCTTGAGCCGGTTAGGATAGAACTTCTGGCTGTGGGAAGAATTAGCCTGCAATACTGCATTCTAACCACTGCGCCACCACTAAAATCCACATATTCAACTCTTGACATTACAAACTCAAGTAGTGCAGATAGAGCAGCTCAGAAAACTTCCGAATTAACCCCTGGCCCTTCCATGTGTGTGTTTGTGTACCTCCAGCATCATCATAATTATAGAGCTGGGCTCATATATTTCTAGCACAGCTGCATGGAGTTAAAATTGTTACACAAACGGTCTGTTTTTTAGAGTTTAAAATGCTGTGGCACTATTTCCCCATTAGAGGGATCTCTGAGCTCAATCCTCCTCAGCTCCAGAGTTTCAGGTCTTGTAAGGGAAATGCTTGATTGGTGACTTTGCAGCGTCCATTCAGTAGCATAAGCAGGTAAGTGGGGATGACACCGATAAGAATTGTGTCAGTTTCTTCCTTCTCTTCAGTGCTGGAGTAACCAGCATGCAAGGCATTAGATTACTGTTATTTTGATGTTGTCTTTATATCTTGTCTTTTCTTTGATATGGTGCAGGGCAGTGGTGGGTTCCTCCCGGTTCGGCCCGGTTCTCCCGAGCCAGTAGCGGTGATGATATGACATCACCGAACCGGTTCTGCCCCCCCCTCACCATGCCCCCCCACGCCACCCCCACCCCCACATTATTCTTACCTTTTATTTGGCCCCACCCCCAATCTATTGCTGCCTACTGAGTCCCAGCTGATGACTAGAGGGGAAAAAACTGTTTAAACTCTTGCCGCGGGGCTTCAAAGGGCTACCCTACAGCTGATCAGTGTTAAAAGAAAACAAATGAGTAGACCGGTGCCTGCAAAAATAAATGGGTAGTCCAGTGCTTGTAAAAATACATGAGTAGATCAATGCCTGCAAAAATAAATGGGTAGACCAGTGCCTGCAAAAAAATAAATGGGTAGATCGGTACAGCTCTGCAAGCAGTTAAAAGCCTGGAAGACCAGTACCTCTGCTAAATCCTAAATAATTGTCACATGACCATCAAGCCACGCCCACAAAATAAGCCACGCCCACAGAACCAGTAGTAAAAAAATTTAGAACCCACCCCTGGTGCAGGGCCTACCAGGAGTAAAAGAAGAGATGGTTTGGAAGTGTCCCAAAAACTTGTTCCCAAGAATGAAAAGAGCCTGAATAATCACATATAGCAAAATCTCACAGTCAGTGTTATTGTCGGACTATAACTTATGAACCTGTTATACAGTAGAAAAGTCACATAATAGCCAATACACTTTTATCACTCAAGTAAAAATGTCCTGGAAATGATTGAATCTCAAAATATTAAATATATTTGTATAAATGTGTTATATTGTATATTGGTTTTATTTCTAAAAGCGAGAGGGAGGGGTCTGTTTGTTTTGGTTAGCTCCCTCTTAAACAAAAACATTTGTTTAATTTCCTATTAAGGAACATAAAATGCTTTTGGTTGGGTTGTGTTTCGTGACTCCAAGAAAATGCCAGTAAGTTCAATGAAGTTTACTCCAAAACAGAGTGGACTAATAAGCCCTTAAGTGGACATGCATAGGATTGTCCTACTAGGATGGCTCTAGTCAAAATAAGCTGCTGCATCTAATGAAAAATAATGGCAGTTGAACTGAAGGGGAAAACCTTTCAAAATGTACTCTGTCTGCAACATCAATGGATATTACATGTGTGGCAAAAATAACAAGGAAGTGTAGAGTTAAATAGTAGAGAACCAAAAGTGGCAGATGTTCTCTCAAAGGAACATAAATTAAAACAGGAACCATGAATAGACAGTTCTCCCGAGATCATGGAGAGGGGAAAAAACTTTATTAGTTCCAATAATGCTACCACATATGACATTAATATTAAGAGAATAAGAAGACATCCTTCCTGAACACATTTTTAGAGAGAAAACTCAGAAACATGCTTGAAAGATATTTTCTTTCTTCTCAATTCACATGATTTGAAGAATCCAAGTAATTCTTATCATTGTGCAATGTCATTGTCAAAACACAATGTTATGGAACTAAAAATGTAGAGTAATTTCTGTTTTATCAGTGGGGATTTCTTTGGAGAAGGGATATATAGAATTGCAATGTAAACTGTTTTGCTTTGAGAAAACTGAGAGCAAAATTAGATAATAAACAATCATTATGATCCACCTATCATTTATTCTCTTGAAAGGATTACTAAATTTAAAAGATTTAAAATTTAAAAGCATCATGGCAGCAAATTAAATATACATACTTTTTTTAAAAAAACTTTTAAACATCTGAAATTTCATATTTGAAAGCCTTTATTATTGTAAAATAATAAAAGTTTGACAATTGATTTAGAACTTTTAATATTTATTTTTTGAGCTTGCCAAAAGTAGAATTGTAATAGAATTGCTTGTTTTGGTGGCCTAATGTTGTTCCAAGACAATTATGTACAGATTATTCTGATCTGCCAACTTCTATATCTGGAACTGCTTCCGCTTATTTCCTCACAAAGAAATTAACAACATAGTGATAGAATGCAATACTGCAGGCTAACTCTGCTGATCGCCAGCAGTTTAATCCTGACTGGCTCAAGGTTGACTCAGCCTTCCATCCTTCCAAAGTCAGTAAAATGAGGAGCCAGATTGTTGGAGGCAATATACTGACATTGTAATCTGCCCAAAGAGCACTATGTAAAGTAAAAGCACTATGGGGCACTATATAAGTCTAAGGGCTATTGCTATTGTTTTGCTGTTTTTCCCTAATACTTCTTTTCTATTGTAGCGGCACAAAGCAAGTGAAGAGTTAACTTTTGAATCATTTTTATAATTTTTGATCATGCTTCAGATAAATGCATGGAAATCGATGGGGTTTAAATTAGGCATTTGTTATAAGTCCCACAGGTCTCAATGAATATATTCTAGTATAAATATAAAATGTAGTCAACCATTGCTTTTATTTTAATATTGCTGCTGTTTTGGTTTTGTTATTTTATTGAGATAAATCCCTTACAAGGTTTAAAAATTTGCTAAAGTCACTTTAGGAATCAGTTTGGTGTAATGATTAAGGCATCAAGTTAGAAATAAGACTGTGAGTTCTACCCCTGCCTTAGTCAGACATCAAGTCAGCTGGGTGACTTTGGACCAGTCATTTTCGCTCAGCCCTAGGAAGCATGCAACGGCAAATCACTTCTGAAAAACCTGCCCATGAAAACTGCAAGCACTTGTCCAGGAAGAACTATTACATCTCCTCTTGTGAGGTCCTTGATGCTCTCTCTGTTTGGCTGTTTTCTTGTAAATGTTTCATTACCAAACTAGATAACATCATCTAAAAGGAAATGGATTTTGTTTTCATTTTATATATTAGTAGCTTACCCTGGCAGTGTTGGTGGGAGTGGCCTTGGTGGTTCCTTGATTAAGTTTTTATTTACTGTTAACTGTCTGAGTTGGTTGGGGAATTGTTTACTTCTTATTGTTGGTCTAGTTTTAATCTTGGCAATAATCTCTGTTCATCTGGGTGTTGATTGCTAATGAACAGGAGTTTTGGTCGTTTTGCTTCTTTTTTTATTGTCTCTTTTACGTGGTATATAGATGTTGCTTATCTCTATATGCTTTGGAGTTCAAAACCAAAATAAAACACATGTGTTTTATGTTTTATGTTTAAAAATAAATTTTAAAAAATTCAAAATAAAACCCAAAATAAAACAAACAAAATCAAGAGCAGTACATCACATAAATATAATATCTGAATCCCAATGTGAAAGTAGGATAGTGCATTACTGCTGTATTGGTTATATATTTTATCTTATGAAAGAGACCATTTTTGGAGTGGATTTAATATTGAATAAAGAATATAAATAGAGTAAGATAAAGTGGCAGAGGAGACATATTACAGTGTTCCAAAGCAGTTCAAAGCTGATTTGCATTAATCTTCAATTCTTGCAACCTCAACATACTGAGAACACATAGAAAACATTATGAGCTAATTAGTGTTTCCTCTAGGGACAATAGGAAAAAAATGCAATTAGTATTCCCATTCCTGAACCCACACATCCTTTAAAAAATCTCCACCCTTCCATTAAGTAATTGTTATGCTACCCACTATACATTTCCTAACTTATGTTGTTCCTGTATGTTTTATCTTGTCACACTGAACTTTCAGAATGTTATTCTGGTGTATCTGAGTCTGAATCTTATACTTTTTAAAGCAGAGAACTTGAATACGTAAATAAAAGAAGACAAACCTCGTCTAATTTTGGACTTTATTTTAGTCCATATTACCTGTAAAAGATTGAATGTTAAATGCCAAGCAAGCAAACAATAGACTTAATCTTAGCAATGAGGTTCCTTTGCATTCATTTAGTACTACTAGACATTACCCACTATATTTTGATTTTATTTACAAATAGTCTAGATAAACTATTGGTTTACAACAAATTGGTGCAACTAGTTGTGCTGAATGACAGCTCCCCAAACTCTAATCCAATTCATAGGATGAGATGTCATGTTCACAGTTTTTGAATTCCAATGGAAGATCAATAGGGGCTTTGTCATCTATTCTAATTCTTTCTTCCATGTTGCAATATTTTTTTCAGTGTTAGGGCCATAATTTATTTTGTAAGCACAGTATAAGACTGTTTCTGCTTTCCCTCTCACATCCCTTTAAGCTAACCACAAGCCACTTGCTATTATTTAACTGCCCCTCAAAAAAAATCCCCAAACTAATTTTATCACATACAACGCTGGCCAGCAGACATATCTATGCTCTGGAACAGAAACAGGTGTGTCTTAAGCAAGCTCCACATGCAAACTAAATAACAGCTTAACCAAAGACGGGTCATGAATCAACATGGAGATGTTTAAGACCCTGTTTGGTATTATAAGTAATTAATATTCTGCAGTTAGCAGGAAGTTATTTTCCATTCCAACACATTTTCACATTCTCCTTTGATATTTATGGGTAGTGTTGTCACCCAAATGCTTGCATTGTTGTCCTCTGATGAAAGCCAAGAAAATGCTATTTTCAATTTCCTAAATAGCTAACTTTTTTATTTACAGGTATGTATGCCAGTCTTCAAAAAAAATATGTGTTTACTAACAGACATCTTTGGGAAAGCTACTATTGTATACAGGTAGTTCTCAACTTACTATCACAATTGAGCCCAAAATTTTTGTTGTTAAGTGAAATATTTGTTAAGTGAGTTTTGACCCATTTTATGAACTTTCTTGCCATAGTTGTCAAGTGAATCACCACAGTTGATAAATTAGTAATCTGGTTGTTAAGTGAATCTGGCTTTCCCATTGAGTTTGCTTGTGAGACGGTCACAAAATAACAATAGCACTTAGATTTATATACCACTTCACAGTGCTTTTCAGCCCTCTCTAAGCAGTTTACAGAATCAGCATATTGCCCCCCAACAATCTGGGCTCTCATTTTACCAACCTCGGAAGGATGGAAGACTGAGTCAACCTTGAGCCGGGTGAAATTCAAACTGCCAATTTGCAGGCAGCCGACAGTGAGCAGAAGTAGCCTGCAGTATTCTAACCACTGCTCCACTATGGCTCATAAAGGGGATCACATGACACAGCAAAGGTCATAAATATGAAGCAGTTGCCATCTGAATTATGCCAACCATCTGAATTTTGATCACCTGATCATGGGGATGCTGCAAGGTCATAACTCTGAAAAACGGTCATAAGTCATATTCTTCAGTGCAACTGTAACTTGGAGTGGTCACTAAACCAACTGTTGTAAATCGAAGACTATCTGTATATAAGGTGACTATGTAATGTCTGAATTGTGCTTTGCAGATGGCTTTGCAGAAACCAGGTGCCTGGTGTCTCTGCTGCCAAGGCCAAAATAACCAAGGAGGGGAGGGTATAGTGATGGAGGGAAGGGGGGTGTTAGCAGCATCAATTAGCTAATAAGAGCTTGCCAGATGCCATCTCTGACTTCACCATCAGCAAGATTATGTATTTAATTTTTAATAAAATTTTAAAAAATTAAGCAAGGTTAAAAACTAACGCAAACTAATACTTTGTAACAAAAAATAAATAAAGAAATCAAAGAAAAAGAAAAAAGTGAAAAAAGTTGAAGAGAAATAGAAGAGAAAGAAAAACAATATAAAGAAGAGGCTTCTGATATTCTTCACAGCAGTTAGAAGTACCAATATGTTTTAATCCTGTCTCTAAATTTACATCATATTACTCATCTTTCTATAATCTGTTCTGTCTAGCCATCAAAACCATAAATCACAAATCTGGGTGTTTTTTAAACAAAAAAAAATCCATAAGAGGTTTCTAGTCACCAATCATTATATGTAATGTCTTTTCTCTAATCTAAGAAGTCAGTTTATAAAAGGTCAATTATGAATGAGGCTAATCTGAATCTCAAAGCTTATGTTGAGAGAAGACAGATTTAAAAACTGGAAAATTAAAAATATTTTACGCTGTCTCCACAATAAACTGAGGGGTGTGAAATACAGTAATTTAGGCATCGTTTGCTTCAGTTGTGAGGCTGAATCCATACACTTTCATATCCTCCAGAAGCCTTAATAGTAGTATAGTACAAAAAAGGGATGGAAGAAGAAAAAGATAAGGCCCCAAATTAGGTCAGATTTTACTAACAATGAGCTTTGCATTTTAGAATCTATCTACCTAACAATAAGATGGCAGACTGAGCATATTCCTCAACTGTAGATATTGCAAGGCATTAGATTACACAGAATATTATAGGGCAACAAAATCATGTCCTTCTCCCAATTCTGTTTTCCGCTAAATCTCAGGTCTGTTTCTCATCCTAGGTGGTTTTTGGCTTAGTAGAGAGCAGAAATAAACTGTAAAGGCAACTTTAATGTTGATCTTTGTTCCTTTTCCTCCCTATTCACATAGGAAGGTGAAATAAGCACTAGAGATGGAGAAGGGCATTGTCTTTAGAAATCCATAGGAGGTGGAGCATTGGGCAGACTTTATGATCTAAAGGGCCTCTTTCTTTCACCAATATCACCAGTATGTATGCAGGCCTACCCACTCAACTCTTTTAATACTCCAGGAAGCAGATTCCCTGGGTTAGTCCTCAATTTATGACCACAACTGAGCCCAAAATGTCTGTTCCTAAGTGAATTTTCCCCATTTTGCAATCTGCCTTGTCACCGTGGTTAAGTGAATCACTGCAGATGTTAAGTTAGTAACACAGTTCTCAAGTGAATCTGGCTTGCCCATTGACTTTGTCAGAAGGTTGCAAAAAGAGATATGACCCCAGGACGCTGCTATTATCGTAAATATGAGTCAGTTGCCAAGCGTATGGATTTTGATCCCCATGTGACCATGGGAATACTGCAACGGTTGGGTGAAAAAAACAGTCGTAAGTCGTAAGTTTTTCATTGTTGAATGGTCACTATATGAATAGTTGTAAGTTGAGGACTATCTGTATAGGGTCACTCCATCCAGCTTGAGTTTTCACACATGGTATTGCTTGGAATAATGCTGTAACTTAGTGATATAACCTGGCCATTTGCCAGACCAGGCAGTATTGCTGATTAGGAATTCACAAAAACTGGAACCAAGGCTACTGCATGCAGGTCCTGGGCATTTTTCATGTAAAAAGAAGTTTTACAACTTCCTGTTTTTAATAAGGTGAGCACAAGCCCCTTTTCCCCAGTCCTTGAATGCCTAAAGAGACTCATTCACAGAAAGTAAGAGACTTCATGAAAGTAAGGGTCAGAAAGTAACACATCAGTAACACAGATCAGGAAATATAAGATAGACTATGCTCTGGTTCCTTTTTCCTAAGTAGGGAACCCCAAGGTTTGGCCAGCAGTAGAGATGGGATTCAGTCCCAATCAGGCCAAGCTATGGGGCCACACAGAAGTTTTCTCTGCGGTTGTGCACCCACGCAGACATTTTATATAACCGTGTCCAAATGCTGAATCAGATTAAAAAGCATGTCTTAATAGTATTTTTCATTCTCAAAAAATTCATTTGGATTACAACTATTACTGAGGCAGCAGCTAGTCTAAATGAAATATATTCAGCAGCCAACGAAATCTTTGACCACAGTAGTGGTTTTGGCTTCTTTCAACTGCTGACAGATTGCAGAGGATTTTAAACTTAATAAACTCTAACTAGGAGAGATATTGGGCCATAATGATGATGATCATTCTGCTACTATAGAGGCAATTTATTTCTAAGACATTTACTAATACAAAAAAAAAGGAAGATGTTTGTTCACCAGTATTTCAGAAACATCATATTTACACAGGGAACAACTTCATATTAAAATATTGAGCAAACTCTACAATCAGAAGAGGAAATGTATTAATATCAAAGAAAGTAATTTTTTTCTCCCCACGAAGTAATGACCTTATTAACTACACAGGACCATATATGTGTGGCAAAATGATCAGAGCATCCTAAAGCTTCCTTTGTTAATGCATTATCTTTTTGTGCTTTTTTTCAGATTGGTTTTGGACAAAAGGTTGGGAGAAGCTTATAAATCTCAGGCCAGCCCACCAATGTGGTTGCATAAGTGCAACAGAGAATAATGATAAGATTAATTTCTCCCACTTATACATCTGCAGGAAATCCTACTTGGTGCTCTAGTATCAACCTGTATTACAGATGTATTTATTCAACTTGGTTGTTGCCACTAATGCAAGGCTTTTGTATTCCTCCCTTGAAAGATGATGGAAACTTCCCAACACTCATTTAAACCTGCTCCAGCGAACTAGGAACCAGCATGCAAAATGCCAAATCCAGTCTAAACATCTGGCTGACTGTGCAACTAACCATAACAAGAATAACAAGAATAACAAGAATAACCTTCACCTCTATCACATCAGGGAATACCATGCTCCATAATATTACATACTGCAAGGATGGAACCCATCCTCATATCAATAATATATTGAATAATTTTTGAAACTATTTAGAGCTTTTATCTAGAGGTCCAGAAAACTATGAACAATTCTTTCCAGAAAAAAAAAGTATCGAGATAACTACTTTTTGTTAGGACCTGATTCCAACTCAGTAAGCTAAAACTTCAAGATAATAGTGAAATCTTATTTAAGCGGGTGGAGTGTTCAAACATGTTCAGCACTTTGCTGCCATAATTCCTATGGCCCTCTTCTATTTGCTAGGAAGATTTTTGTTGGAGGAGCAGGAGGAGCAGTTTAGTTTCCAAGAATTACTAAAACCACAGAATTTGGAAATTAAGAATGTGGCTCACAATTAAATTAAGCAAAGCTTTTGGAACCATGATATGGCATTGTGATGAACATTTCTTTTGCATTCCAAACCCACATTTTACTGTATCAAATTCAAAATTGAATAAACTTAACTGTATCTCTGGGCATCTACTCCAAAGTCATGGATATATGGTCCGTCTTTCTTAATAGCTAGAAAGAAAAGTCCTTGATATTATTTTCCACTACTTTTTCTTCCAGATTCCACATATGAACTCTCCATTTGTATCCATCAGTTAATCAAAGACCTGGATATTCAAGGAACTCCTTGTTTATGGATATCTGGCCTTTCTTTCAAGGTTTGAATGAGAGCTAAATAGAGCAGTTCAGGTGATTGAAATGAATGGTTTCTGCCAAGTGGTTTTTGCAGAGTTGGGCCTTCTGGCACAAGTCAGCTTTTAGGAATTCATTTATGAGCCTGGGGTTAGCTAGAAACTCTGGAATTTAAATTTATGTCAAATAGTTATGGTTTATCCTGATAGAATTTGAGAAGAAATCGTAATCAATTTCCTGAACTCATAATATTCAGAAGAGACGGCTAGACGGTTTCATGATTGGTTACTTATTTTTGTTTTACATTTTTTGAAAAAAATACTTTATGTGTAGGCCCTAAGTAAGGAAAGGTTTTAATCACACTTGCCTAGTTCTTGCAGAAAAAATATTTATATCTGTACTTAGAACCAACCTCTTTACAATACAGCCCATGCTAGACTCATGAGACTTATCAGCTGACCACTCTCATTCAAATTAAAATATTTCCATTGCATTTATATTCCAACTTTCTTGTAAAGGGTTCATGAGAGTGTACATACTTGTTTTTTTTTTCTCACGTTCATTCTCTTTCTTACAAGACAACAGTGAGACAGTTTAGTCAAGACACGTTTACTATGGGAATTCCTAGCAAATTCTCATACCAATTAACATTATGGGTTGATCACTAAATTACATTTATCCAGATCAAAATATAATCACATTCCTCCTTAATCCATTGCCTGTTTTTTTAAGGCAGCACAAGTAAGTAAATAATTACTTTCATCTCAAGGAAGCCCTCAAAAAAATATGTTGCTGATGGGGGTCAGATTTTCTGGACTTTGAGGATAGGTTGGAAATTGGTAAAACCTACCTTAACAAACCAATAAACAAAAATAGAGGTACTGAGCACGTCATGAGAAGCAGTTTCCTATTATTTTTTTCAAACTAAACATTTTAAAAAGACACAATGTTATTGTCAACTCCTGAAGCTTTCCTGACCTGCTGCCGAGTTGCCATAGACAGTAGGATGGGAAATGGCACTTCACAGCTGCACCAAAGAATTTACTTCTCAGTCATAACAAGATGATTCTGGCTGAACAAGTCAAGGACATCTCCATGGATACCAGCAATGCCTGGAAGGGAGTGACTTCTGCAACCCATGAAATTACCTCGTTGGGGAATGTGACCGGGTGACACACTTTGGGGGGAGGGGGAAACAGGGTCAGAGGCAAGGCGTGAAGGGGGTGAAGTCAGAGTTGGCTTCACCTAGGTAATGTTGATATGGTGCTCCTAATAAAATACTGGATTTTTATTGCCAGATGGCTTGAGACTCTTAATTGCATTAGGGCACTGGTCAGAATCCTAACAGTTATGCCTTTTGGCTTCAGTTTCCAAGTATGCTCAACCATTTTTAAAAATTCATCTATTCATTTCTGGGGCAAATGGACCAGGTTCAGAATAAGTTCATTATATCGTCTAATTTTAATCAGGTATTTGCATGTATGCCTACATAACCAGCTGTGCTGATTATTCCATTCATAAATTAAAATTAAAAATAATAACAATGTTAGCTAAGTTGCTTTTATTAAGCAGTGTACAAGAATCACTCTGTCTTTTCAATGAAACTATAAATTCATTTGTGGTTCCTACTTCAAGGTGACCTGAATCACTCACTGAATATATTAATAATCTGGCATCTTGCCTGTATTTTTGATTGGCTGGGGTTTTACTGGAGTGACTTGATAAACAAAAGGCAATAGGTTCAAAGAGGAGCAAAGTAATTTAAATGATTAATCAAGTGCTAAAACTAGTTTCACCTCTTCTGTTTTACAAACTTAATATCACCCTTGTGAGGGGAACAAGATACCCATCTGGAATTCTCATTTGAAATATTAGATTGAAATTCAAAAATTCAGCCAAGCAGCATGGCTTGTAGTAATATCCTGTTGGATAATAAATTGCATTAATCTTACTTAAATTTTCCATCTAAATCATGTCTTTAAACCATATTATAGCAGGGCAATATGCCTTGTTTTTAAAGCATTGTGCTACTGAAACAGTTATTAAAAGAGAAGGAAAAAACAGTCTCTTTTCTCTTTTTTTGTTCTTTTGCTTTTAGCAAGATTGCTTTTACCCCCTAATATTAATAAATCCCTGTTAAAAATTTTGGCACTCAGAAAAGACAGTCTGGCTTCATTGGCCAACACTTATGTTTTTGTAAGGGGAGATAAGAGACCAGCCTACTGCAAACACTTGAGAAATTATTTTTTATTATATATATTTGCAATTTCTTGGCAAAAAAATAGTTCCATGGACCAAAATAACTTGCATGTATTCCCAAGATCACCGAGTAGTATTTCTCCATTGCTGAACATTCACGTTATATGGAGATATTCTTGCTATAAAGCATGAAATAATAATACTAATAATATCATCCCTCAGGATTTGGTTATAAACAACTGTAAACAGATAACATTGTAAGGGGTAAAGTGTTCTAGCTGCCTTTTGCATTAACATTTGGTGCCTATTCCATGAACCAAAAAGAACTGAAATAATGGAGAAAGTCTGATTAAGACCCAGAAGCTCAGGATGTCTGAACAGGAATTGTTAAAAATTGCAATGATATAACTGGCATATGATTGTCATACTACAAAATTAAACCAAAGTAATATATATTTTCAATCCAATCTTAGAATTCCTCATTCACTCATCAGTATGACTGTTAACCTCTGCATCTATGAACCATACTGCAGTCAGGCCAAACTACTTGGATTCAAAGCCAATTCACATAGCTATTTTTTGTTTCTACATTGCATAGTTACAGCAAGTTGAGTTTTCAATTGAATTTTGGCATGGCCCATGAATCCTTTGAATACTTCAACATATGTTGAGATTCATGGTTCACCACATCCTGGTGGACTCGGCCAAGACCACCATCCTAAATCTGCCCAATGTTTTAAAAAAACATGAAAAAAACAGCTCAAAATTATTTCAAAGCTATGAGTATTTCAACATCTGACATTAACCCTTGTCTCGAAACAAGATTTGTACGGGATGAAAAAAAATCTTAAAAGGTAGCCAAATGGGATCTTTGGGTATATGGTTTGTTTTACTTCTTTGTATCTGAGGATATTACTGTAGTATCAATAATAATGGGAGTAAGGAAGAATCAGAGGCAAGTGTCCAGATAGAGTTGAAAAGCAGCAATGATAGTGATGAAGATGCTGAAGATAGGTGGTGGCATCTTATTTATGGAATTTCTTCCCCAGGGAGGTTTGACAGGAACTCACATTAGCAACATTTCGGAACCAATGAAAAACATTTCTACTTCTAAGGCTGTTTAATCGGTTCTTAATTATATGTTAACTGTATTTAATTTAGATTGCTTTAAACTTTGAATTGCTGCTGCTGCTGGCTAGTTTATATGGTGTTTTTATTTTGCATTTATTTTAATAAATATTAATTAATCATTAATATTGTTAATATTAATACATTAATCTAATAAATATTAATAGATAAATCAATGATGTATTATTACAGAACTAGTCAATAAAACAGCTTAAACTACTTCAATGAGAGTTTAAAGTAGTTGAAAATTATCTCAAGGATAATTTTAAATATTTGTATGTCATGGTCAACACAGAATTCTTGTAACATTTTGCCAGTTTCTCTTGTTAGCTCAACTTAGGAAATGCATTTGATGAAGTCTTTTAATTGTTTGCCTTAGCCAATTAACATGAAATTCAGCTTTTTTGGTAATAAGCAAAATCAGAAGCCATAACTTGTTCTCAACTTCTGATTTTTGGTAAAACAGGATTGAATTTCTACCTGGTATAACACAGTATACAACAGATACTCTGTTATTCTGGTAACTTTATAATTGTGCTTCAACAAAATGGATACAAACCAATTCTGAGAACAGTCTGAATTATTCTGATCATGATCGTAAGATGTAGCTAGGCAAAGCAAAATTAATACACAGTTGGGAGGTCTAAAGATGTACTAATATTTTCCATAACATTTGAAATCTCAAAACAAGTCCATGGTTGCCTTATACTAAGTTGGGGAAGAGGGTGGGAGTGGCAGAACATTGTTATTTAATCCAAGGTCTAATTTCTAAAGGGCTACTCACAGCCTGAGAAAGACACACAAACATCAAAAAGTAGCACTAAATCAGCCCAGAAGACAAAAGTCAAACCCATTCGAGCTTTAGGCTAAATCCCAGATAATGAATATAAGAGAATGACAGTCAGAGTTCAAACAATGTATTGTATCATTCAGGCTTCCGGCCACAAAAAAAAGCTTATACGGGTTTACAGACAATAAATATATATTATTTCCAACCTGTGCTACTCAAGCAGGTTAAATAGCATAGATTTATATTAGAGGCTAGTTATCCTGTTCTTATCAGCCAGTGCTCATTGAACCTGATCTGGCTAAAAGGCCAATTCTTTTTTTTTTTTATTGAAAAAGTTTTTAAATAAAATTTTTACATACATTTTCTCCCCCCTCCCCCACCACCCCCCGGACTTCCCAGAGCAAATACAAGTACATGATAAAATACAGCTCAAATTCTCTAAGTTAAACTCCATTTCACACTTATCATAATCCTAATCATTAAACAAGTAAATTAAAGGAAAGCAAGTCTTCTTTTCTTCTCATTCCATCTAATTCGACAAAATCAATCTCCATGTCTCCATTTATAGTTACAGCAGTTAATAAAACAATTAAATATTACGTAGCAAATTATTAAGTCTACACAATCTAACAAAATATTTTGTAACTTCTTTCATTTAAAACAGAAAAAGAAAACCCAACAACAAAGAAAAATAAAAAACCCTCAGTCAAAAAAAAAAAAAAACCCCAAATTTAAAATAGAATACTATATAAAATCTTCCGTCCTCCATTTTTAAACCATCAAGGTCCATTTATAGTTAAAACACTTAAAACAATAATAATAAAGTTTTTAGTCAAAAAAGGAGTATAACAATCAAACCTCTTATAAATTTATCAATACAGATAAAACATCATTTAATAACTATATCAAACATTTTAATTCTTCATACTAGATTAAACCAGTTGCTAATCTTCTTGTCTTCACATCTTCCAACAGCATATAGAATATCTTCATCATTTGCGTCTACCCACCTAAATAGTAATTTGCTTCTTTATAAAAAAAAACCCCCCGAGTGACTTTATAATTATAATTGTAGTAATATCCATCAAATCCAGTCAAAACTAGATTAGTAGATCCATCAAGCGTATTAAGGAAACCACCAGATCAACTGCAATTGCTCTAGATCCATAGTCCTTTTGCCTTATATTTATTACCATCAAACAGAAAGCTCCGATTTAGTATATTCAATGAGACTTCTACATTTACAGTTAAATCCAGATTTATCACAGTCCTTAATAAAATGTTCCAATTCCTTCAAGTCAGGGCATATTTCACAACCCAACACACCAGCATTACTGTGATCTGTTTATTCTTCTCAAAATATTCCAATACAACTATAAATTGCCTCCTCATCGTCCATCACTTGGTTAACTGGCATTGAATTGCTGTGTAGTATTTTTTTTTCCCCTTCCCCCCCAAAAGTTCAAAGTCTTTAAACATTTAAACAATGCTTTTTAAGGACCATCATCTCGTCAAGCAGGGTTATTTTCCATTTCTCCAGGCTTTCTTCTTTTCCTTTTTACGAACTTTCTTCTTAACTTTGATCCCTCTGCCTTTTTTAACTCCAGCAGGGATTTGCGGTTTTTGGGATTGGATATTATAAACTTTTTGCAGAAATATGGGTTCTTCTGAAAACAAGTCATCAGCTTGCAGAGCTTCTTGCTCCTGCTCAACCTTCAACTTTCTCTCTTCTGTAAAATCTGCTATGGTCTTTTGTTGTTTTTTTCCTTTCCCAGCTCTTGACTCAATCCCCCACTGCTTGATTGTGACTCAGTATTTCCATGTATTTTATTGTTTCCAGCTTGAGAAGCTTGAAATATAGTATCAATTCTTTTCAATAAAGCAGAGGTAATTGAACTCAAAGCTTCCTCAAATTCAGACCATTGAGAGTTAAATAACCCTCCTTTCCTTTCTTTGTTTTCGAGAAGCCCAGCCATCCTGCCCCCCTTCTTCCTTCCCCTCCAGAAGGACGGGGAAAAAGAAAAGAAAAGAAAAAAAAGAATTTCAAGAAGAAAAAAGAAAAAAAGACTTTTTAATTTATATTGCTGCTTGAGTTATTATTATTACATCCTTTCTTATTCCATCCACTTTTCAAAAAGGAGTTTTACGTTTCAAACAGGGGCTTATCAATAATTATTTTTAACTTTCACTTCTTCACGCCCTGTTGAAACTCAAACGCCATCTTGCTTTCACTTTCCACTTAAGAGAAATCTTTTAAGAAAGTAAGTCCCTGGAGTTAGAAAAAGAGAAAAAAAAATACTTGCTGTTTCCTTCGTGCAACTTGTGCTCTGCCAACTTGATTCCAAGGTATTTGTTTAAAGTTGTTTGATGGGGTGGCCGCGGCATCTAGTTCTGACAGGGAAAGACTTCCCAGTCAGAGGCATCCCAGGTCCGGAGCTTTTGACAGGCTTCACGGGAGCTCTCATCTTCGAGCACCAGATTATTAGGTAAATCTGGTGCCCTCAGGGAGCTCTACCCCACCCGTCTGCTCTCCTTCCCCCCTTCTTCCTGGGGGGAAGGATTCCAAACCGCAAGACAGCCGATTTTCGCTGTTCTTGCGGTTCTACGGAATCTGGGGCTGGCGCTTCAAAAGAAGCGTCTGGCGATGCCGCTGGCTCAACCGGAAGTCGCTAAAAGGCCAATTCTATGGCTGTGTTATAATGCCTTAATCATGCTACTATTCAAAAGGTCTGATTTGAATGCAAGTTCAGCCAGGCATGCTGGATTATTCTTGGGTAGACCTTCCTTCCAATATGCTCTCCCTTGCAAGCAAACACAGTGGCATCTGCCTTCTGATACACAAGCCAGCAGTGCTATTGTTTGCTTGGGCTATGTGGCTGCAGTGAGGAAAGTCTTGGGTAGAGGAACCTGAGCTACTAGAGACTGATTCTGACCTATTGATTCCGAAATGACAGAGGACTTACTTGAATTGGGTGATCTATCATCTTCTCCTAAGGAGTCATTCTTAGAAGAGGATATGACAGCTATGGAGTACCTGCCTTAGGTGAAAAAGATCCTAGTGTTAAACATGGGAATTGTTGATATCATGTAGGCACAGCAGTGTTCCTTAACATGTTCATGTGCTATTTTCAATCTCATTTAATCTTGGCTATTGTACATCTTGACAAGTCTAAGTTCTGATACATACACAGATAAATTGTTGGCGGTGGTTTGTTCTTCGAGCTTGCTGTTTAGCTCTGAATGTTTCATCGCCAAGTGAGGCAACATCTTTAGCGGGACTTCAGTTGAAGTGTCTTATTTCAGTTTCCCTCTGCTTTTGTCTTATGTAGTGACATGTCAGTTGGTCATATGACCAACTGGTCAGGTCATGTGAAGGTCACCAGGTGAGGAGATAATTGGTGCCATCATTGATTGGTTGGTCGCTTGATTGATCTGGCTTCTTACGAGCTCGTAGGCTGGTCAATATGTTTGTTGATAAGTTATCTGAGAGCCTGTACATTTGTGGTTTGGAAAAACCTGTCAGGCAAACCTTGCAATGTCTCATAGGATGTTGTAGAATGATGGAGGAGATTCTTGAAAGTTAGCAGCCAAAAGATGCTGTGTAACTATTCTGTCTTTTCTTTCTTAGAAAAGTTTTTTTGTGTGTGGAAAGAAATATTATTACTATTACTAATTGTAATACTATTCAATATCATTATTTTTCCCAAAGATGGAAAAAAGCAATACTGCATTTTAACCACTGCGCCACCACGGCTCTTCTCTTATCTGTGTAGCCAGCTTGAATTAAAAATACAAAATGAGGACTGCAGTCTTAGGTTTCTGAGAATATTATGATGTAGAAAATAAACTTGGCCTTTTTTCTCAGGCTACTCAAATTGCTGCTTTTTTGCTGGAGCACTCATATGTTTCACAAATTATTTAGTCATGGAACAAAGCTTCTGGAATCATTTATATTCAGAGCAAAAATGAAATTATCCAATGCAATATATTAAGTTCCATGAAATCCTCCCCTCCCCTGATATTCCCAGAATTCCAAGTTCATCAAGGTTAAAAAGTGCCATGTTTGGATCTTCAATATGCAGTCCCCAATCAATACAATTTTTTTCGGAAGTAGCACCCATCAAGTGCAAATTGTTCCAGCCACTATAAAGCAAATGATTCCACCTCCTGGGGTTGTTCTGATATCATTACCATCAATATATGGCAATACTTGTTGATAAGGTTGGGAATTCTTGCCAACATTCCTGAGTGGGAAAGTGAATCTGTCTGTCCCTAGAACAGTTCTTTAGCCATCAGGCAATCTTGCTATTCCTGGATCTGACTCAACCAGCCTAATGGGAGGCTCAGGCTACATTTCACAGTCTTAATTAAGTTTGAATCAGATTCAAACACTCTCACAACATAAATACTAAATGGCATTTATGAAGTATTTTATGGCACTTTATATCTCATCAGCACATAAGGCTTGATATGTTACTTTATATGGCGGAGGTTTTGTTCCACACTGGCTATATATCATTTTTGTGATATTAATTCTGACACTTGCTAAGGAATTCAACTAATAAATAAGAACATAGTCTCTTTTGGTATGAGCCGATAACATTTTCCCCTCCTTTGGCACATTCACTTCAGGCTGCCATCAATCCACTTTGAAACAGGAGTGTTTAACTGGCACTCAATCCTCAAATAACTTTGAATAACACATCAACCTAGTTTACATTACCTATGAGAGATGTTCTGTTGAGATAACAAAAATTATACATCGCAGAAGATCACGAGTTTTCTGATTTAGTAGTCTTGCTTGCAAATGAAGCCATTTTCATTCCACTTTACTCTGCTATGTATTCTCAAGCATTCGATAATTAAAGGTGTTATGCACTGAATGCTTATGGCCCACTTTCAGGCTTCATTCACCCAATGCAAGAATGAAGAATTTGCTTAAAATTGCACTCACAGGTCTCATGTTTAATGCTTTAAGTAGCTCACATGGATGGATGGCACTTTTAGTTTTAAAATACTTCATTAATTTTAATGTGTGTGCAGTTAGAGTTTTGCTTGATTTATAATTTCTTTCTTTTCCCCTGCCTTAGGCCCCTTTATCACCACAATGTTTTTGGCAATGGATTTAGTTGAGCAGTCTGCTGGAATCTACTGTTTACATTCAGCATTCATTTTAAAGAATCCACACAGGCAACAGAATTATTCTTGCTCCCACCTCAAGCAATTATTTCTGTGTCTGGGTAAAAGGACAGAACTCTCACCTCTGGAGTGCAAAAATCCATATGACCATAAGATGGTGACCAGGAGCTAAGATATCTCTTAAAACTGTTTCGTGATATCCAGATATTTGTAATCTTGGTATGCCTAGCTTAAAGAAGTAGAAAAGTAATTGAGTAGAATGATTTTATAAAAATGTATTATATGTTGTAATTCTATTTTTCAGATTTGATTTTCATATTTCATAGGAAAATGGGAGAACAATATGTGCTTGTGTTTACTCCTATTCGTATTTGAGTACTTTCTGAATAGCTTTTCACCCTCAAAGTTTGGTGGAATGGTTGTTTTAGTTGTAGTCTGGAAATCCAATTTAATAAACTGTGAAGATTCATAGGTGTTAAGAAAGGGCAAATCACGAGAAAATATGCCTTTTTAAAAGAAAACATGGTAAATTTCATGTTGATAAATTTCAACGGGTTTAATATACCTCCAATTGTCATTTAATATGTGGGCTGTTTTAAAAGCTTGACCAGCTACAAACCTTCTTGCCAAGCCCAACAAGTCTGTGGGAGAAACACCAATGAGTTCACATATTTTGGCTGCTTGGACTTCTTAAACAACCTCTTTATAGGAAGTTTTTGTTTTTCAGGCTACATCCCGCCCCTGCCCCCAAATCTGATTTTCTTGGACAGGGAAATTATGTATGGGTGGGCTTGGTAACTCTTGAAGTCTGGAATTCTTTTTCTTACCTACAAGAAGTTGCTCAGAAGTCAGGAACTACCAGTATATAGTTCTGAAAACTACAGAACTACTTTGCTGGGCAAAGCCTTTACAATGGCATTTTCATGGCAAGCACCCACCTGTAATTTCAGTTCTCTATAGTTTTTATTTTTCTCAATAGCTTTCTTTTTCTTACTATCCCAAAGATAAGCAAAGAAGAAATAAAAAGCAAAGAATGCATAATTTAACTTGGGAGGATTAAAAATTCCAAATTAGCGACTCCGTGTCATCACCCTATTATTTCTGCAACTGTTGGTTGCCAAGACATGTCTGTGTGTGTGCATGCACACGGGCATGCATCCCCTGTTGTCAAAAAGAATAAATTTGAACTAGATGGTTCATATGTTGGCCTCAGTAGCAAGCTATTCCATATGCTTGTATAGGATGATCCACTATTACAAGAGCTTCATAGATGGTCCTCTGTTTCAGCTCAATCTCCCAGGTCCATCTCTAATATTTGGTTCATTCCACCATAGCACTTGCATATCCTGCTAGGCTGGTAAAAATTCATTAGACCAGCTTTCTAACTGTAGGACTGTACTTAGAGTGTATCTGGAACTGACCAGAGAAGAGAAAGATGACAGTAAACTACTTGTGCAAAATTAAGAACCTCATAATGATATTTCCACATTAAAAATAGCCATCTAGATACTAGATTTATTTGCAGCATTCAAGATACCAGATTTATTTGCAGCATTCCTGGCTCAGGAGTATCATCTAGAGAATGGATGTGTCCCTTTCTTGATTCATCCTTCTCCAACATGGAAAAAGATCCAAAACCTTTCCATATGACCTGGTGAATTTGAATTTGCAGGTGCTGTGACATGTATCCTGTATCACAGGAATCATACAACCTCTGCTGTCCAATTTTCAATCCAAAGAGTTAAGATAGTCAGTTCTCCTACTCACAAAGCATTCCTAAAGACTACTCAAGAAAATACCCAGACTATTCACACAAAAAATCTTTTTGTCTAATAAAACTGGGGAGGCAACTTTTCCCTTCCACTATTTCTTCAAGGATTAGAAAACTACAAGTATTCCTGGACTATATACAGATTTACTCTATGTAAGCCTATTGATACGAGTTAGTAACCAAATAAAGAAACTCCCCCACCATATGCCACCATATTTGGGGTACCACAGCTCTCAAATTCTCCTTTAAATAATTCCATTTCATTTCAAACATCTCCTTTAGGAAGTGAAAGCAGGAGGATCCCCTGAACTCAAATAGTAGCTTCAGAATACTCTCTTTTTATACTGATGTGGTTTTTTTCCCAGCATTTCTAATTCTCCATTCCAAAAAGATTTTTTCCCTTAGAGTAAACTCCCTTCAATCTTAATACTGGAACAGTTCCAGGAATGTAGCCTTGAGAGACCAAGAGCAGCCCCAGAAGAAGGATGAAGTTCAGTTTTAACCTAAAATTATGATTTAAGAGAAACAGCTGAACATACCATGTGAGTGTCCATTTTTGCCCATCTGGACATTGCCACTTATCAATGGTATGTCTGCATTTCCAGTATAAGATATGCTCCATGCAGCAGATGCCAGCTCAAATCCCACCGAATTCAGTGGAATCTGGGTTATGTTTCAGTGCATACTGAAGTGCTCTTGCTATGTAAATTTGGGGGATTTTACAGCATAATTTTAACATCTTTCCTCAGAAGTCAATTGTGTCATGGTCCAATGGGATTTACTACTCCCTTATAAATGTACACTATTTAGAACAGACTACTAGCTTCAAAAGTATGCTGAAGCTCTGATTAAAATTCCCCAGTGCTTCACAAATATTGATTCCCATAATTCCTTCTGAGAATACTAAATCAGTTAAATCCAGTGATGACTGGAGAGCGTTAGTGAGGTGAAGAAGAGAAAATATGGGCTTAGAAAAACCCATATTCCAAGCCCTACTCAGGCTTGGAATATGGAATAGTCACTATTTCTTAATCTCAACTACATGGCAAGTTTGCATTATGAGAGAGGTTGCTTTTACCTCTTGAAAGACAAGCAATGTAAGAATGCAACCAAAAGGAAAGAAAATAATAATTCTAATTTTCAGTACCGATGATCTGGTAGTTCGCTATTTCAGAGAAAATGAGACTAATGTAAAGCTATGGATGTCAATGCTCTCTTTCGTTATTTTTCTATTTGCTATTAAACTACTGCATAATACTCCCTAATAGTACAATATCTAGATCTCATTGCAGAAATCATCTCTTGTATCTCAAGCAGGACAGGGGATTTATCATCCCTGACCCTGTTTTAATGGCCTTCTCTATGTACACTGCAAAAAATTTATGATGCAGTTCCTGAAAATTGTAAAATGGTTTTCTGTCATTTTAGTTTTTAAAAAACCACAGATTCTTCTTGAAAACCTCTTAAAACTACCACATCTGGGCTGCAAAACATCAGATCATACCAGATAGCAGCAAAGAGGTGCAGAATATCTGTTTGCTATCATCTAGTAGCCATATGAAGTTTTGCATTCGGATCTGGTAACCTTACCTTCCCCCAAAAAACCTATGAGGGTTCATGGGTCACCACTGCACCCATTTACATCAACACCTACTATACTCCATGTTGTTATCCTGCCCACTAAAGACTTTGTTCATCCATATCCAAATAGAGAAAATGTCCTTTGTCCTCTCCCTGCTTCACAATCTACCTTAGTTTGCAGAAGAAGTACATACATGACCTTTATTTTAATATTTCTAGATTTCCAGAATTAAAGCTTCCTAACAAACGAGGGGGAAGAGGATATCTGCTTAAATGACCTTTTCAGAAGTCTGCTGAGGATTTGGTCTATTTTCACTTCGAAGTTCATTGTCTAGAAAGACAGAAGCTGACTTTATTTGGAAATTCTTTAAACCAAATCTGTCTTGAGGATTTTCCTTTTTCTTTAGCTGTGGTAATAGAATGTTTGCAAATAAAAGCAAAAAGACACAGCGGTGCTGGAAAACGTCTTTCTCAGAATCAAGCAGACGGGTCACAACATTTTTAAGCAGTGATACTAATATTTATTATATCAAAGCCATGTTATGCTTTATTTGGAACTCTGGCGCCTTTCAAAAAAAAGGTTTTCATAACATGGCAGCAATTACAGTCATCAGGATGGTCCATAAGAGATACCAAGCCAGAGCTTGGCTGCTGCTTCCCAATTTCCCTGCTTGTACTAGATCATAGGGTAGTTTATTTTATAAAGGGCCTCAGGAATGTGATGGTAGTCTCAGAAGACAAGGAAAATTAATAGAGAGAGTGTGCAAGCATCATTGCTCCAGAAATTTCAGTTATAAAACATTCACCTATGTTTAAGGAATGGGCTTCTTGTTAACAAAGATTTGAAAATATGATTTGTCTACTGCAACAAATAAAGCCTGAGTTTAAACAATCATTTAATAATAATAATAAACTTCAGCCAAGAGCAATAGATATCTACCTCATTTTGAGCTACCAAGTTTTTCTCAAATAAAGTTATGTAAGTAGAGCTTATAAATCAGCAAAACTATCTGTAACCATTCCTGTGTCAGGATTCCAATCATGAGCCTCGAGCCAAGCTTCAAAAGAAATCCAGTTATTTATTAGGAACTTCATGTCAGCACGTTCCAAGTGAAGCCAACCCTGACCCCACGTAATTCCGGCTCTGACCCTGTTTCCCCCCTCCCCCCCCAAGGTGTGTCATCAGTCACATTCTCCAATGAAGCAATTTCGTGGGTTATAGAGATCGCTCCCCTCCGGCCACTGTGGGTAACCACAGAGACAGCCTTGACAGAGAAATGGCTGGAATGTGCTTTTGTTTTGACTGACATGCTGCCTTGCCGCAACTGCAGAGTTCGTTTTCCCATCCCCCTTGCCTATGGCAACTCGAGAGGAGGCCAGGCATGCTTTGCGAGTTGACATCCTGTTTATTAAAAGTTTTATTTAAAGGAGGAACCTTTAAACTACAATTTGATATCAAAGCTCAGTTACAATTCAGGAATTCCCGCTACATGTTGAAAGATTCTACAAAGGAGAAACCTAACCTTATTTTTGCCAATAGCACATATAGCAGCTGAGTCTCTTTGCCAGGGTGTCAGTTAGATGTCAGTATGAACACAGAACTTCTTCAGAACCCACTAAATAAGCCATTGGTAGGAGGAATAAATGCTCACCAGTAATCAGCTGGTGGTGAATGACCCAGTAGAATACTGCTGTTTCACAAAAATACAAGCTACTTTAATCACTAGTAGAAATACAGAAGGAATAATTTAGTTTCATATACATTTATTTAATTAGTAATTTGCAAAATAATAGGTTTTTAAATATTACAAATTTTACATTTTTATATATATTTTTGAAAGTAGTAGGTTTCAGCCTACCAAGACTTCTTTGAATACACAGCATATAAGTAATTGTGATAAATAAAAATACTGCTCTCTTGTAAAAATTACTAAACAAAATAAAGATACCCAAGAAAAGTATTTTCAAAATGCATATGTTAATGTAAGAATTGTTCACAAACATCACACAGTATGTATTTGTTGATTTAAACCATTATATGGCCGCCCAGGGAATCTCAACATAAAATCTAGGGGTTAAGAAAACATTCACATATAATTTATATTGAAAGAAATGTAAATTGTTTTTAAGCAGGCCTTTATTTTAAATAAACTGGTGTGGAAAACTAACAAAATAAATTTTAGATTGAGAAAAAAGACTAGGACCTCCCATCCCTTTAAACCTGGCAAAGATAGTTTTCTTCTGAACAGTGTGGTGAAGAGGTCTAATTAGACATTAGGGATTTTCTGTTTTGTTTCTTTTATTTATGTATGCATTATTTAATAATTGCCTTTGATTGTGTGATGTACTCAAAATTATTCATGCAGATAGCATGTAAACACAAGGAGAGAGAAAAAGGGAGAAAGAGAGAATAATGAAGAATTGTAAAAATATTCATGAATTCACTCACGTCTATCTATAAAAGATATATTCATGGTTATATTGAAAGAAAAAACAGGTGGCAAAAACCTCTTTGCTTGCCCACTGATGCCCGTAGAGTAAGAGCAAAAAAAACATCAGATAATGGCCACAATTATGATTGAAGTGCCACCTTGAGTGAACCACCATCTTGAGTTTTTTACCATACCGCACAGACACTCCTGCACATGCCCATGAGGCAGTGGTGGGTTGCCCGCATTTGCACCGGTTCTATAGAACTGGTAGTAAAACTGGCGGGAGGCTCCGCCCACTGACCCTGACATCATCAAAATGCTTCTGCGCATGTGCAGATGCTTCTGTGCTTGCGCAGAAGAGTACATCCGCGCATGAGCGAAGCAAGTGCATGCACGTGGCCCCGTTGCGAACCGTAGTAAAGGTAAGTAGAACCCACCCCTGCCATGAGGACAGAAAAAAGAAAAGCAATTCCCTGAACTAATTCTTATTAGAATGAAGGATCTTTTAATTCTCCTATGGATCTGACCATTTTTTACCATTTGAATTTATTCAGAGAAAAAGTGTCCTTTTTTAATTAGCATTTTTTAAAATGTTATAACCAGTTGCCCAACTCTGAAATACTATGCAGCTAACTTTGTAATAAAAATAGGGGCTGGGGCAGGGGTGAAATCCAGCCGGTTCTATCCGGATCGGGCGAACCAGTAGTGGCAGCTGCAGGAGGCTCCGCCCACCTATGCGGACGTCATGATGTCACTTTTTAAAGACATTTTAAGCCTCTGCACATGTGCAGATGATGGCATGCGTGAGTGGCAAACACATTGGCAAACTGGTAGGGAAGGTAAGTAAATTTCACCCCTAGGCTGGGGAGATAAAATGCAGAGAAAGTACAAAGTTTAAGGCATTACATTAAGCCACAATCCAATGGGCAACTCTTGTGCATTTGCTGTGCAGAACTAACTCTTTTATTCTTAACTTAAGAATGCAATGTAATTTACTAACATTATTTTTTTTCCTTCAACTATTTTAACTCAATAGGCACTTTGTAGCTGCATAGCTTACATCTAAAACAATGTTTCCTTCATTCCTCACCCAGCCAGCCAATCCACTTCTGTATATTTAATTAGACTAATACTTTAAATCACACTGCATCATATATTTTCTGACAATAGGTAAAGGCCAAAGCATATAAAATATGGTGAGATTTAAGAAGAAGCAGCTGAACCAACAATATATTTTCTTGGAAAAGAGACATTAAATAAATTGTGGATGTTTCTTGATAGCCAATTAAAGTTATTTTAAGAACCCTGTTGATTTTGTCAACATACTTCAATCCAAATTGTTGAAACAAGAATTCTCTATTACCTAAATTATCAAAGTTTTAGCAATGAAGCATATGTCTTGCTAGAAATATTAATCAGGACATTCAGAAATAAGTCTACACTATTTCTTGTAAGGAAATAATATATCTAAAATATCCATGGCAATCTTAATTTTTATGGAATTTATTTAAAGGACCCATAAGACTTTTATAGAACTTTTCCATGTTTAATTCAAAACCAACGAGGAGGGTTTTTTTAGTCTCATTTTAAACTGGAAATAAAATATTTTCATTTAAAAAGTATTAATATTTCCCTTGGGGTGTCAAATTGGTGAATTTAAAAAAATATTTTTTTAAGAATTGTAAAATCAGGAATTACCAGCATGGATAAGAAAAATCAAGATGACAAATATCCTTACGACAACAGGAAAGGAGGGAGGGAGGGAGGGAGGGAGGCAGGCAGGCAGGCAGGAAGGAAGGAAGGAAGGAAGGAAGGAAGGAAGGAAGGAAGGAAGGAAG
>WNWU01000018.1:958041-999241 GCA_012654045.1 Ptyas mucosa
AAGGAAGGAAGGAAGGAAGGAAGGAAGGAAGGAAGGAAGGAAGGAAGTTATCTTTACCTACTGCAAGAAGGAAGGTTGAGTAGTTTGGTCCATACAGAGACACAGCACAAAAAATAGCTGACTGAATGGAGCCAATGAAGTCATTTCTGGGATTCCTATCCAGGACTCAATTACCAACAACTGGAGATTGCTTTGGAGTAATCCGACTTATCAAGACAGACTTACTTATAAGTAGATAATTGAATTCAGAAGATTCTTTTTTAGCAAAGCAATCTATTGACTGACCAACCACCTGCTTCCTATGCCCTGGACTAAGAAATTGGCCAACTAGTGGTTCAAAATCAGAGTGGATGCTCTCAGCACCCTAGGAAACCAGTTCTAAGAAACAGGAATTCCTGGTTTTCTCTCATAATTACTCTCTGCTAATAATTTAACTCACAGAGTTTAAATTCTTTCTCTGATGTAAGTAAAAAATAGTCCTAAATGACACATTAAAAATAAACAAATCACCTTTTCCAGAAAGTATCCATCCAAAGCTTCTTAAAGGAAGCAAAAGTAAATTTTTTGAACTTTAAACAAAAATATGCAACTTTTCTCTCAAATCAAAGTCCCCAAAGACTGGAAAATGGTTTATTCTAAAGTTTAAAAAAGGAGAGTGTTCAGTATTCAGAAAAGGTTAGAGAATTTAACTATTTTTATGTACATTAATCCAAATCATTTTATACAAGAAAATCAAATATGTAGAAGAAAGAGAATTGACAAAGAACAACAAGCAAAGTTAAGTCTTGTCTCACTAATATTTTAAACTTTTTTAAGGTTCATGGCGTGAAGATACAAAAATTCCTGGACTTTCAAAATGTTTTTGTCAAAGTTCCTCCCCATAAGCTGCTGTGCAGATGGACAACTACTTTCATTGATTAGTACTTTATTTTAACAAATAGAAAAAGCAGGAGTAAATGAGCCATCTCCACAATGTTAAAATAGGTAAAATGAGCTTTCTATCAGAATCTTTGTTGGGTCTAGTGCTTTTAGATTTGTTTCTTTGTCAGGAGTTCAAGATGGCATATATAACATTCCCTTCTATTTTTTCTGTTCCCCACAACAAATCTTTGAGATGGTTTGTACTGAGAGCCAATGACTGGCCAGAAATCAATGAATTTGATGCCTGAGAATAGACTAGAACCTTCATTTTAGCTTCCCAGTCCAATGTTCAATTCCTGCACCATACTGATATATAATATGATACAGAACTGGGATGAACATTGAGAGCTGGCTAAATTTTCTAAAGGAGAATGGTGGTAAAATTGAAACAGAGACTGAGATGTGTTCCAAAAAGAACACTTCCATTTGGATAAATAGACAAAGCAAAAAATAAACTTCATGTGTATCCTGATGGGGATGGTGTTAATAGGGATGGACCTGATAGGAAATTTTGGAATTCCAGATCACTGAAAGTCTGTAGAGATTCTCAATCATCCAGGTCATAGTTATCCCAAAGGTGCTTTTCTCAGGAGGCAACTGGACTTTCTTATTTTTCTTTTGAAGACGTTTCACTTCTCATCCAAGAAGTTTCTTCAGCTCTGACAAGATAGTGGGGAATGGAAGGATCCTTGCAAGCAATATAAATCTTTCCATTCCCCACTATCCTGTCAGAGCTGAAGAAGCTTCTTGGATAAGAAGTAAAACATCGTCAAAAGAAAAACCAAGAAAGTCCAGTTGCCTCCTGAAAAAGCACCTTTTCGGACAGATCACTGAAAATGTGAGCATATGGAGATGTTGTAAAATTATTATTATACTTGGTCTAATAGTCAGCCAGATGTTTAGACTGCTTTTGGCAATTTTAAACACTTATTATGAAAGGCTGATCACACAATCAGCCAGATATTTAGAGTGGGTTTGGCATTTTTATCCCTCTATTGAGTCCTTCCAAGGACTTGGCATAGGCAGATGTTGTTTGCAATTGACTGATGATGATTTTATCAGTGCCAGTGATGTTCAAGGGATGATCCAATTGTCTTGGCTTTGCACCCAAGACACCTATTACTTTTGGTACTATCTTTCCTTCCTTTTGCCATAGTCATTTTATTTGCAACTTTGCTCAGTTGGAAAGAGCTAGTTATAATCTACAGTAAATGCTGTTGGACTGTATCAGCTACAACACTAGTTAGCAAATTGAAACGTGTTGGTAAGCAGGTGATTGGCCCACAATTGCCTGGTACTGCCCCTTTTGTTGAACCTTTCATTATCAAATAGATTTGGCCAGATGTTAATCATTCTTAAATTTCACCTGAAGAAATATATTGTTAAATTGCTTGGCAATGAATGGGTGTAGAGACCATTCAGATGTTTCAGCCAAAAACCATGCAGCTCATCATTATCTGGCGCTGAACAATTCTTGATCTTTCTCCACCACTTCTGCTGTTACTTCAGGTTCTTTCATTTTAGCTTTTTTTCTCTTCTCCACCTCCTTTATGCAAGCTATGTTTAGTTGTTATTTTTTTGGGTTGTGTCATAGTTGCACTCAGAACCACACTATTTCTTCTTTGTCAGATGTTGACTGGTTTATTGCAGTCTCTCCATTGATGGATTGGTCGAAACATTTCTGATAGTTGAGCTTCGTTATCTGCTGATCTTGGCTATAGCTGTTATTTGCTGCTTTATTATTTCCAGTGTTTACTTAACCTTCCTTAATTCTAGATGACATTTCTTGATCAGGTACTCTTTCAGTTCCTTGTTCTTCAGCTTCTTCTCTTTCATCTGTTCTAGCTTGCTTGCATCTGATTTTAGCATGCTGAAATTATTTTCCAACCTGAACTTCATCATCATCATCATCATCATCATTATTATTATTAACTTTATTCATTAAACATGAAACTCAGTCAACTGAACACTCAAAAATGCATCACAAATACCATTGACTGGTGCTAACTGCCATCAATCAAGTACCTTCTTAAGATGTACGATATTCCAAGTAGCGCAGTTTTTTGCAGTTCCCCTGGTGTTATTGCAGGAAGCTGCAATTTGTTTATTTATCTTATAGAATTCTTGGACATGGTACCAAGTGCCTCGATGACAATGGGTATCACTGTTACATGTTTCATCCATAGCCGTGTAGTTTCAATGGCCAGGTCACAATATTTCATGATTTTTTCCAGTTCTTTTTCCAGATATTCAGTGATAACTGCAGCCATGCTGCACTTTAATTGGTTTGTTTCTTGCAGTGAGTTGGTGCTTATATTTGATATTACAGTATTAGCATCTTTTAAAACTTGCAGAAGCTCTTTCTTTGGGACAAGCTTCAATGCAGGCAGCCTTATTGTGTTAGTTTTTGTGCTGTTCTAGATGTTATTCTTTGTTTCAATTCCTCTTGCTTTTTTTAAGTTGGAATGTTTTGTTCTTTTTGAGGAGAAGTTCCTGGTTTGAGAATGAAAATTATTACATAGCTGTGCTAGTTTCCTCTACTACTACCGCCTTCCCCAGGTTTGCCTTTACAGTCTGAGCTATTTCTGCTTTGATTCCCCCCCCCCAGATAGTCCTTTTCAGTTCTCTTGAATTCTGCTCCAAAATAAATACTTTATTGCATATTGTAAATTAAGTTGATCTTGCCTCTGTTCTGTTTTTTCTGATTCTAGATGTACTTTCCAGAACTTGTGCTTTCTTTTCAGATATTATCTTCTTGTTGGATTTGATTTGAAATAACAGATTTTTTTTCCAGTCTTCATATATTTGTGAAACTTCTCTTGCAGAAGGCCAGTAGCTGCTGGCCTTGGTTGCTCAGCCAACAGTCCTGAGTTTGTAGCCCACTTGTTATCATATGTCCCAGAACTCCAATCTGTACCATGGTCTTTATTGACCTGGGCCATGATTGATCCAGTATGGGTTTCTGTAAATTATATCTCACCATATTATTTATGAAAGGGGCATTTTTCATTTGGCACTTCTCATTCTTTTGTTGAGACCTGTCCAGTATGAAGCTCTGGCTTAGCTGTCATCCTGCGAGCATGCAAGCCTCACAACCAAATCAAAATAATGTCTCATTGGGAGTTTATTAGTATTATTATCTCTTGTTCTTTCTTGATGCTCTTCTAGAAGTACTGTATTTCTTGGTCAATGTGCAAGCCAGTTTGAATATCTTCTGGTTGAAAAATGAAACAGAAAGAATTATTTGGTTCAAACCACAAAGCGTATTCTCAACAATATATCAAATAGATCTTTACCTCTCAGGACTGTTGCAGTGATGAACAAACAAAAAAGGATATTTCCATATATGCTCTTGGAGTGGATAGTAATGATTTTCAGTGTAAAAATACATTTGAAATATTTTGATGTGTTCTGGTCATATTTTATTATTACTGAGAATAATATTTTTCTCTTTCCAATCCAGTTCTTGTCATCAGAGGCTAGGCTAATAAATCTGCAAGTTGGCAAATTTAGACAAATTGAAATATCATAAAAACTGAACATTTGCGGATTTCTCATGTGAACACAATATGTCATTACCTTTAATGTCAGGAAATACCTGTGGATCCCATAAGGTTCTTTCAGAGTGGCCAATATAAAACTGAATATGGTGAAAAGAACATTATGTTTCCTAATATGGAGCTAATAATTATAATTCCCTATCAAAGAGCACAGAATCGTGCATGTGTTTAGCATTAGCTCCAAGAAGGTCAGTGCTAACTTTTTCAGGAAGGGAGTTCCGGAGACGTACGGTAAGTGCACATTTGTTTAAAATGAGCAGTCTCAGTTCAGACATAGCACAGTCTTTAGGGATGCACAAACAATTCCGCCTCAGTGGAGCTGAAACAATGCCTCGTATTCACAAAGATTATAGGCACTTCAACATTGCGAAAAAGGGGAGAAAGAGGGGGAGCCTTGAAAAGCAGATAAATTGGTCTTTGCTCAGTGCTTTTCCTTAATTTACAACAGTGTTTAACATTGGAGTCCAATTGTCCAGGCACTCATAAAAAGAGAAATGATGAATATTCAGGCTGTCTTCGGAATCCATTAGGCAACTGAAGATGAAGTCTCCACATGTACGGCTTCAGTGGCTTTCGCAGGCTGGCCAAGCCCATGCCAAGATGGCTTCAAAAAGAGAAATGATGCTCTGAGTTGCCAATGTGGAGAAAGTAAATATAACTCAAGCACATGGAAGTGTTAGATTGAAGCACTATGATTCAGAACTGAAATGTTCATTCACTGTATACATAATATTGCATTTGTCTGTCTTTCAAAATTATACATTGGGACTGATATTTTAACCTCTATGTGAAATGATGATTTACTGTTATGTTAAACAGTCTGTCCCTAATTCCAGGACATATGTTGCCACACATACCTCCAGTGGGTATGTATACAATGCCGTGTGCATTCATAACTGTCTAATTCAACCTTCCCAGAGGAGCCTTCTAGATATGTTGGGTTTTAATAATCTTCATCTGCATGGGGATTGATGTATAGCTTATCTGAAGAGTATCAGTGGAGAAGCCTGGCCTAACACCCATGAATAAAGCATAATATTGGAAACTTTGTGTATGCAGGAAACTGGCAACTTCTTACATTAATTAGAATTGCTTTTTTTCTCAGTAGGCACAATTCAACTGATTGCCAGTTCTTTGCATTGCTGTTCAGCGTTTTATTACTCTTCCTCTCTGGTTCATATATCAAAGTATATCATCATGTGGAGGAACAGACAAGAATAATATGATTCATGGTCTTTGTCATGATTATGATATAACAAATGCATGTGGGTTACTCCTTGACCAATTAACCCAAACAAAAAACAACAGACTGAAATAGAGACAATTATACCTTCCATTAACAACTACTCATGGCTTTTTAGTAATGGAAAATTATTTGCTCATGGCTTCTTTACTTTGACAGCAGGTTTACAACTCTCACTCATTACATTACATACCATGCTTTATTATCAACCAAAAGAGTCACAAATGTCATAGCATTTTATGGCAGATACAATAGGCACAACAGGAAGAAATGTCATTTTTCATTTTAGCCAATTTAATTGGTTTTTAAAAAGTTAAAAATAATTTATATTTAAACTTAAATGAACACTTTAACACAGATATCTTGAGATATGCTTTAGTTTATTCTAATAAAAACCTTCCTCACTGGAAAGCTCTTAACTTGTTTGAGTAGAAAATACTGGACTAGCCTAATTAATAGGCACACTCAGGAAGCGACCAATAATTCTTACGCCTCTTTCTCTGACACTTCATATACAATGTTATTCAAGAAATCTGTTCACACACTTAGCTGCCAGTTATATGGCCTGGTTCAGATATTTTGAACCCTTCCCCATGATGTCTCCCCATGGATGCAGCTGTGTGGAGGAAAAACGTCTAATCAAGTTTTGTCCACCTGGACATATGCCATTTCCTAACACAGCAGGTAAAAAATGGAACACTCTGTTCACATATATCATTGCTTGTCAGCACTGCTACGCTTGGTCATATGTTACTTCCTCACAGGACTGTTTCTTAATGCACAGAGAGTTTTACAGTGTTTGAATCAGGGTTGAGCAATTATATGAGAAATTGATATGTGGCTCTGTCTTGCTTTGTATCTCTTTGTGAGAATTCTGCCTGAATTTTTAGGACTCCGTAAGAATTAGAACTCCATAACAGATGCAAGAGGAATATATTATATCAGATCCATGTTATATTTTATAGCATTTCCTAAATGACACCTAATATTACAGTGCCATGATCTGTATCCTGTTTCCATTATGTACAGATGCATGTAGCCCGCAAACCTCTTTTCTGAGGCCACTTACACGCTAAAGGTCCACTATGTGAGAGTTGAAAATCAGAAACTGAATTGTTTATTATTTTGGGATGAGAAACATAATTGTCCCTAAAATATATCTTCCACAGTTTCAAGAAGACAAGCCAGCCAGAGCAATTGGAAAATGGAAAACCCAGCCTTCCTCATATATCAGACATGATCATAATAATTTTGCATCATTGTCCAACTCACTGCAAATTGTACTTTTACCCAAAGTGCTAAAAGTGACTCTTCATCAAAAGGTTGTCTAAAAAAGTTACATCAACAACCTTTGCGATCATATTAAAAGCAGCTGTGTCCTCTTCGCTGATGATGTAAAATTATTTAACACCACTGACAATGCTGCTGTCCTTCAAAGCGACCTTGACCATGTGTCAGGATGGTTGGGCATTTGGCAACTCCAAATCTCAACTAATAAATGTTCTGTCCAACACATTGGCAATAAAAATCAGAACACCAAATACAAGTTGGGCAGAAACGACCTCGTAGACAACCCTCACTCTGTCAAGGACTAAATTAAAATAATAAAATAAAATAAAATAAAATAAAATAAAATAAAATAAAATAAAATAAAATAAATAGTTTTTTAGGCCTTTTGGAGAACTGGGTTTCCTTTCTCCCCATTCTAGATCCAAAGTTACTGAAGGCCCAAAGCAGTTTAACAATTTTTTAAAAAACTAATAGAAAGACCAGATCTTATTGGTGAAAAATAAAGGTGGTTTAAAGGAAGATTGGGTAAATAAGGCCCAAAAGCCTCACAGATGACAGCCCCAGGTTTACTTCTATGTTTGATTTCAAAGTTCACTGGGTGACTCTGGGTCAGTCACTGTCTTTCACCCTAGATTTTGTTAATTGGTGGATTATTTATACATGTACTTTGTGTTTTAGTCACAGTAACTCTAAGTATTGCACAGCCAATACAATAATAGCAATCAAATGCAATAATATAAAATAAAAGCAATGCAACATAAAATCTTGGCTAATTCATTACAATGAATATAATATTCATAGCATTGGGGACACTTAAGCGCTCATGTCTAAAGGCCTTCTGGAATAATCTAGTTTTTATGAGCTTCTCAGCAGGACAGGAGAATGAGATCAACTCTTGCCTCAGATGTCTAGCTGTTCAGAAGGAGGGGAGCCTCCAGGGATAACACCTGCTTTCTTACCTCTTCCTATCACACCTCGGGGAACTTTACAGGTGCTAAGTTTTTTTTTAAGGTTTTTTTTTTACTGAGGTTTTGTACTTCACTATTTAACATCCCCCAAGCCTAAAATCCCCAGTCAAAAATTTTGATTCTGTCTGGGAGTATAAACCACCACCTATAATTGCTTAACACTGCATTTGAAAAAACATTTTTTAAAGAAAATAATAATTGTTTATTCATTCATTCATTTTCATTTTTCTCCCATCTTTTTATATATATAAAAGTCATGGTAGTGAACATATGTAATATCCTTCCTTCTCTTCTTTTTCCCTCAACAACAATCCTATGAGGTGAATTGAGCTGTGAGAGAATGACTGGCCCAAAGTCACCCAGTTGGCTTTCATGCCTAACAGAGGCATAGAACTTACAAGTCTACTAGTTTCTTTCAACACTTTAATAACTACAGTACATCAGACTTTCTTATTTATTTAGAATGGAATGGAAGGGAAGGGAAGGGAACGGAACGGAACGGAACAGAACGGAACAGAATAGAATTTTTTATTGGGCAAGTGTGATTGGACACACAAGGAATTTGTCGTGGTGCATATGCTCTCAGTGTACATAAAAGAAAAGATATTTATTTATTTATATAAATAAATTTTATTTATTTTTATATAGTTTTACTAGCTGGATAGCCGTGCTTCACTACAAAACTATGTGATCGGGCTTGATAAATCAACACAGCTTGAAAATTAATGAGTAGTTATTATCGGCCTCTCCTCTCCCTTTCTCTCCCTCAGCCTTGCCCCACAGAAGCCTCCCCATCCTACTCTCTTCTTTCCTTCAGCCTTGCCCCACAGAACCTCCCCTATCCTATCCCCTTCCCTCCCTCAGCCTTGCCCCACAGAAGCTTCCCCTATCCTATCCCCTTCTCTCCCTCAGGCTTTCTGCACAGAAGCCTCTCCTATCCTATCCCCTTCTATCCCTCAGGCTTGCCCCACAGAAGCCTCCCTTATCCTATTCCCTGGTTGCTGCTGTGAAAGTAAAACTGAAAGTGAAACTCCTCTCCACTGCTTGTATTTTGCATTTGGAACAGATTTCTTTTCAGGTGGGGAGGGGGAGTAGAACTCCTTAGCATCAAACTGTGTTAATCATAATATAGGAAATACTAATAGTCTGATGATCTGATGGTTTTCTGGACTATCCATTGTATTCTGAGGAGTCTTCTCCAATGCCAAAGTTCAAAGTAGCAATAGCAATAGCACTTAGACTTATAGACTTATAGACTTATAGACCACTTTACAGTGCTTTACAGCCCTCTCTAAGTGATTTACCCCCAACATATTTACCCCCAGCATATTGCCCCCAACAATCTGGGTCCTCATTTTACCAACCTTGGAAGGATGAAAGACTGAGTCAACCTTGAGCCTGATGAGATTTGAACTGCCAAATTGTAGGAAGCCGGCAGGCAGCAGAAGTAACCTGCAGTACTGTACTTTAACCACTGTACCACCGCAGCTCATAAGTATCAATATTTTCTATCCTGTTTCTCAATCATAGCCCAGTTCTCAATCATTTTCTCCCCTAAGCTAAAGAATCTGAAGCATCCTAGCCTTTTTAATAAGGAAGATGTTTGAGTCACCTAAATATTTTAGTCATCCTCTTCTGTACTTTCTCTAGCTCTTGTTATAGTGCTTTATAAGGGTACTGTAAAGTTAGCATGTTGTTGTTTTTGTTGCTCTTGTTGTTTATTGTTTCTTTCCTAATGTCCCCAAATAGAGAATGTTTCTTTTTCACAGCTGCTGCACATTGAGTCAAAATTAAGCTTTCTACTATGACTCCAAGATTTTTTTCCTCAGATTGCATCAATATAAACATGAACTTGTTTCTTTGTCACATTATACATCACTTTATGCTTACTAAAAATTTCCATTTAATTGTCTATTTGCCATTTAATTGATCATCCCCCAAATTTAAACTTCCTGAAGCTCTTCATAGTCACTTTAGTTTTCCTCAGCCTGAGCAGTTGAATTTTATCTACAAACATCACCAGATCTCTGTTTACCACATGTTAAGATAATTGATGAAGAAGTTAAAAAACATCAGTCCAGCTTTATTAGGGTTTCTACCATCCAATCAGTGAGAAAGCAGTTTGTATACAAGAATTTATTATCTTTATTTCTGCTGGCTCAAAACAGAGAACATATGCAAACTCCAGCTAACAAAGAATGTTATCCAGTGACCCACCACTAGTATTATAATCATTAGAGAATGACAAAAATGACTTCATTGACATTCCACACTGGGGGAAAAAAACATATATTTCTAGAATTCCACCCTCACACCCACATGGTGGATAAATTTGCCATTGGAGTGATGGTTTGCAAAAATGCAAGAGAAGTTCAAATGTAGGGAGGGAAAGAAATAAGCAAAAGCAAAGAAGTTCCCCACCAAAGAGTTAATAAATAGTGGGGGTACATGTGGGGAAATGATATTTCTTTATTTCACCATGCTTACAAGCGCACTAGCTTCTGTCTATGGAGATTCTCAGTCCTCCAGGTCATGGTTGTCTTAAAGGTACTTTTTCAAGAGGCAACTGGACTTTTCTGTTTTTTTTCTTTGAAGATGTTTCGCTTCTCATCCAAAAAGGTTCTTCACCTCAGAGCTGAAGAAGCTTCTTGGATGAGAAGCAAAATGTCTTCAAAAAAACAACAACAACAGAAAGTCCAGTTCCCTCTTAAAAAAGCACCTTTGGAACTAGATTCTGTCAGCAATTTTTGAGCTAATAAAAAGCAGTAGAAGGCTGACTCTCTGCTTTGCCATCCTTTAGTTCAGTGTTTTTCAAATTTGGCATGTCATACTGGTGGGGGAGTTTTGGGAGTTGATGTTCACACATCTTAAAATTGCCAAATGTGAAGAACCATGCTTTCTATCATAGGGCAGGGGGAGGATGGCCTTAAACCCGTAGGTCTACCCATCAGCCAAAACTTGCTTCCTCACCAATCCATGCTTCATCCTATATGGTTTCCCACTAATAGCTGATAATAGGGCAAGAGAAATGAATTCATGGGATCCACCAATTGCTTTTCTTAATGAGGTGTTCATTAAAACTATAACAACAGCACCTCTCAGTAGTTTCATTGCTGAGGTAGCATAGGGCTCAACTGTTAAAGCCTGGTGGACTGCAAAATAATATAGCCATCTGGCTGCGGCCTATAAATCACTAGCAGATAAATTACTAGTGACTGGGAGAACAAATAAAAAAGGCAGGATATGAATCAGCAATGAGGACATTTCATGCCAATATTGCTTTCCACTAATGTAAGAAGGCACGGATAGCATATATCTCAATAGAGGGGGAAATCCCTTAATGTTATTTCCAAACCATCAGAATAGCTCATCTGTTTGTTTGTTTTTTTCCATTACTAATGGAAGATAAAAGAATGAGTCATCTTTTATTATTCTCTTCTATTCACAAAGATAGGAATTATTTAATAATCTTATAACCTCAGATGTATCAAGAAGTAAGACTTGGTTAGAACAAATTTTCTCTTAAACCAGAAGTTCACCAACTTTGAAATATCAGAACTCTCTTTTATTAATATTATCACTAGATTGTCCATTCTGCTTACTACAGCACTAACTAAAACTTTTTTCAGTGTTGGAAGACTATAAATGAAAAGGTTGTCTAAAATACTGAATTTCACTGTTGTACATTTCTACAAATACCTTAAAGAATACAGATGTATTATTACACACTACATTATCAGAATGGCAGAGGCTTACAAATACAATATTTTCAATCAAAATTCAAGTCAACTATCAACAGACAGAATCAATGGGTTATTGATGTTTACAAATATTTTCACACGATCTGTAGATGTCAATTGTTACATCATGAAAAAATGAGTTTTATCTACTTTGATTGTATTAAAAACCCAGTTCAAAATTCCTTATGCTTTAATTTAAGCAAATTCCAAAATCTTACCATCATTCTTGTCAGGATAATGGATTTTGACAAATAAATGTAAACATTTTGAAAAGTAGGTACTGTATGTAATTTTTAAAAAACCTGATTTCAAAATTGCAATCGGTAACAGCAATTTTAATTTAAAGAATACAGTAATGATGCAGAATCCTTTTGTCTAAACAAAGAAAGCCAACAGTGTTTATTCATAAGTTTAGTAATACTTAAAAATCCAAAGCTAACTCCTATGCCAACCCGTCTTAATTCCTTGTAAATCAGTATGAGAATCATTGAGTAAAAGGAACTTTGAGAACTCTTTCAGGATCATGTATGTGCATATATATTTACTCCAGGTACAATAGGGAGTAGAAAAGAGTTAATCAAAAGATAGGAAATCATATTGTATAACTTAGAAAACAAAATGGCTCTAAAATGTGGGCTATTTTTACTTCTCTACCAAATTGGAAGCATAATGTATTTTTGGATAGCTCATCTGAAATAGCCCAAAAATGTTACGGTTGTGATAAAATATTTATGATGGGATTTTTTTTTAACTGTATGTATAAGAATAATACAGGAAATGAGTGAGCATGCCTTCAAGATGCTTCACATTTTCTTTATTCAGGAAATGTCACATGGGGAATTGTAGATAATTTGTTTATTGGCAAATGATGCTCTTTCCGTATCTCATTTTACCCTGCATTAAAAATTCAAAGTTTAAAGCCAAAAAAAAATGCTAGCAGTGGAATGAAAGAGATTTCATTTTAACAAATGGGAGGCAGATTTAAATAGCACACATCAGCAGAAAAGAATGGGGAAAGCTACAGTACACTGACTTCATGGATACCCCATTTATCAGCAATTACTGACTCCATTAAAGGCAGAGTTTACAGCAGGCAGAGGAGAAGAGTCTAAAATATGTCCCAACAGATGGAGGGAGAGTGTCAGTGATGCTGTATTTCAAAGGCATCTGCAACTTTGTTATCGTTGTACATGGAGTCAGAAAGACAGAGGCGGTGGAGGGGGGTTAGAAATGGACTAAGGGCCAGAAAATGATTTACTTGACCTGCATAGGCAGAACTGAGAGAGAAAACCTCATTAATTCCCTAGGTCATTCTGGAAGACATTAATTTGGTTTAGACGCAGGACGTCGGGAGATTTTCCAGACATACACTAGGAATTATGAAATCTCTATAGCGGCAGGAAAGTATGTCCAAATCACTTTCAGCATAAATCACACTGACTTTGTGAAGAAGGATAATCTGTTTAATCAGGGGAGTTACGAAACTTCTACTTATTAGACAGAAAATATAACAATATTTTATATAATTACGAGGTTGGGTTTTGCCCTTTACATGATCTTCTCCTCTGGCATTTTGCTAGCAATGAGCTGGAAAATCTCAACAATTCTATATTTTTGAATTGTGCTCTATATGCAGTGGGACAAACACACACACTAGATCAGTAATGTCTAACCTTTTTGCCGTCACATGCCAAAAGCGGGGGAAGCCTGGGGGCTTCATGCGCTCATGTGCCCACACCTATAATTCAATGCCCCCCGTGCTCCGCCCCCGTGCTCCCTCCACTTTTGGCACACAACAGTAAAAAGGTTACCGGTGGGCCCAGTAGGACCATTTTTCACCCTCCCCAGGCTCTAGAGGCTTTCTTGGAGCCTGGGGAGGGCAAAAACGGCTTGTTTCCTGAATTCCAGTGGGCCCGGAAGGCCTGAAAATCAACTGGCAAGTGCACATATGCACACTGGAGCTGAGCTAGGGCAACGCTCACATGCCCACAGATATGGCTCCATGTGCCACAGGTACAGCACTAGACTTTTCTCTCCAGTAATGCAAATGTTCCCTTTATTTATCTATCTCTTTAATATCTCTTTAATAGGTATCAATAGGCCAACATATCTTAAGCAGAGTTCACAATTCTTAGATAGGACTGTTGGATTGACCATAAATAGTTTGGCAGTTTTATTTGCTGTGAGTAATCTATGGTGGCTCTGTCACACATAAAAGTTTTCAATAAAGTCAAGGTTGTGAGTTAACTATTTGGATCCATCTTGTCTCTACGATTCAAAAAGGAAATTGTTTATGTTTTCCATAATTTAAAATTAGAAAGATTTGAAAATTAGAAAGATTATAGATTTGAAATAGCTATAATATTTTCATATTGAATACCTCGGTACCTGCTCCTGCCAGTGATTTCCAGTATCTATAATTACTACGTACTTTTAAGATTAGGATAAAATGATTACAAAAAAATGCCTGTTCTATAATTAGAAATGTGTATAAAAATGTGTTTATAGAACTTTTCTAAGTCATTTTCTAACCTTACCAATTCTGTTTGGCTCAGAGGTTAATACCAATCACAAATGCTATTACAGCAAATCTCATGTTCGGCTGAGTAGTGGTAGCTAATATAATTTTACTTTTTGAATATTTAGATTAAATCTGTGTTTTTCTGGAATTAACTTGCTCCTTTAGCAGAAATAGTTTATGCCAGTTGTCCATGCAAACTAAAATAGCTTGGATCATGAGAAATTTGTGATCACTTTATTATTACAATCAGTTTTTTAATTGATCATGGTCTTACAACCTGCATAAATAGGAAGAGTGTCACATACCTATGTCCTGAAAATTACATTTACATCAGAAAACACGTCTTTTTTTTTTTTGGCTTTGTTTTGTTTTGTTTCTTAAAGTATCCTAACGTGTTTACACAAGGGTTATCTCTTTCTCCAAAAGAACATGCATTAGTACTTTTTACTCATTCAGCACTGAACACTCCCTATCAACAAGTCTTCCTAGAGGGGAGAAAAAGGCAAATTAATCTTAAAAAGAGACAATTTTAGGGAGTTGTTCTACAAGTTGGAGTTCATTAGAAGGCCATAAAGCATGGCTGTCTAACAAGCTATGTTCCCCAGACTCCACTCTAGTAAGCAATATTGTCTGCTTAAATGGATCATCACCTGGATCTCACCAAAGGAACCATTGCTTTTTAGGGGATTTTTTTATAAATATGTGTACACATATAAATATATATTTTTCTTTAGCCAGGTTCTACCTACGTAAGCCAAGATTTTATGCAGCCCTAGTTCAGTGAAATCTCATTCAATAGTTTTGGGGCTTTTTTTCTTCTAGCAGCCAGCAAACTCTTTGCTGCCCATTGGGAGTTTGCTGGCTGCTAGAAGAAAAAAAGCCCCAAAACTAGTGAATGAGATTTCACTGAACTAGGGCTGCATAAAAACTTGGCTTACGTAGGTAGAACCTGGCTAAAGAAAAATACACATAAAACCTACGAAAAAGAAAGAAAAACATACACACACACACACACACACACACACACACACACACACACAAACTAATATATTGGATGGACATTTTATTATACAGCAAAACTTGAATTTATATTGTGAAAAGGTGTTTCTAAAAGGTATAATGTCAGGTCTTCTGATTTAATCAAGAAAGTGGAAAAATAAATGCCCTATCAAGACAAGTTTTGACATGAACAGCCTTTTCCAAACAGGTCTCCTCCAGAGGGAAAGGACCATTGTGCAATTCTCAAGGTTCAAGTCGGCATCAGGATTCAGAAAAGCTTAACGTTTGTGAATGAACACAAAATGCAATGAAAAATGAATAACACGACTGAGTAGTACAAACCAAGTTTTAATTTACTTGAACTTTTAAGGCTAAGCCCCCTTATTAGAGAATAAGCTTCATAGCCACAGAATAATTTATTTCTTAGTAAATTTCCTGAGGATTCTGTTGCTGAAAAGCTTTACTGGTTGGGGGGGGGGGGGAATTGGGGAAAGCGTAAGCATGTACAATACCTGAGGGCTCCCATAAAAAGTTGTGGAGGGAGCTAAACAAATCTACTTATAAGAAAATTTTATAAATGCTAACTCACTTATTTTAAAAAGCTCCATTTGGCATTATTTTCATGTGCAATGATGTGATAAGGAGAGGGCAGATATTCCCGCTCATTTTTCATCCCTCATTTTAATAAGATTGTTATTACCTGAACTTTTGAAAAAAATGATATTGTGTAACTGTGTAACATAATGAATGGATAGTGCAATGTGCACAAATTATATATTTATACTCCATTTTCCCCACCCGATCTTCCCAAAAGCCAGCATTGAAAAGGCAGAGGATGACAGGTAGAAGAGGGGAAACCATATTAGACTCAATGTGGTAATCTATCTTTTCTTTTAGTTTCCTAAGGCCTTTAGTTCCTCGGGCCCACCTAGCAGAGGATTTCCAGTTATTCTCTCATATGTCCCCACATATTGCAATTGTTCCTGCCTGACAAGTCCATTTCCTGGCCAGCCTTCTCTAATCTACTGCCCTCCAGATGCCTAGGACTACACCTTACAGCAGTTTCAGAGAGATCCAATACTGCTGAACTGTAGAGGAATGATGCAAAAGTTTGAGGGAATTGAGGGAATATGGGAGTAAACTCAGAATAGAAGAACCTACCAGAATCTTCCACAGAAATCGTACTACCCTGCAATAGGATAAATGAAGCAAAGGTGGGTGAGTCTTTGTGACTTCTTCTTTGAGTAAGAGACCTAACTTCTGTCCATGCTGATCTCTCCCTACTAAACCAACCTGGCTCTATTTATACAGAAGTTCAGAAACCTTCCCCCACCTTTCCTAAAGCCTGTTTTCCATGTTAAGCAGATCTAGGAACATCATCTCATGACTGTCAAGTACATTCCAATAATCCAGCAAGCACAAATTTTGGGTTGTATAGCTTGCTTCCTTCCATACATAACATGAAGAAGGCAGGTCCAGATATACAGTACTTTAAAAATGCTTGCCTCATCAAGAATTTCTGTCCCTGGAAGAAGACTAGAATTACTTACAGGGGTAGCCTAAAATGGAACCAAGATACTGGAGGTGGGGAGTGGTTGCCTTTGTTGCAGAATAATAGGAAGGTTGGGAATGACTTCATATTAGGAAGTGTTAAGTTTTAAATTTGCTACAAATACAAGACAACAGGAGGGAAGGGAGGATAGGCAACTCCCATGTTCACTTTCAGTCTCTGAATCTAAGGTTTTGGATGCCCCAGTTCTGCTGGCTGACACTGAGGTGCTAAACAGAAGCAACATTTACTAAATCTCTTTGAGTAATACATGGAAGAACATAGCCACTACAAACAACTGCTGGAGGTGAAAACACATGAGAATCAAATTCTTCGTTTCACTGATGTAGTTAGGACCATTATTAGTTCCACATGTGGGTTGTGTTCTGAAACAAATTTTATCCCATAAAATATCATCAACAAATTAAGAAGTGGGCAAGTCTCTAAGAATTTATCCTAGGCATTCTGATATGTAATAGTTTATGATTAACATAATAGTTTATGATTAAAACTTATCCTAGGCATTCTGATATGTAATAGTTTATGATTAACAGTTAACTCATTCTCTGGAAGAAGTCCAGACAAATACAAGTTTCTTTGTACAATCCATCTGGATTAAGCAAAGGACACATGATTGTCTAATAAATGGAAGTTAAGAAATGTAAATGCATCAAGTCTATAAATGGTTTCAGATGAGGACTACTATAATAATACTGAATGTTTCTGTTCTATGTATGAATTTTTCTTTAGATTGTGAAACATTAGTATATACTGTAAGGGGATGTGAATTATGGTATACCATGTCTGAGTTGGAAAAACAGAGCTAAACCATTAAAAGGGGAAAGGGTATTTTAGACAGAAACAACACTTGAACACAAACTGCACTAGTTATCAGACTGTTGCTTTGACTCCTCAACCATCAATCTTTATTTTTCCCAGTAACCCAATTGCTGTTAGGACAAATTCCTTTCTTAACCATTCCAGCAAAAATAAACAGCGTCAAGATTATGAAGACTAGAAAGAATTCATTAGTTAATAGAGCCAATTAAAATCCTGCTCACAAGGCATCAACATTTCTCCCCTGAAGTTTGATTAGATTATTTTATTTTATTATTTTACTTCATTAGATATTCAAAATGCATACCCTACGTTCATTCAGTAGCTGGAGGCACCATATATAGAATTCCTTTGCTTAATTACTCTGTGTGGTAGCCTGGCCTGAGAGCGATTTTCAACCAGTGAGTTTCTGGACTAGAATTTGGGGCCCTGTGCTGCCAGTACAATACCCTAACCCCTATATCACGGTGGTCTATAAATACAGGGTCCGTATTCCATTAATGGATATAAATATATATTCATTAAAGAAACTATATGTACAGTACTTGGGTAAGAGTAACTGTCAATCAGTGAATGTACTTCCGTTGATGTCTAACAAATGTAAAAATTATTCTTTTTCTCTTTACGTTTTTCTTGTTAATCTTCTAATTTTTTTTTTTTTAGGGTAAAACATTTAGATACAACCCCAAAGGCTAGAAGAATAGGTCCACCCCTTCAGTCTGCTTGGAAAATATATGCTGTTTTGACAAGATAGATCTAGTGCCTGTATTAATATTCCCCACTAGGAGCAAGACAGGAAAGATTTGGTGAATATTTAGCCTCTTACAAGTTAGGCAAGGAGTCTACAGTAAAATAGATGCTCTAAGCCAGGGGTGTCAAACTCACATCGTCACAGTGTCGTCATGTGATGTATTGTGACTTTTTTCCCCTTCGCTAAACCGGGCATGGGCGTGGCCAGCATGTGATGCATCCAGACCGCAGGCCGTGGGTTTGACAGCTCTGCTCTAAGCCCACTAGAGTAAAATGTGTGCTGAAATTAAGAAGTTGTTTGTTGTGATTTGACAGCTTGCCAGCTATTTTCAACATCATTATTTTGTAGAACTCTGGGAGCTTCAAAAACAGAGAAAAAGTGAGAGCTTTATATGACCTGTACAGATAATCCTCGTCTTACAACCATTCATTTAGTGAACAAAGTTATAACGGCACTGAAAAAAGTGACTTATGAACATTTTTCACACTTACAACCATTACAGCATCCCCATGGTCACGTAATCAAAATTCAGATACTGGTTCATATGATGGTTGCAGTGTCCTTGGGTCATGCAATCCACTTTTGTGATCTTTTAACAAGCAAAGTCAATTGAAAAGCCAGATTCACTTAACAACCAAGTTACCAACTTAACAGCTGCAAGGATTCACTTAACAACTGTGGTAAGAAAGGTTGTAAAATGGGGCAAAACTCACTTAAATTTTATTTTATGTACACTGAGAGCATATGCACCAAGACAAATTCCTTGTGTGTCCAATCACACTTGGCCAATAAAAATTCTATTCTATTCTGTTCTGTTCTGTTCCGTTCCGTTCCGTTCCGTTCCGTTCCATTCCATTCCGTTCTGTTCTAAAAACTGTCTTGCTTAACAACATAAATTTTGGGCTCAGTTGTGGTTGCGAGTGAAGAACTAGCTGTATGCTACCCTTCCTATCCTTCCTTATTTTAAATGCATAGGAAATTCTTCCAAATAACCAATCCCCCAACCGGGGGTGATATCAAATTTTGTTTATAGTCTATCTATATTTTCAGAAAGGAGTCAAGTAATCCAGATAACTAAATAACAGAGTCAATTTTCAAACTATTTGGCCACAGGGGTTCCTATATCTGCCAAATATATATGTCAGTTTTGAAAAATATCATCTTATTCCTTCACTAAATTGGCTCTAAGCATAATTCCAGCAATCTCTGTGACTGTAAAAATAATTTTAGCCGCTTTTTTTCCTCAGATGCCTCTCTGAAAGGATGATAATGCTGTGATTTATGTGATTCTTGTGGTCTGATAGTATAATCTGATGGAATTAAAACACTCATAGTTTATTGGCAAAGAGATTTTCATAATTAATCTCAGATTGGTTGACCTGAGGTACAAACATTTAAATTTAAGCATTGTTTTCTGCAGCCATCTGAGTAGTACAAGTACAAGTAGCAGTGTATCCAACAAATTAGTAAATATTTCAGAGATATTTACAATATGATGGATAGTTTCTTTACTCTCGGACTGGGGCTCTTTGGGCAAATGCTTGAATTATTTTAAAAAATAGTTGAGTAATCATTTGCCTTTATTGCATGGTTTTTAAGAATCCTGAGCTACTATTTTAATAAAAAATATTATGTAAAGTAAAATGTGTTGGCATGGCAAGCTGGGCCATTCAAGATAATTGATTTTGTCTTGCTATGACTTGATTGCTAGAAACTTGTTTTCAAATCTATCTCCTTCAGCACAGAGAATGTGACAGGTTGAATCAGAAAGTCAATCTACTTGCAATAAGATCCAGTGAAACATTTTGCTCAGATTAGCAAATTCCTGGGATTCCTCAATACTTTCATGTCTCTGAGCCCTAGAATACAGGTATAGCAACATCCCGGTTCTCAGCAAAAGAGACTCCGCTTCTTACCTGTGTTCTTACTATTATAGCCAGATAGAAGAAGCAATGTGCGCATCCAGCAATACCAGAAGTAGAAACTAGATGGGATTTTTAAAAATTATATTGAGCATGTCAGAACAGAAGGCAACCAGGATTTGCAGATTTGATCCCATTTCATTCCCAGTGGTTCAAAGCCCTTGAAAATACCTTGCTAATATTCTTGAAGAACATATCCTCATAATGTTACCTTCATCTCATCATCAGACCATTGTACTAAATTTGTATTTAGTAGCTTTTCTAAAGAAGTATTTTCTCCTTTCGTCCTTCCCAGGGGTGAAATGCTCCCAGTTCGGACCAGATCACCTGATCCGGTAGCGATGGCGGAGGGTGGTTCAGAGAACCAGTAGCAAAAATCCCTGGCCCCCCCTGCCCATGCCCAGCTGAGCTGCACAATCTTCAGAGGCTTTTTTTTTTATGTTTAAAAGCATTTTTTTCTACAACCTCTTCAGCATGCATAGCCCTGCTGAGAACCGGTAGTAAAGGTAAGTAGAACCTACCCCTGGTGACCTTAACAGAAATATGCAAGCTCCATTAGCAGAACAACAAGGAATAATACAAATTGTAAGTAAAAAAATAGAAAATATTCAAAAGAGATTCATACAGACACCTCCCTAATTCATTGAAGTAATGGGATGAAGTACAATACAATCAGACTTGTATTGTTCTGTTATTATAGCCAATCTCAATAAAAGTAATTTATTTACTTCTTCTTTTTGATCTATTGTTCGATGTATCTTGGGCTTATTTGTCCTTTCCTTTAGGTTGTGTGGTCATACATTGGTTTAATTCTATTTTTAGAACCCTCTGCAAGTTCTACCTTCCAAATTATTTACAAATTTAATTTTAGAGCTATTTTTTATCTTATTCAAAATATTTTATACCGTTCTTGATTCAGTTAAGAATTTCAAAATCATGAAAAATAAAGTATCACAATTTAATGACAATAATACAAAAACAAAAAATATTTTTTTTCTCTAAAGTTAAAGGTTCCCCTCACACATACATGCTACTCGTTCCTGATTCTAGATGGTGCTCATCTCCATTTCAAAGCCGAAGAGCCAGCGCTGTCCAAAGATGTCTCCATGATCATGTGGCTGGCATGACTAAACGCCAAAGGCGCACGGAACGCTGTTACCTTCCCACCAAAGGTGGTCCCTATTTTTCTACTTGCATTTTTTACGTGCTTTTGAACTGCTAGGTTGGCAGAAGAAAATTTTTCTCTAGTTAAGCTCAATTCATGTGACTGAGTTCTTTGCTTGGAAACAGTGTAGAAATAGTTTCCCATTGCTTTTGCGTGGGGGGTGTATTTCCAGCTTAGTCATGAGCCTCAGTATTCCTTCATGGTTTCCTATCCAAGTCCTAGTCTGTCTGATCTTGCTTAGCATTTTCAAGATCATCTACAGTTGATTAAAATTCCTTTATACCAGGGGTGTCAAACTTGAATTCATTGAGGGCTGCATCAGGGTTGTGTTTGACCTCAGGGATCCAGGTAGGTGTGGCCAGGAGGTGCATGGCCAGCTCAATGTCACTTGTGTCAGGGGTGCCTGTGGCGGCCTGAGCACTCTGCTAGCGACAACAGCAGTTCCTTTTTCTGCTGCGATGGCCTCCTGCAACCCTCCTGCAACCCCACCGCGGGCTGGTCCTTTGCTGTTTCCAGGTGGCCCCATAGGCCAGATCTAAGCAACCAGTGGGCCGGATCCAGCCCCTGGGTCTTGAGTTTGACACCCCTGCTTTATACTTAAAATATACAAAATTGAATTATCACATGGTTTATGCCCATAACAACTAGAGATTTAATAGCCATATTGCTTGACCTTTTTCCTGCTTTGAAAAAAAACAATAGCCCACTCTGGATTGGTGCCTACACATATAGAGTGGGGATATCTATTTTTTTCCAAAACCCTTGATGTAAATGGTGTGCACATACATGCAGACAAAGATTTTTTTAAAAAAATGAGCTCCATAGAGGGGTTTTTTTTTCAAATAACAAAAATTACATTAAAAAAATTAATACATTGCATCTGTGTAAATCCTATATAAAATATTAGGCTCCATCTATTATGAGGACAGTGATCCTGATCTGGACTGGGCAATTGCTGTTGTTACAATTAAATAAATAAAATGAAAATGGAAGACAACCAAGTCCTCTCTCATTCTGATAAATAATATTTGACAGCAGAAAGGCTGAAGAGTATCTTCTTAATCATCCTTCATAAAATCCAAACAATTTGTGGTATTACTGGCCATGCTATACAGCTGGTCCAGCATAGTACTCTGGTTGTATAAAAATATGGTGCTAAAGTGGCTTCATTCCAAGTTGAAAAATCATTTTGATTTTGAATCTTTCCCTTCTTTTGCTTCATTATATTATTTTGTTGTATATTTTTACCTCAACTAAACGGGGCTTTTTAGGCCTGATAAATACAGAGCCATTTCATTTTGTAAATAAGAAAGAGAAAGAAGCTTTGGAAAATGAATGACGGAAAAACCCCTTTTTTTCCAGCTTGTATGCAAAAATTGTAGAAATGAAAGCACTGATATAGTAACTGAAGTCTGTTTTCGAACCTCATTTATCCAAGATCCAACTGGTCTTTCCTGAATTTATCCCTTACAAGTGTCACTCCAACTCTTTATCTAGCCCTCAGTATGTTTTAGGCTGTTAAAAGATAAGCCCCTTCACCCGTTTAGATAGAGGACCAACCCTCCCCCCAAACTATCATTCCTTGTGTAGCTCTCCAACATTATTAGGTTGCTTGTGTTGACAAGAGCAAAGGTTCATGCTGTTAAAATGGAGACCTGGAATGTTCACAACTTCTCCTGTCAATGAAGATTGTCTTCGCCTGTTCTTGTTTGTCTATCTAGGCCGCACACAGCGAGAGCAATAAACAGCACTGAACCCCCAGTTTGAAGGCTTTGGCTTGAAGGGCAGAGCTAGGGCAGTTGCTCTTGAGGAGAAAGATAAATGCCTTTGACCAGTTTGGTAAAACTGCCCTGCCTGTCCTATACTGCCTCATTAGTTGGCTCAAGCCTGTGGCTAAACAACATGTAGCTGTTGGACAATTAGGTTGATCCAGAATAGCTGATACTACAACAATTGAATGAAGCCCCTTTTACAGATGTAGATTCAGGACAGAGCAGCAATTTATTAATATCATCTGTTTGTTTGAAGAGCAATGTAAAAAACTTGTTCCATCCCAAACATTGGATATTGTACTGTGCTTTTAAACAGCATATCTAAATATTTCCCCCTCCCTCCCTCCATCTAACAAATGAATATAGATTTACTTGGTATATTTATTCCAGTTACTGAAATGTCTGACTAGTGAAATGTAAATGTCTGACCCATGGTAACCTATTCTTTTTTTAAAGGTGGTGTGTGATGCCATGTCTATTTTTAACAGTAAGAGAGGAACAGCTATCATAGTGTTAACAACAATTGCAATAAAGGAAATAACACACCAAAACAAGAAATACATGAGAAGACTTTGAAGAAGTGAGGACGTTTGATTCAATATGGGTAAAACAAATAAACATAAGCAATGATTCAGAGTCTAGATCTTTGGAAGTTGAGCTGAGAAGGCAGAACTGAAGGAGCACTTTCTGAAAATCATCACTGAGTAGTGGAAAAGCTACTTAAAGTTTACATCCCCTGCCTCCCAGGAAGAATGTTATCTATTTGTTTTTCTGCGGTTATAAGCTGCTCTAACCACAAACAACCCAGAGTGGTGTATATCACAACCTCCACAAGTCAAGATAAAAACAGACAAACTCCATAAAATCAACATCATTATGGAAATGTGGAATCTGATCTGGTCTGGCTATCGGTCAAAAGGGAGCAATCCTGCCTCTTCTTGCTCAAAATAAACTGGAGGAGCTGAAGGCAGACATGCTTTGGCTCCTATCATTGGTTAATGATGTAAGTGCTACTGGACCTGTGGCTTTGAGTAGTTTATTTGTATAAATCTTATTACTGGTCATATGGAACCATGGGTAGGCAACCTCCTTTGAACGAGAATACATTGATAATTAGGATGTTAGCTGCAATGAAATGCTTATTTATTTATTTATTTATTTATTTATTTATTTAGTATATTAATGTGGTTGTCCCTCTACCAATGGTGGTGAATAAAAGGAAAAATAGATAAAAGGAAAATAAAATCACAATCCATAGAATTAAAAAGTAGCAAATTGAGCCCCTAAGAACTCTCACCTGCACTCACATCAGAGCTTTACTAGGACCCTGGCTCCATTGCCTGGGGGAATAACCAAGACTTCATGGCCTTCTGGAAAGCTAATAGAGTCAACTATATTGTAGGGGGAGGCTGATCAGCAAGAACGGTGGGATGACACAGAAGGCACAAAATGACTTTCATGGTGACTATGGCCAATCAAAGAGGAGCTACCGTATTTAACAGAGGTCAAACTGGTCCCCAGAATGCTCTTGACCTTTGGGATTCACATATGGCTCAGAGCTGGATGGTGCTGTGGTTTGCAGCAACTTATTTTTCTGTGCATTTTTATCATATCGTCATCATCACCTAAAACAGGAGGAGGAAGGGGTGTTGGATATGTTTGCCATCTTGAGTTATTTGTGAAAATAATAAAGATGGAAAATAAATAAATAATAAAGGGAGAAAGTTACATGGTGCTGGAAGCATGAAGGGCACCAAAGTAGGTATTTAGAGGCACCACTTTGCCTGTATATGTTATAAGTCATAGGAGGACTTTCCAACTGAAAGGCAGAATATAAGTATTGGGAACAAAGGAATAAGACTAAATATTCCATTAACAATTCTGAGAGAAATTGCAGACCAGAGAAGATTTAAACAAGAGAAGATTTAAATCATTTCATGGAATGAAATGTTGCTAGAATATTGCTTAAACTGTTTCACAACCAATGGAAAGATGTCAATTTCCAAATTTCACAGAGCTCTAGTGTTTCAGCTGGAAAATAGGACTTAAAAGTTTTGATAACACTGCAGTTAGGCTGGAAAGAAATCAATTTAGTTGTTGAATAGGGATAATGTTGTTGGATCTGATTCTGATCCTAAAGTGGTGCAAAGCCATGTGTGGCAGTGCTTGTATTTCATGTTTAAAACCTAAGACAAGGGTATCTACTTTGAATTCCAGTTTTCTGTTTATTGTATACTTGTTTGGCCTACTGGTTTTTGCCAAGATGAGAACTGACTGTGGTAGCTTTGGCAGCTTATAGCCATATCCTCGGCTTCAGATATAAATCATGAAAATCATATATTTTCTCCTGCAACAGCTTATGTAATGCATATTTTCCCTTCATCTTAACTGAAGGACTAATCACATAAGGAGCGACCAGCAAAACTGTCTCTAACGTAAACCACAGTGTGCATGTTTTAGCATGTGGGTAACTGAAGGGGAGCTACTCCATTACAATATGACTAGGGGTCTCATTCATGCTGGGAACTTAGTTGCATGGAAAACTACACATGTTGCAACTGCTAACATATGGACTTGCTCCATGCATAGATGTTCAGGAGTGCAAGAAATAGAATATACGACCAGCCATGTAGTCCAAATATCCACTTGATACATGAGCATCCTTTTGTGTAAAGTAGGTTCCTAAAAATTAGATTGGAGAACCATCTGGAAAGTTTTCTTTAGATAACATGAACATTCTAGAAATGTAGATAATGAAGTATAGATACTGGTTATTGTAAAAACTTCCTATTTAATATTTATTAAAATAATTTCTTCAAATGTCATGTTAGATAGGGAATTCAGTAAGTAACAAGGGGGATATTCAGTGAGACCTTGTTACCTATGAACTTCACGCAGTTCAAATCCCTAGTACAGGTCTCCTGCATGAGCAGGGGTTGGACTAGATGACCTCCAAGGTCCCTTCCAACTCTGTTACTGTTAATAATAATGCAGCCAAAATTTTATGAATGGCCAAAGACAAAATGTGAAGTTTATACTTTATGGTAACCTTCCGCACGTCAGCTTCGTCCAGATGTGTCTGGCATATAATTCAAATATAAGAGGAGGGCATAGAGCCGTGGTGGTGCAGTGGTTAGAATGCAGTAATGCAGGCTATGTCTGCTGACTGTCGGCTGCCTGCAATGTGGCAGTTCAAATCTCACCAGGCTGAAGGTTGACTCAGCCTTCCATCCTTCCAAGGTCGGTAAAACGAGGGGCCAGATTATTGGGGGCATTTTGCTGATTCTGTAAACCATTTAGAGAGGGCTGTAAAGCACTGTGAAGTGGTATATAAATCTAAGTGATATTGCTATTGCTATTGCTACCAGATGGAGAAATCTGATCCACAGTCAGTGGTTCTCTTGCAACTTTGTTGTTTACAAAAAATTGACCATGAACTTTATTCATGTTTTCTGAGATTTCAAAAAAAAAGTTCTTGCCATAATCCAAAATCTCTAAGATCTCTGACAAACAATATTTCAAAAGATCAATTACTACTGAATAAATAAATATACGAAGCAGATACAAATTCCTAGGTAAAAGGAGAAAGGGGAAGGGGAGTAAAAGGGAAAAAGTCAGATTATTATAAAAATGTACACAAATGATGAAATAGACATAAATATTAATCAAATAAGAAATTGAAATGAGAATAGAGACAAATAGAAAATTGGGGCTGCTCGTATACCATTCTAGATTGAACTGAAGAGAGGGGAAGGAGTAGAGAGAGAGGAAGGAAGAAGAGAGGAGAGGGAGAGGAAGAAGAAAGGGAAAAGGAGAGGAAGAATAAGGGAGGGGAAAGAGGAGTAGGAGGGAAGGTTAGAAGGAGGGAAGAAGAGAAGAGTGGGGAAAGGGGAGGGGAAGTAGGAAAGAGAAGGAGAGGAAGAACGAAGAAAGTAGGAGGAGATAGAGGAAGGAAGAGAAGGGGATGAGAAGAAGAAAGGTTGTGGCAAAACAAAGAAGAGTAAATGGTAAAAGAGCAGCCCCGAACAAGTAAAAATTAAAAATGAAAGTTAAAAGATAAGATGAATGAAAAATGGTGGATAAATGATTGTACATGTAAATATGTTTATGAGAAATAAAAATAAAAACTTTTTAAAAAAATAAATAAATAAATAAATATACGAAGCAGATACAATATTTTCTTCTTCCTAGAATCAGATCTGCAGACCCATTTATATTTTGCTTTCTGTAATTACAGGATACGGTTTATTTTTTTTATATAGCTAGCCCTAATGACTATTAAGTGACTGCACTGCCCACTACTACACCCCCTTTTTGGTCTGCTACTATTTATAATGGAAACCAGATGTTTCTCTCAAGCTAATAATCAATACAGCACTCATCCTGAGTCAAGTAGGGCTAAACATTTGCTTAGAGAAGCCATGTAAAAGTGGTGATAAGCAGAGGCTATTCACAGAGTGTTTTCTACGATGCTGCTTCGACAGGAGATAAACTGTTCAAATTCTTCAGAGCAAATGAAGAATGAGAACGGTTGGGAGAGAGAAGGATGGATTTATAAATCTTGGAATGAGTCAGACAACCAAATTAAATGTTCTTCCTGGCCAGCTGGGTGATCTTGGGCCAGTCATTTCTTTCAGCCCTCGGAAGGAGGCAATGGCAAATCACTTTTGAAAAACCTTGCTAAGTAAACTGCAGGGAATTGGACATGAGAGCACCAAGGACCCTTCAAAAGTGTGCAATATTTAAAATTAGCTGGAAAGGATATTACTGAATTATTTATCCTTGCCCAGAAATGTGCACTGTAAGCAAACAACAACAAATTTATGTCTCTGCCTACCCTCTGTCCTCAGAAGGACTCTCTAAGCAGCTCATCATTTAACATAGTTTACAGTTAAAATAAATAAAGTAAGATTATAACAACAGAACTTAAAGTCCCCAATAGACACCTCTGAGCTTTAAAAGAATTGGCTGTGAGCCTAGCCATTATCCCTGCCAAATTCTCAGACTTCAGCTTTGGAGACCCTCCAAACAGGCCCTTGAGTGAAATACTAAGTACCAAAGTAGATCATATTCCCAAGTTTGATTTCTTCTTTGCAATATATTCCATATTTTCAAAACCCATCTCTCTATGAAATTTGGAGATTCCAAGTTGTTGGTCTTCAAGTAGAGCTGTGAAGAGACAGTGATTAAAGTGCTGGACTGGGAACAAAAGAGCCATAGAATTTAATAGTTAATTTGGGTTAGTCACTGGCTCTCAGCTCAACCCACCTTGCAGGATTGTTGTTGTACATCTTGACATTCTTAATGGAAAGGCTGTCTGTGTGTGTGTGTGTGTGTGTGTATGTGCATGTATATATGTATATATATCCTGATATAAGTGGACACCCATCATCATCATTTTGCTCTAGGCTGGCTGGGTGACTGCACCAATCTCTCTCTCTACCCAACCCACCGCACAGGGTTGTTGTGGGCAAAATAGAAGAAGGAGTATTAGGTGTATGTGTTGCCTTATTATTAATTATTATTATTATTAGGTGTATGTGTTGCCTTACATTATTTATAAAGCAATAAAGTCTAATCTAATAAATAAATGTCATAATCCACTGGAAATGCTGGGTCCCCTATATCCTTCCTACTTCCCCTGCCTTTTAAATGTCATGGGAGATGCCTCTCAGTCCTCCTGTCCTTCACCTCTACTGTAACATTTTACATTTTGCCTGCAAGGGAGAGAACTATACTTTTTTTTTTAAAGTGCTGTTTGGCTAATTTAGTCTCATTACAGAAGATAGATGTTTTTTTATCAATAAGAGACTGGATAATAGGATTCTCTTTGCCAGAAGACAATATTACATAATACAGAATAACAGAGTTGGGAGGAACTAGTCGAACCACCTGCTTAAGTAGGAGGCCCTGTACCATTCCAGACAAATGGACAACACTGCTTCACCTTTACTGCTACAGTCAGTCAACTTTGCCCGGCAGTTTTTTTAATTATTGGCAGTTTCCATATTCAGAGGAGGTTAGAAACCAGAATCCATTTCCTGTTTGATACATGTCATTAGATTTCTCACTTGTATTAATGTGCTAAATTACTTTAACAGAAGGAGATTCACAGGTGAAAAGAACTTGGCCAACGTAGACAATTTTTCTTAAGCTAAGGTTCTTTTCTCATTTCTGATCAATGAGAAATCTTTTTGCAGTGGTTCTACAACTTTGGATACAAAGTGGGCTCAGACATATTTGCCAAGAGCGAAAGATAGAAGTATTAAAGCAGAAACAGGAAATTTGACCATAAAGAAAAAACATGCAAAATCCATATTAGCTTGATAAATATTAAGCAAAATTAAGGTCAAAAAATGTATGCAAACCTTTGAGCTTTTGAGAATTCTTTGTTGTGCATGGTAGTAAACACTAAGCAAAGAAGAAGAGAATGGATAAAGCAGAAGCTTTCATTTAAGCCTGGAGCAATTAACTTTCTATAAAGAATTTTATTTTGACTACATATCTTCTTCACTCTATACAATCCCCCCTCCCAATTTCCCACAGTAGAATTTGTGGCAGGCCTGAAGCCTGAAGGCACAAAGGTAGAAAGATGGCTTCCAGGTCTGTCAGCTGAGCTGGTATTTCTGTGCTGTTTCAGCTATACTCCTCTCATAATTTACCAAGACTTGAAGATTATTCTAATAAGTATTATTTACATCTTTCATTCACTTCTGTGCCGAAACAAACCTTTATTTGTTTAGCTATCAAATTATTTTGTATTTCTTTTTCCCCATCCTCTTAGGAGAATGGAGCCTAAGAATGACAATATGAAAAATATAAAGGCAGATCATCAAAACAAGAACATTAAACACTAGTTTGAGATGAGTGACTATCCAAATTGAACAAATATATAAATAAAAAGTAAGTAGCATAAATACAACCATCGCCAAGCAAAATAAAAGTAACATCCACTGAGGGGTGGGGCAAAATGCTCTACAAACATTCAACTCACTCTTTAAGAACACACAAATTTAGTTTTGAGAACTATACAAAATCCATGCTCAATAAATCACCATGCAAAATGTTCTAAAGATTTTCATCTTGGCTCGCTCTCTTCAGCGAAATCTGCCTAGCCTTTTTGTTGATGCTAAATGTTTTTATTTGACTTGAAGTTTAATGTAGCAATAATCAAGTCATTAATTTGCTGTAGAAGTTGAGACTGGCCTCTGGAGCTTAAAACGTACTTTTTAAAAATTCTTATTAGGATTATAGAAAGATTTGGTCTGGACATTTGATTCAAAGATGATGCAATCAAATTGTTGAGTCTCACCAAGTTTCAGAATCAAACCCAACATGTGCAAAATCCATTTTTTAAAAATGATGAGTCATTTTTATAAAATACTTCACCATGCTAGTCCTGCTAGATTTATTTAAAAAGTGTCCATTTCAACCAATGTAGCTACATAATAAACGATCCTTGTTGAAACTTGTGAGAAGACTTGAGAAGACTTATGGTGATGTTACTTCAGAATAAATATTAGTTGGCATGGTTTCAGATCTAGCTTATAGTATTATGGCCTTTAACATTAGAAAACTGATAAAACTATCTTTGGGAGGCACTGTTGTGGCCCCTATGCAGCCTGTGCAGCTGATGGCTGATTCGGACAGCAAGGAGGCTGGTGTGGTGCTGCGCCAGCAGCCTGTGCAGCTGGCACTCAAGTCGGACAATGAGGCTGGAGAAGATGTGGTGCCAGAGGCGGGGATTCAGCCAGGGCCTTCAGAACCTCCAGAAGCTCCCCTAAGTGAAGAGGACAAAGAGGAGGAGCCTCTTCTCGATGCACGGGCAGGCAGAGCTGCCAAAAGGCAGGAGTGGCTCCTCAGGAGGAGGTCTCCTCGAGAGTAAGGCTTGGGGCTAATTGGCCACTCCCTTGGCCTATTTAAGGAGGAACGCCGACTGAAACAATTTGCAGGGAACAACCGTTCATTCTCCTTCGTTCCTTGATCTTAGTTCTCTGCAAATTGCTTCTGGGCTTTCTGCCAACCATAGTAAGTGTCAGCGAGTTAAGTTGCATTTTTTCATCGCTGCCATAATCAAAGAGAAAAAGGAAAAAAAACTGGAGCGAGCAGTAGAGGTTGAAATTTAGTGCTTAGCATTTGAGATATTGTCCTTCTCCCCCTCCCTTAATAGGTAGGGTTACCCAGGTGATGAAAGGAGGGGGACATTCCTGTGATCTGAAGTAGTGGGCAGAAGAGACTGACTTGGAAGATGGCCAATGGGCATTGAGATATTGTGAGGCAGAAGGGGAGGGGTTTGGGTTCGGAGAATCAGTTTTGGCTGCATATGAGTTTAGGTCGGATCGTAAATTCTTTAATAGATGAGAGATTCATCAAAGACTTTGTGTTTGAGAATGAAATTTATTTGAGATTACGCCGAAACCTGACAGTAAGATTAAGATTATTTATTTGGATTCTTGCAGGCTGTTAAGAAATTTAATTAACAGCCTTTGTTTGAAAAAAAACTGATTTTATTTTAGTAAACTAAGGTTTATACAGACTTCGTGTGTGCTGAGTTCTTTGCGGTCCGTAGCTGGGGCAGAACAGGCTCTCTCTGAAACACCTGATAACATTCTGGAAAGTAAAATGTTGTATTTGGAGATGAGTAGCGGGTCATAAGAAAAAATAGAATAGGACGCTTAGGAGAGGAATATGAAGCAATGTAAGAGATTGTTGGGGAGGGGGGTAAGGAACCCAGCTCCCAATGAATACAACCAGCTGGATGTCTAAAAGCTTCATAAAATTTTATTGTACAATTCACAGATGATGAGTCCATCTGCAAAATATCAGAAGTGTTTATCGTGATCTCCCAGAGAGTTCTGGGTGTGTTCCCCTTTGACACTATTTATACAGCCTTTGCTTAAAGGCCTTTTGTTCAGAGGAGATGCTAAGATTATTTCAAGGTGCTGAGGTGTGTGCTCACAAACATATGTACAGTACTTGAGTTTTCAGGTTGTCTTAGCCTTGCCTTCAAGTTCCACTCCAATTAACAATGGGTGGCATTTCAAAAGATGTATTTAAACTCCTTTAAAGTCAATAGATAGCATGAGTTCTTACAGCAATGGATCCAGTCTCTAGGTGGTTGTATGAAGTACTTCCTTTTATTTGCATGGCATCGTTTTATTTTAATGAAGAGAGATCTAATAAGTTTTTTTTAAGTCTTATATTTAATGAATCAGTGTTAATGTGTTGGATTAGGACCAGAGAAACCCAGGTTCAACTCAGCCAGGGAGACCCAAGAGGGCCAATTAAATGTCTCTCTCTCAGCGCAATCTACCCCATAGGAGATTGTGAAAAAATAGAGAGGAAAGGATGCTAGCAAATGGGGAAACTTTATCAGTGGTTTATTAGTCCTGGTGCCTTAGCATATCAGAAAGGAGCAGAATCTATTCTTGAGCATTTTGCTAATATGCTCCTTGCATAATATTGTTTTTCTTCTTTATGATCTCCTTACATAATCTACAATATATAGATGTTCTGAGTGTCTAGCAATGAGTAAACATGAGATAAAAGAATTATAACAACACTTTATTTATGTACGTATTTATTTATTTATTCAATCTACACAGCTGCCCATTTCAAATTATTTTGGTATATAAAGTAGATATGCCTGTGAGTTCGCCTCATCCTAGGTAGTGTGAGCTAATAATAAATACAACTTCTATCTTCTGCCATTAAATGATACCGCTATTCACTTCTTCGGGGAAGGCCTCCCTATACTTTTCAGAACAATGAGTTCAGCTGCTTCTTAAAATAAATAAATAACCACAATTTTGAGATGTTCACACTACCTAGAGATTTGCAACTAAAGAGGCAAAAAGGACACTTTCAAATATTTAGTCCTATTTTCCCATCAATGTTATTTTAAATCAAAAATTTATGAGTAGGTGAATAAGTATTCAATGCATTCATAATCTCTGCAAACTTTGCCAAATTCAGTTTGTTTTGTCATCTTTTAAAATTACAGTTAACATACTGCTCTTTATTTTAAAACACACCACACTGTCCATAGTTTTGCTTAACCATCTATTTCAATGCATGTTTCTCATTGTGATTTCAATTCCATCAACTATCCTGAAGGATTTTCTTCCTTAAGCAGTTCCACTTATTTTGCTTTGTTGCCCCTTACTATGAGCTCAGTTTCAGATTATGTGTGGAATATTGGAAGTTGTTTTATGCCAGGCTAGATTACTTGTCCTTCCAATTCAGTTTCCAGATTTCCCAACAGATGGCTTCTCTATCCTTGCTGTCTTAACTTTGTAATTTGGAGATGTCAAAGCTAGAGTATCTATCAATGAATGTCATGTAGGGTCACTTTTCTCACTTTCTCCTCCAAATCTACATTTTTCCATGATGTCCTATATTCCTTAAAACTCTTTCTTTATAATAAAGAATAACAAAATCCCATCAAAGTTCATGGAATTAAATTGGAACCTTCCTAAAATATTTTTAATTAATTTTAGTCTGGCCTTCAAGGCTTTCTTTTCTTCTGTATATGTAATGTTTATTTCTTAATAATTTTCCCAAATGTCCATAATAAAAGGATAAGTGTGCTTACCTGCCTCCAAGGAAGTTCTACATGCTTTCTCAGAAGAAGAGATGGGTGTCTTGTTCAAAAAGGGGACTGCAAATCTTCCTAAGAAGAGAGAAAACAAAACATATGTGTGTATGTCACCCTATGTCCATTATGTATACCAGTTTTATCATTCAGTAAGATGAAGTTGAATTCTTCCTGTCTCACCATCAATTCTTATCCTTCCAAGCCAGCAGGTCAACCTCAGAATATTTTGCTCTAATGAACTGACTTATTTAATCACCTTCACATAATCTAGGCAGTAGTTGGGGGGAAGTTTTCTGACTGAACAAAGAGGACTCAAATTTCTATCTGTATGGGAATGGGAAAGACGCAGTGGCTCATTGGCTAAGACACTGAGCTTGTTGATCAGAAGGTCAGCAATTCAGTAGTTCAAACCCCTAGTGCCACGTAATGGGGTGAGCTCCCGTTACTTGTCTCAGCTTCTGCCAACCTAGCAGTTCGAAAGCACATAAAAATGCAAGTAGAAAATAGGGCCCACCTTTGGTGGGAAGGTAACAGTGTTCCGTGCACCTTTGGCATTGAGTCATGCCAGCCACATGATCACGGAGACATCTTTGGACAGTGCTGGCTCTTCAGGAACGACTACCACATATGTGCGAGGGGAACCTTTACCTTTATCTTATGGGAATGTGATTGCTTGTTTCTTGTAGTCAAGTTGTAGTGGTATCATTATACTGCAGTGTTTGCTTGCTGTCTACAGAATGGGCAGCAAGCAAAAAGATGCTGGACGGAAAAGGAAACAAGTAATAGGAAATTTACCCTGTGCAGTAAAACAGTGTTGGTTCTGACAAGTTGTAAAGTACAACATTGCTTCATACAGTTACCGCTGTATGCCTCTGGAAAGTTCACAGACAGAAAAAAAAGTCTGGATAGTGGACATTGCAATTCTTGAAGACAGCAGACTAGAAAATAAAGAACAGGAGAAACTCAAAAAATGTAAAGACTTCCAAACAGAAGTAAAATGATTGCAGTAAAGGAAAGCATAGACAGTACCAACAGTAATAGGCACTTTGGGTGCAATTCCAAAATATCTGGAACACCACTTGAATGCCATTGGCATTGACAAAATTACCACCAATCAGTTGCAAAAGGCAGCTTTACTTGGAACAGCTTACATCCTGCAATTATACCTTTTTATTATTATTAAACAATATGTCTGCTACCCCAGGTTCTTGGGAATGACTCTATAGATAGACAAAAATGCCAATCTAGTGTAAATATCTGGCAGATTGTACCACCAACCATAATAATGTAAACACTGTGATAGTTACTATTCTGACAGTATAATATTATTACTATATACTATAATGAACAACTATTATAGTATCACTCATTTTACTATATTTTATTTTTCATATAAAATTAAAAGCAAACCTAAGAAAGATTGCATAAAACAACTTTATTTATACAGTGATGTTTTTAATGGTTCCAATATAAACAAATTGTTACAGCTGCTATTATATGTAGGAACCCTTGTTTAAACAATGAATGTCTTACTGTTTAGGACCAAGGAATATAGTGACTCAGAAATTATGAAAGTACATATGTTCCTTCTTGAGAATCTTTACCCTTTATATTTACAGACTATAAATTTTCAACTGTCATATTATCCAGACTGAAGATAAAGTACAATTGGCAATTACATTAATAAAGTAATAGGGCCCTGATAGGCCAACAGCTAACAAGCCAATTAATATATTGTATAAGCCATCAAGATGACAGTCTGTGAAAACATTTAAGATAATGTTTTTTATTAAAGTGCTACATTTGTCAATAAGAGTTTCAAATAGCTATATCTGCTTCACATCAGTTACTCCCCAAAATTAACATAGGGGTCTTCCAAGCTTTAAGAATAAGGTATTTGCAGAAAACCCAGTCATTCACAATGCTTCTTTTCATTCTGAAGTAATCATGAAATTGTGGAGATGCGTTCATAACATTTACTTCACTAAAGTGTACAGAAAAATCTTAAAACATTTAAAGGATCTAAGAAAAAAATATGTGTCACAGGCTATAAACTGTTTTAAAGCAGCTTGCAGATCTCCACACAATGGAGGGACTTAGTATGTTATTAAACACCCTAACCTAAATAATGAACCCTGAAACTAAGGGAGGGTTCACTTTAGCCCCAAATATCCCAAAAACCATAGGGGTCTGGATTAATTTCCCAGTCAACTCTATTATGCAGATTACTAACTCAAGAATTAAATTGTCCCTTCTGGGACTTGTATGCTTTACAGTACACCCTTCATTTGGGTGCCTCCTGAGCATTAACTAATTGGAAATTCCTTTCCAAATTTCATCCCTTTCCTTCACTTTGGCCAGGGTGATGACTTGATGATCTGTCTGGATCAAGTTTATTACTGCCAATAATTGGTGGATTCTTTGCTTCTTTACCCTTCCTAGACTAGAAAAAGAAGAAGGAAGAAAGGAACTTTCATTTTTCCTGTCATTAAGGCTAGAAAGAGGGAGCAGAAAAACACTTGTCAATTTCATCTAGTCCAACCCCCCCCCCCCGCCAGGTCCATAGTTGCACTGTTACATCACTGAATTTTAAAATAATCTATGGCAATGGAGGGCAGACCAGTGACCAGAAGGAAGGGGGGTTTTCCCACTGCAAGCAACAGTAGACATAGAGGAGTCAAAGAACTGAAACACAGCATGTGAACCATATAGTACAACTCAAGCCAGAGCAAGACAGGAAATATTACGTTTGAGAAGAAGTCAAAAAACATGGCCAGAGATTGCATTATCTGATGGGTCGGGGTAAGTTGGATGACATCATCATCCATTCCTGCTCTCTGAAAATTCCTGCACTGAGGTGAACCTGAAATACAGATCTGCCTTGAGATAAAGATGATGATATAGAATTCTCCTACAAAAATGGGGTTTCTCTGGGTACTCTTTAGAATGCTTTTCCTGTGGTCATGCAGAGAAGGAAAAAGGACAAAATGAGGTAGAGGTAAACCCTCCCAGACTTTTTCTGCAACAACAGTAACCCCAATTTCAATCTTCCAGATTTTTTTTCTAATGTGGAAATAACATTTTCCCTGGGGAAAAATGGACAAATGGTTATGACTTAACTGAAGCATTTATCATAGATCATAGAATGCTAATGGAAAAAGATGAATCCAAAGACCAATAGCGGAGATGACTGGATTTGTTAAATCTTTTTCTCATAACAAAGAAAATGTCAGATTTCATTCATAAACTATGAGTAAGATTTCCACTTTTCACAGTTTGGCTGGAACATTTCAGTGAGTCTGCATATTGGATTGTAATGTTGTATCAAAATAGCTTTCTGTAGAAGCTTTGGGTTTGGGGAAAAGTTCCTAAAGCTATTACTGAAAGATCCACAGTTGTTAAAACATGTTCCAATACAATTGTCAGTTATGGCAATATTTTTGAACCAAATTGCTTCCTGAGCTTTAAAATGAATGTTGTTTTTTCCCCCTTCCCCATTCCATTCTTCAGTTTGAAAATGAACACAGCAAATCTACATTGTAAAATGGCTCCAGATGGAAATAGGATTGCTCTGGAACTTAATTTGCTCTTAAACTAAATTTGTAAAATAAATTTCAGAGTAGCAAAAGGGACGTTTAGTGTACTTTGCAATATTCATTTAAATTTATTCTTCGTAATACTGATCTCTTTATGTAGATTGGCAAATTTCTGGGAATTATTTCATTTGTGAGCATGATTATGTAAACAAAAGGAGGATCCTTACTCAAAAATCTTCATTTGAATTAAAATTGCTTTTTCAGATCAAGGTTCTTCTCTCATAAACTGCAAGCAGTTACTTTTTGTTGTTAACATTCCCATTTTCTTTCCATAAAAAAGCATTTCTTCTGCAATGAAATAATATTCCTTATATTTCCAAAATATAAATTGGGAAAATGTCATTATTGCCAAACCACAGTTTGCATGGTGTTTGCCTACAAAGGGATGGGATTGAGCAAGTTGATTTATATGGCACCATTACACTCAACTTCTGCCCCATAGGATTCAGGGCCATCATCAACCACGTTTCCCATCTGTTGGTCATGTCAGAGCAATGGGTGTCGGTCAGTACTGAATGAATGCTACAAGTTTTTCTTAATGGCTCTTTTGAGTCCCTCCTGATCAGTGTTATCAACTGCTGCTCAATGCAGTTTTTAAAAAAACAATAGGAAAAAAGTGAGAGTGACCAGCTATAATGATTGGAGGGAAGCTCAGCTGAAGCTTCAGAAGAAAATTAAATGAGCCAATATTTCTGCATAGGAAACCCCCTTTAAAAAACAGGAGAAAAAAAAACAGGAAATCTGGCTAGGGCAAATCTGTATGAGCCATTCTTGCCCACTTTACATCGTAACTTCCCCAAAGATATTTAATATAACTCAAGTACCATAAGATTGCCTTCCCTTATATATTTATGACTTTAATGTTGGTAACATATTTTTTGTGCACATTTAATTTTCTGCTGAAGCTTCAGGGGAGCTTCCCTCCCAGACATTTTAACTCACCAAACCCTTATTGCTCAGTGAAAGGTTTACCAGGTCCTGCTATTGCATAATGTCCCCATGATAAGCTCTAATCCAGTGTTGTTTGAGCATCTCAGTTACCTGAATTTACTGAAGAGACCTAACAAGGCAAAAGCTCCTGATGCCTTGTTTATGCTGCAGCTTTCACTGGAGCTTATTAAACTCATAGTTACTCCATATAAGCTGTGTTCAGCCTTTCTCCAACAGCAAAGTGTTGACAGTAAGTAACAGACACTTTGCCCCCAAGGTACCATGTTTACACACTGGTGCAAAAGCCTGGTAGATTTGAGTCCTGTAAAACTATCACAGATAACAGGACTGTTATCAGATAAGTGACTATAATAAATGACTACAATTAGAGCTCTGCTGATGAGACTACTTGGTGGTCTTTCCACTCTGTTTTGGACAAATCCCAGGCCTAACAGTAAAAGAAACATGTAACTACCACCACCACCACCCAAAAAGAAAAAATGATTGGAAAAGGAGATAGAACAAAGCCCTATGATTTCTTGAAAGGATGTTTTATAGAAAGAAATGGGACTTGCAAGAGAGTTTGCAGCATGGTTTGCTGCTAGGTCTGCCAACTACTCCATTTTTTCCTCCACAACTCTACAAAAACAGGCACACATTTTTAGTTCTCTTTCTTTATGTTTAGGTGTTCTGGGCCCAAGGCAGGTGGCTTAAGGGATACAAGGAATGTTAGTAAAGCCCTGTTGACTTAATCTGTGTCCACCATTGCTAAACAGATGCAGTCAGGAACCTTATAGGCTTAGACACAAATCTTCTCCATTGCTGCTCTCAAGCAGCTACTAATTATGGTCATTGTGGAGCAATTTTCTTTTTTTAGGATTTTGAAGATTTAATCTTCTATTTTTATAGACCTTGGAGTGATCCCATATTCACTGATGCTTCTCTTCAGTTTGTGGCTCATGTCTGCTGCTATTTTGGCTGTGTGGGCAACAATATTTTTGGTCCCAATGTCAAAAATCAAAGCATTGTATGGGCATCTGTGAACAACACATAAAATTCTAATTCTTCTTCAAAGGCACTAATAATCATCCAGTCCATAACAATCTGAGGAGCTATAGCAAATAAAAGGACTAGCTGTAAGTCTTTCCCACTTATAGCAGCCAGATAAATAACATTGAGAAGGGTTATTTGAAGTTCAGAAATCAACGCAGTTGCTGTAGATTTAGAACAGATTTAGGAGCAGATATGATCAGGCAATGAACTGTGATGCAGATACTGTATAATAATGCCAATTTCATGTCACACTTCCAGATCAGTAATTATCCATTATAATCATTGCCAATACATCCAAAGAAGGAATTTTCATTTCTTTTTGCATTATTATTCCTTTGGGTATTTCTCATTGCACGCTTCAGTTAAAAGTACTACATCTTTCTATGCATCCATATTTCATCACAATCATGCTGCTTCACAGGGTTTGTTGTCTTTTGGGTTTTTTTAATTATATTTTAACTTTTTGTCCCCTAAGACAGCTAATAAATTCCAGTAAAAGATTAGATTTAAAGCAGTGTTCTACATGAATCATCCTCACCAATGTGTGTTTTTCTCACAAAAGCAATACAGAGTGTTTGAGCTGATCTAGCCAGATAGTTCTTATATGTTTTTGTCCTTAGCTGGAAAAGAGCTGAATATCTCTTAACATTAGGCCTTCTAGACATGGCCTTAGACAAAGGTCAGCTCTCACTTGGGATGGCTGAAGAATTCAGATCACTTCCAGCCAAGTATCAGGTCACATGTCTGCTCATCCTAGCTGGAGTTGAACCAAACTGTTCTGGAGAAGTGCCCAGAAGTAAAAATAATTAACCCTGAATTGTCCCATAGGAAGGACTGAAATATATCAGTGAGAAAGGGCACGCCTTAGGATAATATTGCGCCAGCAAAAATACAGATATCCTTTTGGCGCATGGAGACTTTTACTCTGTAAAAATTTAGCAGTGTTTATCTGGAACACTGCTAAGAGTAGCTGCAATTATCGTTGTAAAGGTATTTCTATTTACACCCTATAGAGTCATTATGTCATAGACATGAGAATAATAGCCTATAATTTAAGCCCTTTAGTGACAACTCTTTAAAGGACATTCAGATATCTACACAGTTTAGTCATTTATAAGAATACACTGTTTAAGACAGCACTGAGTGGGTTCTTCAGATTCCTGTAAGCATCTGCCAAAGCTGTAACATACCAAACTTAAAAACTAACCGTTGATAACATATGTAGGTTTTAACTTTAAGGAATTAGTTATTCACACACACTGCTATAAATTTGGTTTATGGTATCAAGCAAGCACCATAGTTTTGCACATCCCTCCCTTCCCAATAAATGTGGCTTTGTTCTTTTTAGAAGAAATCTCATATAAGCTTGATTTAATTTAATATTTCTTATAATATTTCTAGGGGAATTGCCCTGAATGGGAGTACAATTCCCAAAGGAGCTTGACATCGTGTGTGAAAGTAGAATTTATGGGTGTCTTTGTAGCAGCAGAGCCTCTCATAAACTCCCCAAACTTACACATCGGAATCAGCTTGTTTAACTTAATCATGAGCTTAGAGGTGATCCAGTTGACCTTTGTAAAATATGATAAGGCCTCTTGCTGAAATTACTGTAGACTTCAGATTAATGGAAGACTGTCAAACAATGTAATCTTAACAATTTGAACTGTTTTAAGAACTGCATGTTGAACTTTTTATTACTGGCTTGAGTGGAAAACAATTTCCAGATTATCTTTTATTTGGGGAAGGGAAGGGAAGGGAAGGGAAGGGAAGGGAAGGGAAGGGAAGG
>WNWU01000018.1:999251-1022684 GCA_012654045.1 Ptyas mucosa
GGGAAGGGAAGGGAAGGGAAGGGAAGGGAAGGGAAGGGAAGGGAAGGGAAGGGAAGGGAAGGGAAGGGAAGGGACAAGCTAATTCCAAATACTACTACTTTTTACTTAAAAAGTTTATTCATATAATCTTTCATCAGTGTGTATTGATGGGGAACAGCTTTTAAAAGGGGGTGAATGAAGAGCAGTTTTCAGTAATTTTATATTTGAAACAGTCACAAGATTTGATATTTCTCATTCTTTGCAGCAAAAATAGTTAAAATATAATGGCAGGAGTTACTTTAATATTTCTTTTTCCTCCTACATTTCCAATTACTGAAACACTGACTTCAGTTGACAAAAAAAAACAATGGAGTAAAACATTACACTGATTTAGGAAACAGTGAAAACATGGGATTTAAAAACCCCAATGAAAGAGAAACCAACCTTTTCTAAGACAAACTGCTCCAGTATGAAATGTGTCTTTTCATTAGAAACATTCTCCTAATAATTAAATTAAATTCTGGAAACTGAATGTTGAATCCTTCTGGAACAAGTATGTTCCATCTTCTTCATGAGAGCAGTCCTTTCAAAGCATTCAAAGTTAGCTATCATGCTTCCCCTTAATTTTCTCTTCCCAAATAGAGTCACTTGATGGTGAAATGGGTGACATATAAATTAAATAAATAAATAGAATGTGTGAAATCATTTACAGGTAGTTCTCGACTTACGATCCCAACTGAGCCCAAAATTTCTGTTGCTAAGCGAAACATTTGTTAAGTGAATTTTGCCCCTTTTACAACCTTTCTTGCCACAGTTGTTAAGTGAATCACTGCAGTTGTTAAGTTAGTAACATGATTGTTAAGTGAATCTGGCTTCCTCACTGACATTGCATGTCAGAAGGTTGCAAAAGGAGATCACGACACTGCAACCATCATAAATATGAGTCAGTTGCCAACCATCCGAATTTTATTCACGTGACCGTGGGAATGCTACAACAGTCATAGGTGTGAAAAATGGCCATTAGTCACTTTTTTCAATGATGCTGTAACTTTGAATGGTCACTAAAAGAACAATTGTAAATCAAGCACTACCTGTACTTTGTCTGTAGGTCTCCAACATAGCCAAGTAGCAAAGCTTTTGAGAAATCACACTTCTCTATTTGCAAGTTTTCTAGTCTTCAAGAATCTAGAGCAAATGGACAATCAGGAGAAAATAAACATGAATAAGATGTTGAGACTCTAGAAAGAGTGCAGAGAAGAGCAACCAAGATGATTAGGGGACTGTAGGCTAAAACATACAATGAACGGTTGCAGGAACTGGGCATGGCTAGTCAAGTGAAGAGAAGGACCAGGGGAGACATGAGAGCAGTCTTCCAATATTTAAGGGGCTTCCACAGAGAGGAGGGGGTCAAGCTATTTCCAAGGCACCTGAAGGCCAGACAAGGAATAATGGATGGAAACTGAACAAGGAGAGATTCAACCTGGAAATAAGGAGAAACTTTCTGCCAGTGAGAAAAATCAACCCATGGAACAGAAGTTGTCTTCAGAAGTTGTGGGAGCTTCATCACTGGAGGCTTTCCAGAAGAGACTGGACTGCCATCTGTCAGAAATGGTTTAGGGTCTCCTGCTTGAGACAGAGGTTGGACTAGATGACTTACAAGGTCCTTCCAACTCTGTTAATCTGTTAAAGGATCACACAACAAAATATACTTCATTTATTTGAGTTCATCTATGTAAAACAAGGTCCTATTTTATTCCTATCAGCTTCCATGAGCAGATAGGAGAATATCAGGCAAAGCTAAACATTCACATCCATTAAACAAAAAGAGATATTCCATTTACTGCTTTGGGTTATATCACAGAAAAATATTTTGCTAATAAATGAAGTTATACCATAGTTGTCTAAAATCAGGTTTTCCCAATCTATATCCCTACAAACTACAAACTACAAACTGTCTCATTCCCATCAAGCTTGGTCATTACCTGGATCGCAATAATTCAACAGATCCTCAAAAACCAACAGAGGAGAAAAGCCTGGGGAAAACAAGCCAAAGATATTACCATAAATGTTTGCTGTTTGTATATCTCTGATAGGTACGGTGCTGAGAACAGAACAGTGGACAATGAGTCTTTCATTGGATCAAGATAAGGGTTTTTAAAGAGTTTTAGATTTTCATTTTTGGTGTTGTATAGCCTTCCATCTCTTTCTTTCTATTCTCCAATGAGGAAGAAAAAAGAAAATATTGTCATATTCAGAGTCTTCTTCCATTCTTAGTCGATAATCCTATATCCAATTATCTCAGAGCTAGCCTCATTAAAGTCATGTATTTTATTTTTACATAACAATCCTGAAATTGACAGAAGTGGAGAATAAAAAAGTTAACCCCATATTAGCTTATTTTAAAAAGGAGTAGAATTCTATGCCCAAAACACAACTCTCCAGTCTGTCACTTCACTGATTTTTTTCTTTCAAATAATTAGGTTATCTTCCACTTTCAACAGACTTTTTAACTTTTTTACTGACTTAATTTCACCTCCCAGGATGCCCAGTGAGCAATATTAAATATGCATACAATGGGCAGAGATGCTTGTCCCTAACATCTGGTACATCCATTGAATACAAACATCAATATTTGTTATCCAACACTAAAATTAGATGCAGAAAAGGGTTAAAATAATGCAGTTCAAAAAGATCTACATCCTTAACCTGAGTGGTTCCACATATGGTAAATTTCCTTTGATGTAAGCAAATGTAAAATAACTTGTCTGGTACAAAATTGACCTAAGTATAATGTGTTAAATAGAACAGCAAGTAAGCATGCTGGTCAGGAAAAGCATTTGGGAGTCGTTGTGGAAAAAAATGTGGAAACCATCAATCCAGAGTGCAACAATAGTGCAAGCAAAGACAAATCAAGCAGGGTAAAAGGAGGAGGAGGGCTTTTGAACAGGAGAACACTGAAATAAGCAGAAATATTTTCCTTCTATGAAGAAATTCCCTTGTCCTAAAATAGATCTATTATTGCAAAAAGTAATGGTCATTGAGAAATCAGAGAATATATATTTATGCATGTTACTAGTAGTAAGAAAATCTCTTCTAAAACTTCCAGAATCTAAACCAGGAAAGATCATGAAATTCAAGTCCCATCAACTTTTTCCCAGACTTAGAACTTAACATACATGTAAAGGTGTATGTTAAACAGGGAAAGCAGAATCCAAGGCTGAAGTCTCCACGTGTTACTTGACTGACTTAATGGGCTCCTCATCATTCTCTTGATGAGAATTATCACAGGAGCAGAGGAAGCTGAGAACCAGACAGGAACATAGGTCCACACGCAAAATGCTTAAGTGACACATGAGAGAAGATGCCCATATATGGATCAAAGTTTGGCTGAAAACCAGAAATATGTAGAAACTTCCAGGTCCATATACATTTCCAGAAAGAAAAGTCCTGTTATTGAAATATCTGTGCCCTGTAAAGTATTACGTTGGAAAGCGGATGTAAGTGCCATGTGGTTCTGTGTGTGTTTTACTGTATAAGAAAACTGGCTGGATGTATTAAACTTTCCTCTTAAAATAAGCATGCCCTAAATTTCAGTACAGTTCCATAAAGTCTACCCACAACTATATCCCACTGTATTTCTTGGTGATTATGTCTAAATAATAGAATTGTTTAATTTAAAAAATATCCAAATGAGAGAGAATTGAAAGCCTAGGATCATCTTTTTCCATCTTTTTAAGATCTCAACAAAAAGCCCAGTTCCTGAAACTCTGCTTGCATAGACCATCCATTTATTTTGACTCAGTCCATCATCCCCATTTCCAGTTTCCTATAAGTAATTAATTGTTGGTTCTCTGGATCCGCTGGATTAGTAGTAGCAAAATACTGTTTTACTTGTTCTTGAAATCTGCACTTTCCAATTACTGAAGCCATAAGCATTAGATCTGTATTAAAAAATGCTTCATATTTTTCCCGAATATTTTTCATGGGTTCTTTACATCAAATTTGAATAGCTTGTGATTCATCAAGTCAACACAATACACTATCTCTGTATCCATCAGAGTTAAATAAAATTCCTCTGTTTTGTGGTTCTACAAAAACAGATATTGAAGCCTCAAGAATGTTTAGACAATTATGTCCATCTAGGTTAACTTCAAGATTACAAACCTGTTTGGAACATTAAGGAATATCCTGAGCAAAATCTTATGAAATGGGTTGAAACAAATGGTTTTATTAATATGATTACATTCTATGCAGTTTACAGGGAAATCAGCCCAAAACTAAATCATACAGACTCACAGATTGTATTCCGCATTTCAGGGGTGAGGGCACTCAAAGGGATACTGAATATCCAGTAAACATTGTTCTAGCCACTTTTGAGGAGAATACACTGGAGCCTCAGGTGTGGAAATAGAGGGAGAATGCTACAAACCAGTACAGAGGGGTTGGTTTAAAATAAATTGTCAAATAAATGAACACACGGAACAGTATTAAACCCGCAGCTAAATGTTTCAGGAAAAGTTTCTAACAAAGAAGCAGTTAGTGAACACTTCTTTCCTACATTATGAAACTTAGCTCTACGGACTGATTTGTTCTATTCTTCTGATGACTATACCACACTGGCTAAGTTAAAGAAATGAATTAGTGAAAGAATCTTTCCCTGCAGTGCTGTTAGATTACCTTATACATAATTCAACACTGTGATATGGAGGTGCGGGTTTTTATTAACTATCTATTATATAGTCAGTTGAACAAGTGAAAATTCATTCTCCAAGACTAAATTCTCTGTCCCTTTACGTTCTCCTTCCATTCTGAATTAATCTCCACTGTGAACAGACTGCCATGAGGCCATTATGGGAAACTGTCAAATGAGCTTTGTTTTAAAAGATCAGGAAGTTGTTTGGTGGGGGAGGCGTTGCAGGCAAGTGTTACAGAATGCAAAATGCCTTGTTCACAGGAAAACAAAGGATGATGCACAAACATCTCCGCAAGCATTAAGCAGATAAATCTTTTGAGTACTTGCTTCTAAAATCATCACATTGACTAAAATGAGACTTCAATATTTTTATGACTTCTATCCCCACCTTAAAAGCGGCTAGTATGTATTTTCATTTTGTTTTTGTAGTCAGGATAATCCAACTCAGTTTTCCCCAGCATTCTGTTTCCAGATATACCCAGACTAAAAGGGGTAAAGATTTTAAATCAACCTAAATTCTGGTGACTACATAAGACACCAGCTGCTGTTTTCTTGCCAAGAATATGGAAGTAGCTTTACATTGCTTTTTTCCCCAATACTATCTTTTTATTTCGCAATATTATCTACAATCCTGGAGCATCCTGGTGGTCTCCCATTCAAGTACTAACCAAGTCTGGCTGTGGCTAGCCTTTTCAATGTCAGCTAAGTGCTGCCATCTGCTGTGTTTAGATTATGTACATCTTCCATATCTCCCAGAGTGGGGAAAATGAATGAATTTGATGTTGTTTATATAAAAGGAAGAGTACATCAGTTCCATAAATGATACAAGGTGCAAATGAAATAAACTTCTCCATTCTTGCCTCAACAACACCCCAAGGAAGTGCAACTGTGAACCTTAGAAGCAGAATCAAAAATGTGTTTTCTGAGCAAATTTCTGAGATTTTTGCCATTCCGTTAGAAAAAGAATAATTTCAATCCTGGGAAGGGGGATTGAAGAATTATTTCTCCCTTGGAGAAATGTGATGAAGTGGTGTTCCTTTGCCAGATAATTTCTCTGCCCACAAAGAAGACCAAGGGATTTCAAAAGGACTTTTGCACATAGCACTAAATGATGTAAAGTGGATGTTGGAGCATGCTCAGTACCCAAACCAGTTTCCAGGATTCCTTAGAGGAGTTTTTATAGTAATATAAACAACTGCTAATACAACTTGTTTTCCTTACTAAATCAGTGTAATATAATAATTAGAGTCCTAGACTAGAACAAGGCACATCCAGGTTCAAACTATAGAAAAATACTGGATTTCTTTCAAATACTTGTCATCATCCAACAAACCTCACAGAGTTGTTAAAATTGGAGGAAAGGAGGATAACGTATGCTAACTTGAGCTCAGGAGGAAAGGCAGGCTATTAAATAAAATATTAACCAACTCATGAATATTTAGAAGCTGGAGGACATTCCGGAATATGGATGTAATCATATGGCCTATTGGAAATAGGGACATCATGATGCTGTGTTTATAACCTGCTATTGACCTATCAAAATATATGCAGTAAAAGTCATCAGTTCTTTGGTTAATCATTCTTTATATTCAATTTATTTCCATACCATATAAAGTTTTCTTCTCAACTTCTTTTAAAAATATAATATTGTAGACACAGAAGTAGTTCCATCTTTCTTAGATTTGCTTTTCTTGAAGGATTTTTCAAGGATTAGTAAAGAAAGGCTGCAAAGTGAGATTCAAGATGGAAAATGTATTTCTCGAGAGATCTTTCTCTTCCCGTCCCCTCCCCCAAATCCGGAAGACAGGAAAGATCAGACTATTCATAACAGAGTAGAGAGACCTTCCCTGAGTCTTTAGGGGGAAATCAATCATAGAAATTATTTTTCCCACAGACCAGGGCATAACAAACTGTAATAACCATGGGATTTTTTCTCCCTGATTGAGGCATAAATCTTTGATTAATTTATAGCCTGGAGTGACTATATAATAGTCCCTAATGTGTTTTCTGAATAGGAATTGAGTACTAGTAAGAAACATTTTTTTAAAAAGCTGGCTCTCTTCAAATTAATGAGAGATGTAGTTGTTGCAGCCCCTCTAATATTTGAATCTGAAATAATATAGAAGACTGCAAACCTTATTTAGGTCCCACTGAATTAATGGGATTTAAGTAAATTGCACTTGACCTATCCCAATAGATTTAACAAGTGCTGTTGCAACTTTATTTTTATTTATTAGAGAGCAAATTTATCTGAATCTATTGTATCACTTTTGAATAAACTTGCTTATGATTTTTATATGCATCCATAGCACTGAATAGCAGTGCAATACCACATTGTATCTATAGAATTAAACATCCTTTCTGCAAACATGGCAACCTCAATACGCAAATGATTTCAACTACTATTAAAAATGATTCCCTCATGAAGACTCAGCTTATCAGTGATATGTGTATGATATAAATTTAATAAATAAATACCCATACATATATATGCACGCATGCACGCAGTGTGGGGGAATATTAGCCTAAAGCATGCCAGCCCAATGCTGGGGAACTTATAGACTTCCTATTACTATACCTCAGAATTCCAACTCCTAGTAGCCTTAGTCAATATGACTTAATAATGAAGGATACTGGGAGTGGCAATACAGGAATATCTGCAAGATCCTCATCCCTCTTCAGGCAATTCTCAGATTAGAATGGCAACTGGGACCAGAATTTTGTCACTAAGCAATGTGGTCATAATATGGAACATCACATAACAATAGCAGCAGCAGCGGCCATCCCACCAATCCCAATTGCCATCGTAACGTGTATTGCATGGGTTAAGCAGAATGAAGTGGAAAGGCTACGACATGCAGGAAAGTATACAGGTGCTGCAGACAGATGGATGCCACAGGCAAATGCATATGCGCTACCAGTAGGTGGGTGTTATGGGGAGGGTCTACTGAGTGCAGGTGGGTACGCATGTATCACAAGAGGGTGCTAAAAAGTGTGAATGGATCTATGGGTGCCATGGGGTGTGGAGGGTGGGTGCGAAGGGTGCTGCAGGCAACCACTACAGGATGCAGGTGAGTGGAGATGGATGCTACAGAGCACAGTTGCAGCACACAGAAATCAAATTAACTACAGTATTGGGACAAGTTGTCAGAAGAGCTTAGTTATAAGGGCATAGATATAGCCAGGGACTGGTTGTGGAACAGATCAAGAATGATCACATACAATTTTCAAACTATATGCATCCCTTTGCACACAAAGATAGTGAAAAATTATTAGGGATTATAAAAACTGTCATGTTTGCATTAGTACTTCAAAAAAAAACCATAGTAACATTTCCCCATCTGTTAAAGCAACTAAGAATTTTAAAGTGAAAGTTTTGAGTTACTAGACCTGGGCTACAATACTAGACTGCTAGATGACAATATCAAAAACTCTTGGCTGCCATCTACTGGTTGTCTGGAATTTTGCAACCCAAATATGCAAACCTTATGAAAAGTTGGTGATGGCATACAGTATAAACTAAGACATGTGAATGTATTATTAAAATGATAAAAGAGACATTACTAAAAGACCTTCGGAGAATATAAAATCAAACAACAGAAAACTGGGCAGGGGGTGGATGAAGAAAATAATTATGTTGGGTGCAGGCCACAAGAAGTGACACGATGACTACTGAAGATGGGGAGGGGTAAATTGCTGTGGAATATGGTGCTGATTACTCAGATTGATGGAGTAGAGAGGCAAATTCATAGAATGAAGTCCATACCGGGCTATTAGCCAAGGTATCTGAAAAGGCCTTCCAGGTTCAGAAGCAGTACGTCTTTGAAAACTGCCAGTTCCTGAACTCCTTGCAATGTTAAGATATTTTGCCAGTGGAGCTTTATTTGCGATCGGCCACAAGACGAATTCCACCGCCCCGGAGATTTTCACGGCCCCTACAGCGAAGCGAGAGAGGCTGAATCGTAGGCTGGGCTGGGCGCGGCTGCTCCGTCTCACTTTCCACTATTTTACAGAGAGAAGACACAGCACTTTGAAAAAGAGCCACATTTCTGCGACCTGGTGTCTCCTCCTCCACCACTACCACTACCATCACCCCTGACGATTCAGTCCTTCTCCCATAATCCCCAACCAGCCCATCTGCAGAGCGTTCGGCTGGGAAAAGGTGAAATAAGGAGGATGTAGGTTTACCGTTTCTTTAATCTTGAATTTATTCCTCCTTCGTTACGCTGATATCCAGTGACTTACATCATATATAAATCAAGTTTTAAGGCTTGGCAAGGACGGCTGATTTTCAATCAGAGGAAATGACGCTTTTATATTCAAGAGGGTTTTCCCCCCTTTGAACCCTCGTATTTCAAATGCTGAAACATCACAATGATGACAACGATTTCACGAACGCTGCTGAAATCTGTCTTGGACAGTTTATATATCAACATCTAGCGCCTCGATTCAATTCTAAAGCCTTTCCTTATACGTATTCCCCGAGTTATGCCACCTTTTAAGTGCCCGGATTTTCTATGTATCCAAAAAAGGAGAAACAAAGAGTATCTTAGGACCTTTCCCGACTAACAGAGAAACGAAGCGAAATGAAAGTTTATACCTCTTAATGAAACTGGTTAATCAGAAAACTCCTCTTCCTGATATGGGGCTGTCAAGGATTATCTAGGCTGGTCAGAAGAAATCGTCAGCTGCAAGTGATTCTATCCCAGCCTTAAACTGACCTTGCAGTTCTTTCCTGAAGTTGTAAAATTCCCATCCTTCACGCATAAATTACACACCGTTCCACCTTCTGTTATTAATGTCACTGTCCCGATAAGCTTTATTTTAACCAGTGGTTTTAATTGATTCGATTTTTATTTCTCAAAGGGAAATACTTAAACTAGAAAAGAAACGACCGATTTGAGTAAATATCAAGAGGGCTTACTATTAAGTAAGGTGTTTTTGACCTTACTTAATGGTCAAGCTGACACAATAGCGGCTGGAAATGAAAATTTATCGTCCAACAGACGGACAAAAATACCAACATCTGGCTGGCTGTGCGACGAACCCTGATGATGACGATGAGCGAGTCATCGAGATGTCTGCGAAAGACATTCTTAAATGTTTCCTCCTTTAAAATCCGCCACTGCGCGGTGGGGGCTGGGAGGGGGAGTAGAGAAGCTTCGGCTAAACCAAAGAAGTTGTAAATTTCGGCCCGATAGGAAAACCTAAAAAGAATTTAATACTTGGGCAGTCCGGTACGTGAGGTTTAGTGTCTTCAGAAATGCGGCTCATAGTCCGGATTGTTCGCAGGTCAAGGACTTCGGACATTCCATCTACCCGAATGCAGGCCAGCAAGGTCGGAAGAATCGCTTTAAGCATTTCGCAACTTAGGTGGGCGCCCACCTCCGAGCCTTTCCCGACTGAGGAGTTTCCGCGAGGCATAAAGTCAAGACGGTGCCTGCGATTTGACGCTCTGCCCGTTTATTATGGCCCCCACGCATCCAATCCACATAAAAACCAGGCAGGGTGTCGATCGCCATCTTCCATGCCTGGCAAAAAAAATAAAATAAAAACCTGTTGTAACAGTAATCTGAGCTGTGGCTGGAGGAAAGGGGAAGGGAGCCGGGTCAGACTCGGTGAAAACTGCCCCTGTCTTGTCTTTCCTCAAGGCCTTATAGGACCTCTGGAAAAAACCGTCCCTCGCGTCCAGGAAAGTCGGCCGGGCTGCGGGTTTACAACTCGAGCCGCTTCGCCCGTTCTCGGAAACAGGCTCTGGAATCCCTTCGCGCCACGCCCGGGCCTTCGGGCCTAGCCCCAGAGACTACTTCGCCCAACCCGCTAAGCCAAAACCAAACGAACCACATTAGGAGTCGAGATACCGTGTGGGCCGTTTGGGTTCAGTCAAGATTTCGGACTTTTCTGAAGAGGGACGGCAGAACCATAATCCCGAAGGAACTGTTATTACTATCATTATCTCTTATTAGTACGACGACGACATTTTATTTTGTGCTTCACTTCGTCGACTTTTCACTCGAACAAATTCACCACAATCACCCTTAACGCCTTAATGGCGGCGGCTGCTAAGGGCAAAGCAGGAGCTTCTCCTGGCCGCTCTCGTCGCCTTCTCCAAGAACTGCCAGGACCCTCACGAGCAGGGACGTTTATGGCCTACTGGGCGGATATTAGGGCGCGACGGGAATCCGCCAGCCCCATACAAGGCCGGCTGGCCGGGCGAGCTACCACCCGCCTTCGCCAAGGAGGCCCATCCATTACCGAGCCGGGATCATCTGGAGCCAGCAAAGATACACAGACGATAAATTCTGACTGCGCGCTGCCCCGACGGCCGGGCCGTCCGCATTCCTACGCGGACTGACTGGGAGGAGAGGCGGGGAAAGGCAAAGCCGTTCAAGCCGTCCCCTTGGCCCGCTATCCATCACGGCGCTGAGGTCTCTGCAGGGCCGGTGCAAAGAGGCTTTCCTCCCTTTCTCATTCTCTCAGTGTCGGATTTGGATGCGGCTGAGGGGGGGGGGGGGGGGGGGGGGAGTATATTCAACATATTGGATATGCAAATAGTAAAATTATCCCAGCAAATCAAGGATAGTATCCTCACTCCAGAAGGAGTTATCAACCCCAATATTAGCAAAATAGAATAGAATATAATTTTTTATTGGCCAAGTGTGATTGGACACACAAGGAATTTGTCTTGGTGCATATGCTCTCAGTGTACATAAAAGATACGTTCAGCAAGAATCATAAGGTACAACACTTAATGATAGTCATAGGAACCAAAGAAAGTTTTTCAGAGTAGGTAAAGGGCTGTCTTTAAGATATTTTCCCTGTTGTTTCCTTTTTCTTCCTTCACCTCCCATGCTAACATATGCTGGAGGTTTAACAGAGCTCATTTACACAGAATTATCCCAAATGTATGTGTATGTGTGGTGTGTTTTTGTTCGTTTTGTTTTTTGGGGTATGTGTGTCTGCATGTTTTGTTTTGGTTTTGTGCCTTCAACTCAGGTGACTGCCAGGACAGGTCCCTGCTGTTCTCTTGGCAAAGTTTCAGAAGTGGCTTGCCATTGCCTCTTTCCCAGGCTGAGAGAAAATGACTGGCCCAAAGTCATCCAGCTTGCTTTGTGCTTAAGAAATTCTGGTTCTTAAATTGGTGGCTTAACAACTACAGCAGACTGGCTCTCTTGTTTTGTAGATTAAATATGGTACTGCTTAGGTAGTGCAAACTCTGCTAGAGAGCTGACAATATCCAACTAAGATTTTAGTTTCCTAGTTTCCTGACCAATTTTTTAAAAAATCTGAATATCCTTGACATTTTATAATGCCTCAGAAAGCCTTATTTGGTTCATAAATTGTTTAATTAAATGTGATCCAACCTTGTACAATAAGTTTGTAAAGTGAAGCATGAGATACTTGACAGGAAGCTTAACTGCTCTCCAGCCTTTTCACAATTCTGAACTCTTATGACAGAGGCCACTGTGCATGCTCAGAGGCTAGAAAAACTTTGCACATATTCAAATATACCCAATTTTTAATCATGCCATGTGCATCAGATTCTACATTTAAATCTGTAGTGAACCTATGCCCTTGCCTTAAATTGAGGAAATACACTAAGGATATACATGAGTCACATTTGGAATTCCACCAAAATCTGTCACCATTCCAGTACTTAGGCCCAATGCCATTGAAAAAAGACATTGAGCTCAGGGACAGAGAGAATTGTTTGGAAAAGCAACCTGATCCAGAAGGAATTTGAGGAAGGGATAGAAGGGAGAAAACCTGAAATTAGCCAGATTTCAATAACAAGGAAGTTAATTTGAAATTGATCCTTCCTGAGAAGGATCAATGAAGAATGAAGAAAGTAGTTTTTCCAGAGAAATATGAGCTCAATTTTGAGAAAAACCAGTGTCCTAGATTATAATCTTCTCCATTTGGATTCTTCAATTCAATAGTTGTGTTTTGGGAGAAAGAGCAGCTGTAATGGCTTGCTTAGCTAATCTTTTACAAGCCAAAAAAGAATATAATTATTTTGCTAAGTTCTATTCCAAGATCCTAAATTCCTTTCTTCCATAAATCTCTCTTCACTCTGCTTTCCTGTATGAAAATCCCCCAGCCTTTTGTTTATGGATGTGACCTGTGAGATTAATCCTAGAAAAGACAGCAATCACAAACTTAGACAAGATTATTGAAGAATAAGGAGATTTAAGTGACAACTATGAATAGCTACCACAAATATTACATTTTCAGATGTAGTGTATAGTATGAAAACTGGATACTGAGGAACAATGAGAGAAAGAGTATAAATACTTTTGAATTTGGAGATGGTTGCTAAATCCATCATAGATTGTAAAAAGAACCAATCAAACAGACTTGGGTCAAATAAAAGGCTGGGGACTCTTTGGAAATAAGGATCAATAAGGATAAATTCACATACTTTGGACTCAGGATGTCAGCAGATAGTGGATTAGAAAAAAAATATGCTTGATAAAACTGAGAGATATATAATTGGAAGAAATGAAAGATAAAGTCAGTAGAGAGCATCCAAGAGTTCTAGAACGTTCTTGGAAAACCTAGAAATTATTTCTGGAGAGAGAGCAAACTGGCAATCATTTACACATACAGTGACCAGGAGTCAAGTCCAATTTAATATCATTTAATCCTTCAAATTCACCCTTGTTTGGATCTTTTAGAAGAATTACTCAGTAGTTTCCTGCTTCTTCCCTTTCACTGCACATATTACTTGAATCAAATACTCCATCCTTATCCATCAATACTTCCAGCCTTATTCCAGATAGAATGTCAATCACTGATTCCAAATTGGTCTTAAACCATGTTTTTCTGAAATAGGCAGCCATATAAATATGATAAATAATTAAACAAAACTGAATTCTTCAGGATGCAAAAGGATTCTGGTTGGTTTCAAGGTGAGGACATTTCTAGATTTCATCAATGAAATAAGCAGCCAAGGTAATGCAGCTCAATTCAAGTGAGTATCAGTTTCTCAGCAATTGATGTTTTATTTTTTATTCTAAGCTGCTCAGGTTTTTGTTTTACACGCCTCTAGTTTGTATGCTGCAAGTTCTACTGAATTCTACTTATAGCATTTTTAATTTTTAATGCTAGATTTCACTCTTGGCCTCTAAGAGGTATATGCAGACAAGTGACCATGTAAATACTATGATTACAGTGACAATAGAAAAGGCATAGCAAGGAATTAGACAGCTGTAGACATTCAAGTGATTATGAAAAGTTCATTAAACTAAAGGAAATGTATCTCTGCCCCCTATAAACTAGCCTTCCTCTTGCCATGGCCTTCTCTTGGCCTAGCATTTATAAATTCTTGTGGGGGAAATAAAAGATTGCAGAATTAAAGCAAGAAGATTGTTACTATATATTGAGGTCAGAGGGGCAGGAGGTAATGGTTGTGTGGATTATAGATATAACAGGTACCAAAAAAATTAGAACAATTAAAAAAATGTGATTAACTCTTCTAGAATTTTTCAGTAATAGTTAAATAGCTGCTATAAAGAAGGACAATCCATTCTCCAGCACACATAGTTATTTCAACCATCTGGGCATAGTCTTATTACGTAATTATTCTTACAGAAAGAAGTGTTCCCCAACATAGTAGAAGCTCAATATGTTGCTTGTTTCCCCAACACCCAAGCTATTTACCTTATCTTGAATTAATAGATTTCACACGGATCAATGGAATTCAATCATCATAAATAGAGAGGACTTGATTTCATGATTCTCTTTATAGTTTTCTCTCCTTATTATTCATTGGTGGGAAAACAAATTTTGGTCATTTATTGAATACTTTCTTGAGGATGTTGCACAAAACATAAACAGCATCAATTGACAGCATCAGAATGTAAGAACAGTCTTGCTGGATCAAGCTAAGGGCTGCCTAGTCCAGCATTCCTCTCCCACAGAGCTAGCCAGAGGTCAAAGAAAAGCCTAAGCAGGACATGAATTCAGAAACAATTTCTTGCTCGTAACTCGCATTTGTTCTGAAGAAGCATATTGTTAACAGTATTAGAGATTGCACATGAATAGAATGGAAAATGTATAAAAATGGCTCAAGATTAACAGATCATTATTATCTGTAGATTTATGGTCCCCCTTTCAATGTTTTTTTCCAGAAATTCAAGGCAACATACATGATAATCTCCCTTAATTTTATTCTCACAACTGTGAGGTAGGTTGGGCTCAGAGAGAGTGACTGGTGCAAAGGCTAACAGTCAGTCACTAAAGATGGTAGTCCAACAACTTGACCATAACCTGATGATACACTTTCTCTAAATCAATAAATGTAAAATATATTTTCTCATATTCATATATTTCTCAATGACCTGCTGAAGAGCAAAACCTGATTTGCATGCCCTCTAACTGGTAAAAGCTGCAAGGTACTTCTAAATATTGCTCATTGTAACTTCTTGTATCCTTTAGATCAGAATTCTGATAAACATCTTCCTAGGTATATCTAACAGACTCGCCACTCTGTAGTGTTTACATCTACTCATGATATTTTCCCTTTATATGCTTTGTAATAATAGCATTTTTCTCATCTTCAGGCACATATGCTATCTTCACACACTTCAATATTCGTATTGAGATACAACCACTTCATAAACAAATTACTTCCATATTTTAACATTTCTCTAGTAAGGCTGATTATCCTGTTTGCTTTACCATTTTTCAACATTCTGAGAGTATTTATGACTTCCCCTTCATAATTATTTCTTGGACCCTAATGTTTATAACATTTGTTTTTATTTCTGCTCTTTGACATATGATGGATACAAATCTCTAAAATCTCTAAAATGCTCCTTTCAGTATTTCCTCTTATCAGTTTCTCCCAAATTATTTCATCACTTTGATTTTTAATTCCATTGATGTTGCTGAGTGTTCCTTTCTTAGCCTTTTCATCCACTTCCAAAATTCCTTTTTATTTCTATCAAAATCTTTCTGCATTTTCTCTGCCTACTTAAATGTCACTCTCATATGGATCCACAATAATCTAGATAATATCAGTTCCTACTTTCTGGGATACATTTAGTCCTTTCATTCAAATTAATCCTATACCTTTGTTTCTATGGATTTTTCCATTAATTCCACCAGATCTGGCTATCTTCATTCAGGTTGATTATACCTTTATCCTTTCACTTAATTTCACAAACATACACATAACTTGTTTATTGTTCTTTATTTCTTTTAATTCGTCTTTCATTCCAAGTTGTAATCTTCCATAGACCATTATCATTGCCAGATGGGCTACCATTCTCCACTGCCCATATTATTTTGATCAATCAAGACTAGGTCAATCAAAACATACTATTGAGTAAGAAAGTGTAAGTGTAGACTAAGCTATTAAGTTTAATTTCAATTGGTCACATGAAGTATTTCTTGTTAATGGAAGATACAATATTGGTCAATGGAGGCACATTTGTGGCAGGCACAAGCAAAGTCCAATTTTAGCTGACCCATGCCCAAACTGTAGCACTCTATGCAATCTAGCATTGCTAAAGTGGAGACCACTTTGTAAATCAACAGATTGCAGTCCACATTCCAAAAATATGAGGTACATGCAATGTAGTTGTACACTTGCAATGCCTGTATTCATTTTATTATTTTTATTGAATTCTAAATCTCACTGAATTCAGTGGAACTTACTTTCAATCTTTCAGTATAATTTTAGCACATTTACCTACAAGTAAATCCCACAATATTCAACATTCTATTGTAAAAGTCTTCAGAATTTAAGTCCCGTTGGTTTATCAATGACTTATTCTTATAAAATTTATTAGCCTCTGTCAATTAAATTTGCATGTGGATATAAAAAGAGTGGTGATGAAGCTTGGGTTAGAAAGGAGAATGAGCCTTTAAAAAAAAAATCATTCACTATTAAGTGGGCATTAAACTGCCCAACTAAAGTGGACGAGGTGTTTTTAATTGCATAAATTTATACAGTTAATCTAGATGATTTAATGTTACAACCATGTAACTATTTACCAGAGAATAATCCCTCTCAAACAGAGTGACACTTATTCTTAAGTAGATATAAATAGTATTGCATAGTAAACCTATCCTCATTGCAGCCTTAAGTTTTAAATTTGTTGCAATTATTTTTCTTTCATATAACAATATGAAGACTATCTGTGGGAGGGGGATCTGTTGAAGCAAATGGGTCTGTGCTTTTTGCTTTAAGATAAATGCGTGGAGAGGTAGACATCCATTTTATTGTTAGAACTAATGAATAAATCAAATAAATGCTGATAAATCTTCATAGGTTGTGTTTGTAGCAAGTGTGAGCACTCAATGAGACCTGCACTTTGAGAATTTATTCTTATTCTCAAGAAATCTAAGAACGTTGAGCAACAGGATTGCCGACAGAAATGATGTAATACATTAGAGGCATTTCTTTCCAGGTGATTTCCCTTTTCTGTGTTCTGAATATTGAGTATCAAGGCTTGATGATACTAAGGCTAGCCAGACGTGATTTGTAAAGCTCTCTTCAGTTAATTATCTAGATCATGCAGTTCTTCATCAGCTCCCAGGTCAGAAAGAAGTCAGGAAACATCCCTGGGTGAGAAGTTGGGCATGGTTAGATATAAACCACGAGTCAAGCAAACCTTGCCTTTTTCTTTCCCCATAAAATGTGCATTCAGTGGAATTTATCTCAAGGTAAAGAAGGGGCAGATTTGTTTTGTGGTTGGGGGGGGGTACTATTTTAATTCCAGGATAACCAAGGGGGGCTTAAACCCATCTCCCTCACAGTGTGGGAATGAAATCAAGGCAGCATCACAAAGGCAGGCAAAGAAACCAATTATTGCCAGGGCATGCGTGTAGGGTCGTGAGGTGCAACTGCAGTCACACAAACTCTGTGAGCTTAGACAACTCAGGGTTTGGCTAAGAATGTTAATTCGAGAAAGCAAGCCTAAATAAATTATCGATGAAACCAGGGAAAAGCTTTATTGTGGCAAAGTTTTGAATGAAGCGGAGGGAAAACACCACCTTCGACTTTTACTATAGTAAGGAGAATTGGTGCTCAAAAGAAATCCAGCGGCTGCCTACATCTGCCTTCCCAACCCCAGGAGAAAGCTTGTTGCCCTTTTCCGCCCCACCATCCCTGGCTGGCGGGTGATCTCTCGCCTTGGAGATTTCCTTACAAAGCTGGAAATCGCTTCCCTTCCTGAAAGTACCCGACTGCTCCGGAGCCCCCAATTAGCAAAGGCTAAACCCATTAACGGCTCTCTGGTTTCGGCCAGGTGGCCCTCATCACAGCTGGGCGAGGTCTGGAGCCGGAATCCCATCCGCCGTCGGGACCTCCCAGCGAACCCCCATCAATAATCCGCGCAGCCCCGCTTTAATGGCCTCTCGCCCTCCCCTTCCTTCCTTTCGGCTCCCAGGGCAAGATGATGTGCCTGGCCAAAGGAGGGCAGCGGGGCAGCGGCGGTGACAATCTCTGCTGTTTTCCGCGGAAGATCTGCGATCGAAGGGAAGGAACAGCTCGGGCAGTAAAATCACGCTTTCTATTCGGGGCCTCGAGGAAGGGTGGGAATATAAAATGAAACATTTGCATTTAACCAAATAGCTTAATTGGATTTTAACTACAGAAATAGTTACACATTACTATAGTATTTAAACCATTTAATTAAATGTTACACCCTGCCTTTCAAATTAAACATTCATAGAAGCGATGCTTGGAGCGATGTCCCTGGGAAACAAAAGGTCGTCTCACCCCTAACTTTTTTTTTCTTTATGAATTTCTTTCTCAGGCTAGAGTCTTCCAGGTGTGAAAGGCTAAAAAAGTGGGGTGGGGGGGGGAATCAGGGATGCTTTATCAGAAGGGAAGACTGGGTTGAATAGTTGCTTCATTCGCATGCAGATCGTGAATCGTGCTAGTTCAGGAGTACGAATCAGTACACAATGGTTGGATGTACACCCAGCACGCAAAACAGTGGTTCGTTTAAATTGTGCTTTGTTCAACCTGCCCCGGTGGCCTAGTGTTTGCTAATCAAACCATTATTTACAAACTACTAAATGAAGAGTTCGTGACACACGCCCAAACAGGATGACCCCAGTTTCACACAATGTAAGAAACCCTTGAAAAAATAAAGGATTAAAGTTGGGATCTTTTGTCGGACAAGGTCTCTTCTAATGAACTAAGGAAAAGATGCTTTCTCTGTTAGTGCAAAAAGGAAAAGGAAAAGGAAAAATGAGGGTTTTGCCCAAGGCATCTAGTTTCTAGTAACAATCAAGCGCTCACTCTCATAGGAAATAGGAAAGCAGCGTGTACTGGGCAGTTAGGCTTTGCTTTTGCCTCTCATTCAAAGCGCTGCAAATGAATTTCAAAGTTTACTTTTGCAGCAATCCTGGAAAGGAGGCACATAAGGATGACCGTTGCTTTTTATAGCTGAAAATGTGTGTTAGTCAGGGAAGTCTGCTTAGGAAAAGTTTCTTCCCCCTGTGGAAGTAAATGATATGAATTTGTAACCTTTCGGGTATTGCTGAACTGTTCAGCGACAGTTTCTTGAGGACGAGAGGCTGACCAGTCTTCGACTGGAGTTCAAAGGGGGAACTGAAGAATTGCAAACATCAATACGGAGTGTGGCTCCTTAGCAAGAGAACAGAGGCTCAGCGCAAATCGAATCTAGAATTAAGATTAACCTCGCAGGATGATGGACTTCCCGGCGCACGCCCAGATGTTCCCGAGGACTTGCTCAGACTTCCCCGCAATGGGACGCTGTGGAACAAGGGACCTCTGGAAGGGATCGCTCGGAGGAGGAGTTACACTGGAACCTCAGTAGCCAATCAGAATGTGCGAGCGGTGCCCTAGGAAGCCGAAGGCATTTCGTCTCTCTTTCACCTGGGAGGCTAGAAACCTGAAAGCTGAGTTATGGCTGGAGAGTAACTCTTTTTCCTGCAAATAGGGAGAAGATCGCTCCAAGCAAAACCTGATTTTAGCTCTTGCGAGTGTTGTTTAAAAGAGAGTTGGCAAGTTGATCTAACTAAGAACACTCATCCAGTATCCAGCAGATGAATCGATCCTGCGGCAGAAACAATATGGGGGACAGAATCAAACTTAAAAACAAAGTCCTGTTTTAACATTTGAAATATATATGCTACAAATGAGAGAGGAGTTTCTATCACTTATAGGTGTTTGTACACTCACACATCTGGATTTACACTTCATTCTAATCCATTATGTGACTTGCTTGGCCTTCATGTCTTATGAGAAACCAATCTTGGGCTTATAGTGTGAACATATTTGTAGACCCAGCACATTGAGGGTTAACAGGTTAATTTTTTGTAGTTGGTGCCATGTGTAAACCAGATCCTAGTGGCCCTGAGGTCACCGTCTGCTTGGAACATTCAGTAAGATCCTGCTATATCTGTTCTGATATCATTCTAACTTGTCCCAGACAAGGCTACAAAGAATGTGTTGGTTGACTACATTGGCTATGTAGCATCTATTGCTAAACCCAAAACAGTTTTGAACTCACAATTTGAGATTTCCCTCCTTTTACTTTCTTAAAGCTTCTAGAGCCCTGTTGGGGCATTCAGCTGAACACACAAACCTGAAAACTGGTTTCACTTCTCACACTAAGCCATAATGTGATTGAAATTTAGCGTACTGTGTTGTGGGAAACCAATCTCAGAGAGCTGAAATAATTTAAAAAAAGACTCCTCACTTGCTGCTATCTTAAGTAGATAGGAAGGCTGGGATCACTCCAAACAACCAAGTCAGATAAACTCCTGGAGATTCATTTGCACTACAAGTCAAATAAGGGCATTAGTTTTTATTAGCTTATTATAACAGCTTAGTATAACAGTGTGCTAAATCACCTGGTGTAGTTAATGAATCTAGAGAATATGTTAACTTGGTATCAGTTTAAGCATTTTTTAAAATTTGATTTATATGCCACCCTTCTCCGGAGACTCAGGGCGGCTTACAATGCGCTAAGCAATAGCCTTCATACTTTTGTATATTTTATACAAAGTCAGCTTATTGCCCCCACAAACTGGGTCCTCAATTTACCTACCTTAGAAAGGATGGAAGGCTGAGTCAACCTTGAGCCTGGTGAGATTCGAACCTGCAATAATTGCAGGCAGCTGGTGTTAATAACAGGGTGCTTTAGACCACTGTACTACCAAGGCTCTTACTTTAAACCTTAGTGCGTCTACACTATTGAAAGCAATCAGGTGGCATAACACCAAATGCTTTGGTGGCAAGTGTGCTTTGTGAACTCAGACAATTGTAGTTTGTTCAGTACATTGTGGTTCAACAAACCACAGCTTAATACACTGTGTGACCACAGCCAATAGTAGAATGTGACAATGGGAACTGTAAGCTGTTGTCAGTATCCAAAATTGAATCCAACATTCAAACCTCCATTATTCTATATACGTGACTCTGGTTGTTTACGAAAACTCTGTATTTTCTGAACAAAGAAATCAAAGCAATAAAAAAATGAAGGTGGGGAGGGAAGAGAGCTCCATCAGCATTAAGCAGAGGGGGATGGCCTCTGCCTCCATGAAGGGAAGCGAATTCCTTCTGCTTTGGGAGTAGTTCCAGCTCTTCAGCAGAATGCCTGTCTTGGCCAGGAAACATGCTTGGTTCTCTCCCAATGAGTTGAAGAGAAGGTCTCAACTTCACCTGTAGAATCCTCATTGTAGAAAGCTGGTTAATTGCCACGTGGCTTGTTGGTTGATTTCTCTGCTCAGAAAGCACAGAGTTAAAGAAAGAGGCAAAGCTCAGCTTTCACAATCCATCCTCCAACTGTTTTAAAATTGCTTACTCTGCCAGGAATCCGAAAACTTTTTTTTAAAAAAAAACACAACCTACCTTTGTGACTGTTGATCAATTTACTTGGAAGCAAAAAAATCTCCTTGATCTCAATGCAGCACGCCTATGGTTTTCATCTCAAGCCAGACAAATCAAAATTAAAACTCCTTTCAGAAAACTTGGCAACTACAGCCTTAAACTCATTGGCAGATTCAGGGAGGTTCCTATGCAATTCCACTAAGAAGGAAGCAGGATGCAGCAAGGCTGCTGTCTTGGAAAGCACGAAACATGTTTTTAATCAAACTTATATGCAGTGGACTTGTTCAAGTATTTTAAGAAATCCTGCACCTGAAAGAGCAGGACTCTGGTTTTAAGAGGAAAGTTGGCCGCCAAAAATGTTACAAATGCTGCTTTATCACAAGCAATTTTGCTGGAGAAAACAGATTTACCCTTCTGTTCAACAGTCACGCTCAGTACTGCAGCAGGGCTTGATTTTGGAAGAGGCATTAAGGATTTTAAAGGGTGAAAAAAAAAGTCTAACCTCCAATCCACCTAATTATGGTCTCACTCCGAAGAGTGATTTTTTTTAATCCCAGAAACAGTCTGCAAATGGATGCAGTTCAAGATGGGCTCCTCCAGATTCTCTTGGGACAAGGGATGACAATCTTAATCATCAAAGGAGAAGAGAATTAGAGCAGGATGTCTGAGAAATAGATTCTATCCACCAAAGGATCCCATACATGTTTTTTTTTAATGGACTGCTTGCCTCAGAATTGACCTCTTGGCCCTCTCCAACTCAAGAAACATGCAGGATTTCAGCTGGATTCTATCCAACCACTGGGGTTTCCTTCCAAATAACTCTGCAGAGAGTAAAGTGCAAGTGTGTCCAGATGCTATGTAAACATGTGTTAGATGACCCACTTAGCTGAAGACATATTGAATTTTGTGGGCCACACTATATAGACCTAATAGCATGATATAGTGTCTTGTTTCTGAGACTAGAAACAAAAGCCCACATTCTAGTCCACTTTTGACAGAAAACCTCAGTGGGGGTTTGGAGCTGGACACACTCTCAGTCCAACCTGCCTCAAATGGATTTCATATTGACCTTTTTTGTTGTTTTCTACTGAATTAATGGATCTAGAGCTGTGATTTCCTCTTGAATATTTATTGTGCTGGGTGTTTGAACAAAGCTCAGTCTCTGACAGTTGAGGCTTTATTTTATTTACAGTAATTTCTATAGCAGCCCATCTCAGCCAGTGACTCTGGGCAGCTCATATCAAATTTATATTAGTGAGAGAGGGACCTTTCAAATAGGGGAGCACTGAGGATAATTATCCAGTGTAAAGGTAGTTAAGGGTCCTAAATAAACAGATGATTTCATACTTTCCATTCACGATTATATCCTGTCTAATGCATATTTTGAGGCTTCTCCATGGGATCTGTTTACTAGGACAAAAACAAAAGAAGCACAAAGACAATGAAAGAAAAATGTTAGGATTTGGTGAAAGTTAGGATTTGGTGAAAGGAGGAAGACTTTAACTCCTCCTTCCCCTTCTTAAATGGACTTGGCTAGACTAGAGGTGATAGATCTTCGTCAGGATCAAGATGTGGAGTTGCTTTTAGGAATTGACTCATTGCAGTCAGTGCAACTCTTAACACAACATCTAGACACAACATCCTTCCTATTACCTATCTCCTCCCACTTATGAGTATAACCATGTTGCTTGTATTTTTATGATTTATATTGTTCTGTTTGTTTCCTAGTATGGTTTGATTGCTTATTAGTAACCTATGACTATCACTAGTGTTGTATCTTATGATTCTTGATGAATGTATTTTTCTTTTTTTTTTCTTTTATGTATACTGACAACATATGCACCAAGACAAATCCCTTGTGTCCAATCACACTTGGCCAATAAAGAATTCTACTGTACTCTACTCTACTCTACTCTACTCTACTCTACTCTACTCTACTCTA
>WNWU01000018.1:1022694-1054817 GCA_012654045.1 Ptyas mucosa
TACTCTACTCTACTCTACTCTACTCTACTCTACTCTACTCTACTCTACTCTACTCTACTCTGGTCCTACTTTTATTTCAAGCTGACAGGATGGGGGTGGGTGGGAAGGCTGCTTAGAGTAATGTTTATTAATCTCAGCAACTTTAAGATATGTGGACTTCAATTCCCCAGCCGAGATTGTTGTTGAAGGTGCTGAGATTGAGAAACGCTGATTTGGGAGAAAGTCTAGAATGATCTTTGCTGCCAGTTCAAAGCACTTGGAAGCTCTGTAGAGCCCTTTTAACTAACAGCCCAGGAAAGAGAGAAAAAAAATAAAAATTTCTGGAGTAGGTTGCGAAGGGTTATTCCGTAAACTGGATACAGCCGCTTGATTTGAAAAGCAACAGCAGCGCGACTTCCCAGGGTTTTGCTCGCTTTTCAGAATCCTCGAGGTGGCTCCAGATCCTGTCCCTCAGTTCCAGGGACTTCTACAACCGTTGGATTTTCTGTTCAAAGCCTCCACGCGAGAATCGCCGGAGCCTTCTCGGAAAACCGCCCAGTCTTTGCTCTGGGCTAAACGGAGCGCCTCTTTCCTGGAGGGATTGCGGCGCCAGCTTCGAACCGAGGCCCCTTCCCAGGAACGCCTTGTTTCTCTTCCGACGTGCCTCTCTTCAGCCTCCGCCGCCACGTTGGCACCGCCCGTCAGAAATGCACAACACGTGCAGGGACACACACACACGCACACACCCCACACACACAGCTTGCAAACATAGTGTCAACGGTGCCAGCTGAGCAAAAGCTGCTGAATTCTGCCTTTCCCACGAATGTAGCGGCTAAATTGTCCTCGCAGTGAAATTCCTTAAAGCGGGAAACGCTCCACGTCCTCGTTTTTCAGACACCGCCTAATGCGAACTTTATGGGGCGGCGTCTTTGTTTGAAAGGTGGTGATCGCTGTCTTTAAGTTACTTGCAACGGAGTAAATCATATTTAATGTTCGGATATTTCCGAGAAACAGGGTGGTGAGAGTCGCTTGTATCAAAATACCGTTCGGGTGAAAACTTCTCATTAAAGGATTTTCAGTTTTTATTTCCAAGACCGAGCATTTGGAATAATAAACTACTGCAGGTCGATAGATATCAGGAAGACAATACACGGACCTGGAAGGAAGTTTGAAACGGCTTTTTTTTTTGACATTCTTTAAAGAATTATGGTGCCTCCCCAACTCAAGTTGTTTTGAGAAAATAAGAGTTACACACTTTCTAAGGGAATTTTATGCCTTTATCTTGGAATAGCCTTTTGCAATCTACACCAGGAAATTTTATTTTTTAGTAAATTGACATAATCTGGTCCCCTTGGTGTTTTAAAGAGCTCTAATCCAGAAGTTGCAGTTTCTCCCATTGAAATCAATATATCACTTTACAGTTCTCCACATAGATAGCCCAGGTACCTTGAAGATTGACAAATGAATTTATATTTTAAAAAAATCAGAAAGGGGTACAGTTGTAGCTTTTAATAACCCACAATAAGAAATGCTGTAAGCCAACTATATACTTCAATTCATTGCCTGGTTCCTGAATGATTATTAGTAAACAGAATTAGCATGTTTTAGGATATGCTGATCTTTTTTCTTTAAAGGATTTGCTGCCAGTGGAAGAAATAACTCTCTGGTCTGAATTCCTCCCATCCTTTTCTAGCAGAAGAAATGCACCAAAAGTTATTGCATTTAATGGCTGCATCATAGACATTAACACACATCATACGTAGATGTCCCATTGGTTCTAATGGGATTGTGCAAACATGCTTACCTGGCTTCAAACTGATTTAAACCAGATGGATTAGGACATGCTGCTGGAGATAATGGGATATGATTGGAAAACATAAAACCTCAGTCCTAATCTTAAACAATTTTATGGAAAGTAACTGTTGCCCTATGAATAATAAGACTTGCTCCCTGTAGTAAGCACATCTTTGATTTGGGTCTCCATCCAATGCATTATCTTGAATTTAATGTTTGCCAAGTAACATGCTTAGGTTTTTATTGTATGTCTGTTAAAACTGTACTCTCTATGGAGCTATTACTCTAGCCTGACTAAAAAGTCTTTAAATAGCATTTTGTTAGACATCAAATGAATCCACTCAGGCTATGGACTAGGGATCCATTCAGCTCCTGCCTTACAGAGAAGCGTCCTCATAACATGTTTTCAGCTGCTGACATCAATAAGCCCAAGAGGTGTATTGAATCCAGTCCAAATGAAAAGCTTATGCTGTGATTCTTACTTACATGCCATAGAGTAAATTCAGCTCATTGCTTTGTAGTAAATGAAGTAATATTTAAAAAAATATTGAAGTAGTTAGGCTGAATCTATGCTAGGACCCAATGGATTTTACAGCATAACTCCTGTCTGTAGTATTTGCCTGGGGAGGAAAATTGCATTAAATTTAAGGCCACTCTCTTATGGGATAGGAAATGACAACAGGGAATATCTTTAAACAGGTCCACAAAGTAGACATTCCTGAATGGCTGGCACCCAGTCCTAAACATAATTTTCCCCTGTAGCAAATTCTCATTTAAATACACCATTTATTTAGATTCATTAACTCCCAATAAGACCCCTTTCAGGCTACTTACTTCAATCTTCTCTTCCAGGCATAAAAAGATGGGGCAGCCAACACTGCATATATTTGCAACTGTATTTTAATTATTTATTTATTTTTTTAGTTCCAAGTGACAACCTTTCAAGTGGACATGTTACCTAAAGATAAATCCCTACTGATTTCTGCCCTTCTTTCTAGCATCTAATTCAGTTCTCCTGAATTAGATGCTAAGGAGCATTTTGGTGAGATTTGTGTGTTCAAAAAGTTTAGGCCTCAGTGAAGCCCAACTTGTAACACCAGAAAGAAATAGCTAAGACAAACTAAGCAACTGTCGAACCAAGGAATATGCCTCACTTCCAGTTACTTTCATCTGGGTTCTTAACTTACAAACCCCATTTAAATCAAAGGGACATACGTGACCCTTCCAATCTGAATATGGACGTTATGCTGTATGGCAAGCAAGAGGAAATACTTCCAGTGAAATGAGAACCCAGGCTAGATATCTTGAAGCAAGACCCCAAAACTTCATATGTAGACCAGGAAGGAGTCCTGAGGTGCAAGTCTTGGTACCTTAGCCTGGGAGAGTAGACTTAGACAGGATCAGCCTTTTTCAAAGGAAGACTTCTACATAACAGAAGGGTTCCTTATGTTAAACGTAATGTTTCAGCATTCATTTAGAGTGGGGGTGGGGCTTAGTTTATTGTGAGAAAGCACTTTGGTTTAGTTAATCATTCAACCTTTATTGTACAAACAAAAAAAAATGGATTGATTCAGGTTAAGTGGGCTACATATATGCAGGCATTAGAATCCCAAGGAGTCTGGTTCCAGCTTCCTATATAACTACATGCATAAACTGATCCTATAATTATATTCTGAATTTAAACTCAAACTGAAAACTAAATCTCCATGAAAATGCTACCAATGTGTAATCCCAATCAAATGAAAGACTGATACTAAAAAAAAACCCAATGCCCTCCAGATGTTATAGAAAGACGATTCCATCATCTTGATGACTGCCACTGGGATATCCTCACAGACTGAAATGTCACCATTCAGAAACAAAAAGAAAAAAATATGTATTTTCCATAAGACTTACTTGCATATAATAACTCTTGAAAATTAGTACTTTTGCTTACATATCCCACTTTGGCCGATTCCCCAAACAAAAAACATTGGACTAAACAGTGATGTGAATAGTTTTAGAATATTGTTAAGCTTGCTGTGCATCATATTAAATCACAATATGGCTTATTCTGTTGGCAAAAGAAGATCACCTGGTATAGTAATTGTGTTTCGTTGCTTTGGGATCAGGGTTAAACTTTGTGTAGAAATTAAATCATAAATCACAAAAAAGAGAGAAGTAAATCCCATTTAAGGAGTTTTACTCTGAGCAAATATGGGTATAGGATTGAAATCCAATCACAGAAACCTATCAACATACTTATGCAGAAGCAAATGTGGTAAAACATGGTATAAGACCGCAAGCTTTGTGTGCCTTCTGTTGCCATCAATCCCAACTAGTAAGAGAGGTGCCAGGATTTGTCTTAATGACACTGAAATTACATCTAATATGGGAAATGATTCCATGTTTCAGCAACTATGCAGGCTGGGAATGATTGATTGCTTCAGATATTATTTCTTTTCTTTAAATTTGTTATCAAGAACTCCACTTTCTGCTAAAGTTTTACAGGGTTTTTTCCCCCTTCCCATCCTATTTCTATACTTGTTGTTCTTTCCCGCCAGTATGGCTTGTATGGAAGAAGTCAAGAGTAGTAGTAGGAATAAGTAGTAGGAATAAGAATTCTACTTTCTATTATTACACTTCTTTTGTACATTATTATACACATACAGAAATCCACTTCTGTTCAAAGTATAATTAAATGGGAAACTGTTGCCTGATTCATAGCAACCCTTCAACTTACTTTATGATGCTCATACTCAGAGGGCTTGCAACCTGATCCTGAGCACCTACTGATGAGCTCCAACTGATTACAGAGTAGAATTTCTATCCCATTCTATACCTGGTTTGAGGCAAGATGACAAGTGGGCAATCAAGACTATATCTAGCAAGAAAACAAACTGTTTCCTTTGGACTGGATTAAAGGAGCAGGAACATGTGGCCTTCTATATATTTTTCGATTACCACACTTATTATGCTGGTGGAGGACAGATAATCCCCTCCGTAGGTTAAACAAATTCAAGGAAAATAAATTGAGCTGTGATCAACAACAGATAATTCAATGAGAGGAAATTGTCAATTTGTCATTCATCATATTGGTTCTTTTAATTGTCAATTTTAGAATAGTTGAATGGCAACATACCTTTTGAACTAAGGGGATAAATCATAGAATGGCTAGTTTCATCTCACTCTGAACTGAAGTTGGAGATGGATTATTAAACCTTGCACCCTAAGTAGAAATTACATTTTGCCTTTTTTTTTGAGAAAATGTTCCTAAATCCTTCATGTTTTGCAATTCTCAAAAATAACTATGATCTACTTCAACAGCAATATAGTAGCAACAAAATATGTGACATGTGGCTGCAACAAAACTTAATTTGTACATCATATGCTGTACATGTGAAATGATAAAGCAGAGGTTGATCCTAAACTGCTTAATAAAACAATTCTGTGATTTGGTTGTATAAATAGTATGAGTCATTTGGGCTGTCTAAGTAGCATAGCTGAGATTTCAAAAGAACATTATGATCCAAGACAAATTTAGATAAATTACAGTGGTACAATATAATTCTTACAAGAATGACAGGAAAAGGGTTTTGGTTTAAAAGAAAAATCAAAGGTTAGAATTCCAGATTAAGTCCCTTAAGCTTTGCTAGTTTATAGATCCCACGATTCCTGGGATCCCCGATTTCTGTTTTTGTTCTATAGTATGGATGCAAAACCTCTGGATCAGGAATTGCTTGCCTTCTGCCAACGCTTTCAGTGGTCCCTGCACACTTCCCAGAGGCTACAATTTGTGTGTGTGTGCGTGCGTGCGTGCGTGCGTGTGCATGTGCACGTGCAAATTTTGGGGTCTGTGGAAAAATTTCCAATGGAGAGATCATCTTATTTCTAGTGACTTGAAAAAGTCGTTCATAAATCTTTCATAATATTCAGTCTGGTTTCTACATCTGTTAGTACTATTGGCAAAAGTGGAAATAAAATCCACATAGCAGATTATATACAGATTGTGAATATATCATAGATAGCAATATCAGTGTGTACCTTCCCTTTTCTTATTGTAAAAATATCCTTTATATTGTACCTATCTATATTGTATCTATCCCTTCATTTTATTCCATTTTAACATGAAAGGCTGAGCTGTGTTCCATAAAAGATTAACTCTGTTTCCTGAGGCTTGAACACAACTAAATATTATCTTGATAGTGCAAAAAAAAGTCTGTATAACCATCTAGTAACTACTACTGCCAATGAAAGAATTAAAACCATATTTATATTCTGGCACTTTTTATTTCTCTTTACCGTAGTTTACTGTTACTGTTACTGTTGCCCCAGCATTAGTTTTTTTTAATAGTTAGATGAGAGCTCAATCTGTAATAAATCTATTCATTTTTAAGGTGTAACTCTTAACATTCTTCTCAAATTCAATTGCCTCATTAAGTTGGATGCTGTTAGTGAAATAGTGGAGGATGAATTAAAAGGTAAATCAGTTTTGTCCTATAATTCTTACTCCCCGGACCCAATTTCTTCCTAAATACACAATTTCATCATTTGTAATGCTGTTTCTTTCCTTTTCAGATAAATGTGCAGGAGGAGCAAAATGCTTGGAGAGGAAGGAACTTTATGCTATGTGCTTTATTACCAACTAAGTTTCAAATAATTGGGATTGGAATTGCATTTTATCTTAATTTCCAGTTTCAGAATGACTTTCCTGAAGAAACCAACAATGGAGAGCATGAATTACTTGTGGAGAGGAACTCCTTTTTTTTTTTGCTATGACTATTTTGAAAGTAACTTTTCCTCTATTCAAAGCAATTTTAAGTAATAAATATGAGCATGCCTGAATCTTTAACTAATTATGTAGATGTTCTTTCCAAAGTATACCAAAGTAGGTGGAACACAACCCTATGCATTTAGAAATAAATTTCATGGAGATACATCAGATACCACACTGTTCCTCCCAAAAGCAGGCTGTTAAAATGAACATGCAAAGGGACACATCTATTAAGTTGCTTGGAAACCATAGCTGCATACCTCCATTAAATTAATCTGCACTTTCTTCTTTATTGGTATTCTACCTTTAGGGCAGATTGAAGGATTCACCTTCAATTTTTATTTAGTGGATTATTTTTAAGTGCCTTTTGCTTATCACCAAGCCATTCATTGTAACTAAAGAAATTAAATGCAGAGCCCTGTATGAAATCCCTTGCTTTTTAATAAATAAGGAAATTTAAAATCCCTGAAAGGATTGCTTTCCTATACTACAACTTTGGATTTCTTAGTTCAGAAAAAGTTTGGAACAAACTTTGCCTACCCTTTCTTCAAAGTACTTATTACATACCATCCTATGTGGGTGGGGGACACAGAACTTGGAGATTTTGGGAGAAGATAATCGATGCTCAGGTACAGCAGATAAGAATCAGCAACTCAGCCGTCAGACCATTAAGGCAACTAGCCTACTTTTTGTCATGAACAAAAATACCCGTTAAAATGTTAAGAAACTCTTTATTTACAATCCACTTTTCTCCATCTTCCTCCAAGTCTGTTGGATCTCGCAGCTTCGTTTTTCAAGCAACCGTTTGCCACGGGGGCGAGGGAGCCTGAGGAGGATCGAAGGCTGCAAAAGCCGATTTCTTTTTTCCCCTTGGCCTTTGCTAAACTCCTCTATCCAGAAGCCTTCATGGCCGGGGGACTCTTTGCCGTGAAGGCGCCCAACTTCCCTCCCTGCCTACCTGAGTGGGCCCGTTCAGGGCGCGCCGTCTGGAGGCCTGCAGGATCACCTCTGGGCCGCCCCATGTCTTTTGGAGAGGCCCCCCCACCCCGCACACTCCATACAGGGACAGGGCCCCGATTCCGAAGGTAGCCCAGCTCCACCCGCCGTTCAAAGTCAATTCCCCCGGAACCCATTCTGGAGCATTACGCCCACACTAGGAGTTAGTATCCCGAATCCAAGAGGCCTCTGTCCGGCTGAGCCCTCGGAGCTGGGGCTCTTGGCAGGTTCCCAGCTTGGCTGAAGGGAACCCATCACGGAGAGTCCCGCAGGCAAAACGAAGACTCGGGGCACCGCAGAGGCTCCCGGCCTTGCTCCAGGCCTGGGATAGGAGGCGGCGGCTCGGGGTGAGCTGCGGTCTCCAAACCAGCGGGTGGATGAAGCTCCGAGATGTGCCGCTGCAGGGCCTGATCAGGGGGAGCTCCCGGCTCAGTCCGTTCCGCGTCGCTTCCGAACTCCAGATCCAGGGATTCGGCCTCGCTGCTGTCGCTTTCCGAGCGGCTCGGGCTGCGCTCGAGCTCAGCTTCGCCTGCTGGCCCAGGCCCCAGAGCTGCTCCGGCTGCAGCCACCTTTTCGGCCGGTTCTTTCTCTTTGTCTTTCTGCGCCTGCGCCTCCTTGGAATGTCGCCATTTCATGCGCCGGTTCTGGAACCAGACTTTTACCTGCGGCCAAATTTATTTATGCATTTATTATTTGTTAAATTTATTGGCTGCCTAGGCGGCTTAGAATAATGGAAGAAAAACGTAAGGCGTGCAAACGGAACACAACTAAAACAAATAAAATCCTAACACTAAAATAAACTATGACAAAGGAACACAACAAGAACAAATACATCAATATGATAACAAAACGATGGATGGGTGGAGAGCACAAAGCAAAGGGTTAGACGGGGGGAGACCAATACAGAAGAGAGGAGAGGCTCAAAATTAACTTGTGCTAGACCTGCATTTGCTTCATTTTGTAATAGTTCCCCTCCCTGGTCTGGGATATTTTTTAAAAAAGTAGAGTGAAATATTCTAGTTCTCGTAAATAAAGAAATAAGTGCATAATGCAGTAATTCGGAAGGATCATGTCTTTGAGGTTAATTCTCATTTTTAAAATGAAAAATTTAGGGCCATTTTCTCATGAAGCATCCAACCATTGTTGGGCCATGTAACTGTTTTTTGAGCGCAGGCTTTATATCACTTCAAGGATGAAGGGTGCTGCTTGGGAGTGGAAAGAGGAGGAGGAGATGTTGATGCTTTTGGTAGGGGGAGAAGCCCTTTACAATTGTCTGGGCATTTGGGGAGTCTAACGCTAGAGTTCAGTAAGTTTGACTAGTGGTTAAGCAGGCTAGAACATGGGTCTAGCAGGCTAGAACATGGGTGACTTTGAGCTAGTCCCTCTCTCTCAGTCTAGGAAAGAGTCACTTCCCACAACCTTGCCAAAAAACTCTGCAGGGATGTGTCCAAGTAGCTGCCAGAAGTCAAGAGTAGCTGAAAGCACAACATTGACTCTTAAGTGTTTATGCTACCTGAGCAGAATATCATCCATTCTTCTCTGCCCCTTTCCTTCCTGACAAAATTTGGAGGCTGGGCTCATTTTGCTGGGTCCTCCTAAAACATTAGCCACATAATTGTTCAGACCCCACAGAGGAGGTGGGTTCCAAAGTTTAATTCAGGATTTAAAGGTGCCCCCCCCTTTTTTTCCATGCAAGATAATAAAGGGAATTGGGTAAAGCTGAATCTGAAGCGCTAATTCATTATTTTGGCTTTCCTTGCACTGGCATTATCAAGGACGGTGACATTAGTGGGGTGGGGGGGGAGGCAGAAGAGAGGAAAAGGAAAATGCCTTAGACTTTTCTTTTAAAATCATGTATCAATGGGGGAATGAAATTGCTGAACTCCCAAGTTTTCCCTTCCCATCATAAGTACTTCACAAATTCTTAATCCTGCAGAAATATTTGCGGGCAAAGTCACTGGTTTATATTTTCACTTCCTAACAAAACTGAGTTGAGAAAGAGAAAGGGGGGGGAGAGAGAGGGAAAGAGGAAACCAGGTCTTCTTCTGCTCTCCGGCTACAACAAAATTATATTAATTCTTTAATTTGTACAACTCTGCATTTAATTTGTCCCTCTGCATTTTACACATTAAAATTACAAAGTCTCCTTTTATTTCTTACTTCTCCCTTCATTCCATTTTGTCTTGTTAAAATCTGGGTGGTCTACAGGTGATTGAGGCTGGAATGTTAATCAAGCAGCCCAGGCTTTTTAGTTCTGGAAAGTAGCAGGGAATGTGCCTCAGCCTGATTTTACTCCAGCTGCTGGAGTTCCTTTCTCCTTCCAACAGGAAGACCAAGTATATGTAAACTGAAGGGGTGGGGATATATGATGCCTATAACAGCTTATCCCATTTATACTTACATTTTAAAAAAATATTTAAACATTTTAAAAACAAAATAACATTGATATTGTTATCATATTCAGGTTATGAATCTGCCTTTATAATCGTCCTGTCACTTCTATCATTACATTTTTTTAATTTTGTTCATATAAAAAGGTTGTCATTGATAATGATTCCAAGAGAAGCCATCTTGATGGTATAAGTGCATACGTAGCTTGGTAACTAATTTTAACATTGATTCTAAAACAAATTGAGAGATCAGGTTAAAGTTGTCAACTTGGTTTTCAAAGAAAGAGGTTAAGGCAATATCTATTTACCATGGAGAAAATCCAGTGAACTCAGTGGAAATTACTTCTCAGAAGCCATTTGTAGCATTGCACAATTAAACAATTCAAGTGAGTTCAGGAAAATTAAGTGTGCCTCCTTTCCCAGACATATTTACTTTACAAATATGGCACAATATGTTTGTGTGTCTGTCCAAAGAAAAGATACTAAAATAACTAAAAACTATAGAATATTTTCTATGTTTATATGTTATTTCATTAAATATTATTCTACTGTCTACCCCACCCCACTTTTTATAGGAACCTCCAATATCTATCACCATTGATTAGCCTGACTGGAATTGCTGGGAAGTATAGTTCAGTCAGCCATTTCTACACATTCACAGGTTTCCCATATCTGTGATACGATAGAATCTGGGTAATAAATCAAGGTTTGAATAGTAAGAATCACCTTTTTGCTGAACAAGGGATGTCTTTTGAATCCACAGGGCTGGTAGGAGGATAGTATTGGTATTTTCCTACAGTTTACACATTAGTTAGAGAAAGTGCTCCGAAATTTTCCTTCCTCAAAAGACAGACTTTCCTGGCTTATAAAATTTAGCCCACATTCACCCAGAAAGGGCATTTGTGAATGAATGGGAGGAAAACAAGGATCCCTTTTCACCCACTATGATGGAAAACACTGGAGAGGGAGGGAGAAAACATGTGCATTTGTCCAATTTCTCCCGCTACATCAATAGAAGAAAAAAAAATCTGAAGCTCAGAATTGAACTGTGGACTCAGTTCCACAGGATTAGGCTGGAGTCAATGGCAGTTATCCATATTTTTGGTTTCTTCTCAGCCAGTTGTCCCTTCTTTCTTGCAGGCATTTCTCACTAGCAGCCAAAATAAACACTTCGGCTGTAATGACAGATCAATCTCGGACCTAATTTATGGTCCCGCTAGACGTGTTATTTACTGCCTTGTCTTACTCAGGACGAAGCCATGTAAAAACAAATTGCTTATGTTGCACCCAGAAGTTGGTGGGGGAGGGGCGGTTAAGTTTTTCTTTTCTGCTCTGCAGGCGCCTCTCCCACACATAAAACACTGTCCACTTCAACCACCTTCTACAAACAAGATCTACCCAGTTTAACAGCTTATTTAATTGATCTTTATTTTTGGTTCCCCAATACACTGAACCATAAAGTAGTTAGGTTATGCAACATTCCATCATGTACACCCTTCCAGACCCACAACATCTAATCAAGATTAAAATTAGGTTTAACATGTTGGCTAATAGTTGCTTGATTTGTAACTGATGTGGTTAATGCTGTTGCGCAAACATACACTCTGTTCAGTAAGAGCTTGCAGATGGGTTAGATGACAAATTTGGGAGGCAGTGTTTCAGCTTCTCTGAATATGGACAAATATGAAGGAGGACATTAACAGGCATATAAGAACTCCATTTTATATCCAGTTTCTTGAATTCAAGCATTGGTGACTGCCTTCAGCCATGAATCTTAACCAAATCAGGCAAAATCTTAAGGGCTGCAGTTGCATAACACCATTAACCCGCTACACTTGATTAAATTTATTATTTTTGTTTATGACTTGCTGTGCTATGGAAATGTGCCCTGATGATTTAGCTGCCCAGCTCCATGTGTTCTGCCAACCTAACTGAAATAATGCTGTGGTAGTGAGGCTGTTGTGCATATCCCACCAGTAGAAATTATTTTGAAATAAGCCAAGGAATAATGAAAACAGCTTCAGTAAGATATTACTGTAGAACCACTATATGGGATAAGTTCCTCCTCTGGAAACATTTGTTTGTCCAGTGGGTAAGAAATCGGGATACCACAAGGCACTTATGGCGTGGGTGTTGCGCATGAAAGGTGAAGTGGGCAAGTCTATTTGCTACATATTAAATATAGGGGCATGTGGGTTTTATTTCTTTGCTAAGGTGAATTATTTGCTTTAAATAATTAGCATTTAAACTTTAACAAATAACAGTCTCTGGAAGGATGGGATTTATAATAGACGTCCAAGTAGAAACACAGCTAAATGCTCAATCGGGTTTGGGGCTACAGATAAATTAGTCAAAAGGAGTTTTTTAGTAGGGGGAAAAAATCCTTACTTGAGCATCTGTGAGCCCTAACATGGCGGCCAATTGTTTTCTGTCTGGTTTGGTGACATATTTCTGGATTTCAAAGCGTTTCTCCAATCCTTTTCTTTGGAGATTAGAAAAAACCGCCCGGGACCACGAGCGTTTCCGTTTGTAGGTCTGAGGCAGCGTGTCTTTCGTAAGCACCGCATACGGACCTGGAAGGTTGAACAACAACAAAAAAAAGACAGGCATTTAAGGGGCTGATCATGAGCCGATAAAAGTCGAATCCCCGTCGCCCCCGCTTGCAGGGAAAGCGCATCCAAGGGGGCTAACTTTCCCAAAAACTCTCCAGTAGAAGCCGGGCTGCTAAGAATAGCTCCGTTCCAGTATTCCAGGATCACTAGTCTTGTCTTTCAGTGGTTGCAAAAGAACCCTGTGCCGCCACTACTGCGCCTGAAATAACGCAGCCTGCCCCTACAATTCCTTCTTTCTTTGGATCGTTTTATGCAGCTGGATCGCTAGTCTATTTAACTCCCCTCTAAGGATTCCCGGGCTCTGATTCTCCTTGAAAGTCAGGCCCTTTACCCTCAATCTTCCAGATGTTGCTAAATTTTTTGGCTACGTTAACAATCCCAGCCTTCCAAAGTTATAGCCCCAGAGGATGTCAGTTAAGTCAGGAGCAAAGAAACTGTCTTTCATTAGCTCCTTTTTCACACCTAAAATTAAGGTTGTGGGTCTTTTTGCTTGTCAAAGGGGCCATCCACAACCACGATCCATTTGCGTGGAAGTAAGCTCTGCTGAAACAAATAACAAGCTTAGGATCTGGTGCTGATGAATCCTAATTGCAAGCGCTGAGTCTTCCATAGGCTTACTTTGATGATCCTTATTTCAAGAGTAAAAGTGAGTAAGGAAAAAAATTAATCTACTTTCTTCAATTGGGTGCCTTCCAAAGGGAGTAAATTTTAGCCAGGAAAAATGCCACATTGTCTAGGGATGATGGGAAAATCGAAAGGCAACCAGGTTCACTCTCACTTTGAGAGTGGCAGAGAGGGATTGATCCGTGCTCAGGATGAGTTTTTATACCTGGAAAAGTGTCTTGAAACTGGTGCTGAACGGAATTCCTTGGGGTTGTGTTTAAGGGTCCCAGGACCCCAGAAGTCTCATTAATGGGTTCTAGAGACGTGAAGAACTGGCCGGACGGAGGCTGTAATGTGGGGACATGAATCCCGCTTGGGCGGCTGGCGGTTAATAAAGAGGTCAGATCTGTGGGCACAGGAACAAGGAGAGCTCTGTTACAAGACTAGCAGAATGGTGCAGGTCCCAACCCCTCTCTATATACCTCGGCCATAAGCCCATTGGTGGCAAGCCCTGGTGGCCTGTGGGGAAGTGGGGGGACTCCAAGGCCACCTTCAAAGGTTTGGAGGCCCTCAACAGACCTGAAACTGACGAACTCCTCTGTGTACAAATGCCATTGTGAGGCTCACAGCATGTGCTCCTCATCCAAGACCAAAACTAAACTCTAAAACCAATTCCAATTCCATTCAAGACAGGCTGAAATCACTCCTCTGGTGACAGGATAGGCCCAAACCAGGGAAGAACTTCTCCAGCAAACTCTCGGGTGCCTCTTTTGGCCTTTGATGCTACATGTCAGACAGATGAGGGTGGCCATAAGAGATTTTCTCCCTAGTTACATTTCCCAGTTAATGTAGCCATTTATACTGCAGTGCTGATAATCTGTTTGGGGTAATCCTTCCCATTCCAAGGATAGTGGAGGGAAGTGGAAAAACAAAGGAAGACTGAAGGGCTCAAATCCTGCATTATTTCAGGGAGGGCAGCCAAAGAAAGATATTTCTAGGAAGAGCCCAAGCTGCTTTTCTTAGTTTTTTTTACAAATGTGAAGTAGCCACACTGAAAGCGAAAGGGCAATTCATGTTTGTGACAGGCCTTTAGACCATTCTTCCTTGCTTGATTCAGCACATTCTTCAATTGAACCTCTCTAAATTTGCTTGCAAAGGGACCAGCAGATTGATTTACCCGATAGGTAAAAACAACCTCCAGGCCCATGGATGCTCAGCAACAGGTTGGGCCAATGGGCTTCAATCCAAGAAGCCAGCTTTCACCATGTGGGAGCTTAAGCCATCCAACCCAAAAATTCAAACTCAGGGTTTTTGCAGCTTTAATGTGATCTTACAATTAAATCACAGCTATCCTATCTGTCTGTCTGTCTGTCTGTCTATCTATCTCCTGGAAAATAAAGCTTTCTTGGGTAGTTTGCATTTCTCATAATCCACAAGGATATTTAACATTAAGTGCAATCAGAGATCATTTTCCTTTGGGTCATAAATATGCCCGTCATAAGCAATAATGGGGTGACTTTGCTCATGGAGACAGGTTGGTTGCTCTTATCTCCAACACCCAGATTAATACATTCATTGATGGGCAGTGCAAAGCTACAAATGCTTACTGAGAAATAAACCCCATTTACCTCATGGAGGACTTATTCACAATTTTGGAAGTCAGAAAACAGGACTACATGCACCGACAATTCAGATACCCTGCGATCCTAGAGAAAAGCCACTCAATTAGTTTAGAACCGCAGTATCCAAATCAATGAGACTTACTTCCAAGTAAATACATTCTGGAAGGAGACTCTGGCCTGAATTTCTTCCAAAGATTTCTGAATTTTTAAGCAATCCAATTGCTCAACTGTTTGTTCCATTGAGCAACAACAGAAACATTGCAGCTGCAACAGAGCTGCCGTTGGGTTCCTTCCCCCAATTCTAGCAAGGGCTGGGCTTTTACAAGTTACACTTGATTATAGTCAAAGATTTGTTTTTGTTATTTGTTCTTTTCAATCTTTTTGAGCTAATCTAAAAGGTTTGGGCATTAATAACTTGAAGGAAGATTAGCAAAACGGGTCCTTCTGTAGACTCTTTTCCCCAGTTCAACCTACCCTTCCTGCAGGTTGTAAGCAAGGGTCTGCAACCTCATAGCAGGACCACACAGGGTTGACCTTCCAGTTGAACTGGGAAGATTACATATAATCTCCCTTCAAATAAAGAGACAGTACCGACCATTCTAAAGGACTGTTGAAAGGAATCTGCAAGAACGGAGAAGATTATTATGCTCAAATTCTAAGGGGCGCTGCTTCTCTGTTTAACACACACACACACACACCCTTTCTGTTCCACATACAGTTTAACAAAACAACTTAGGTTCTCCAGAAGGAAGAAGAAAGCGAAAAGCTAACCTCTCAGGGTGTTGCTCTCCTTCAGTTTCGGGTCGAACTCGGCAGACAAAATGCGATCAATCCCAAATTTCAAGTCTTTGCTCGAAAGAGCGGCTGCAGAGCCGGAGTGGGTCTGGCGGCTTTGCCCTCCGCCCGAGGTTCGTGCACCCCCGCCGGAGCCCCCTGTGGAAGAGCGCTGGTGCTGAGGATGAGAGTTGTGGTAGGTAGCCGAGAGAGGTGACAGCCTAGAGGCGAAGGCGACCGAAGTGTCCGGAGCCACCATGGGTGTCGGTCTGAGCGGGGAACCAGCGCCGTGGTACTGTGCATGGGCATGGATTCCACCTAAATGGGAGGTCAGATTAGCTGCGGTTCCTCCGGGCAGGCCGTCCACAGAGGCTTCTCCTGCGGCAGCGTGTAAGATGTCCGCGATGCAGAAAGACGGTTTCTTGAGCCCCGAGGGATCCAAAGAGAAACAGCCGCCAGCGCCGGGGCCGGCCGGGGTACAATATGCCGCTGACCACAGACTGAAGTTGGAAGCATAAAAGGGAGCGAGTCCGGCAGTGTACATCCTGCCGATCCGGCGGCCACCCGCTCCTGTCCCTGCTCCTTTAACTGGCCAGATGGACCCACAGACTCAGTAACTGACCCGCCGCCAACCAGCAAACCAGCGAGCAGTAAACTGCCTCCTTTCCTCTGGTCAGGCTGGAGCACTCAACGCCGAAATGTCTCTTGGCCTGGCCGCATTGTTGGAAGCGAAACGAGGCCACGCAGAGCTCCAGCCACGCGCTGCGAAAGCCAGGCGCGACAAACAAAATAACAACAACCACCCCCCACCCACAAAAAAAAACCAATCTCGCGTGCGCACCCGCATCCAAACACACACACACACACACCAAAAACTCCCCTCTCTGGAAAAAGGAAGAGGGGGGGAAATGAAAAGTATCCACCCGCCCACGACCCTTCAGCAAAGTCAGCTTCCCAGACTCGCTCTCTTTTTTTTTCCTACCTCGGAGAGAAAAAAAAGAAAAAGAGAAAGTTTCTTCTGGGATTTGATTGGACGGGAAGCGGCCAATCAGAGGAGCAGAGGGATGGCTAAGAAAGGAAGGAAGGAAGAAGGGGGAGCAGCAAGCCACGCCTCCGCCGTGCCCTCAAGTTTGTGACGGTTCTCAACCTAACGAAAATTGGCTTTTTGGAGCTCTCCGTTTCCCTGAACTGGGTCTTCCTCGAAACTGCAGGGTTCTTACCAATTGGTCTCGCCGTCCTCTCTGCCCAAGGAAGTGGTGTAGATATGCCCGATTCGGAGCATGTAGCTCTCTTTATTCACGATCCCGTCCCATTTGAGCTTCAGAATTAGAACGAGGCAGCGCCAGAGGCAGCTTAGGTTTCTCTTCGGAGAATTCTTGGCGGGTGATGCAAAGAGCGGGCATTTCCTTTCCAAATGAATTACCAAGTCCTTTCTAACGGAGTAGGAGTGTTAAAAAAAATTGAGGCGATGTCATTCCCCTCCATTCCTGAATATGAAGGATCTGGGGTGTGGGGAGGATGAATCTTTTACGCAGTTCCTTTCACTCTATCCAGCAGGTAGGCTGGGACTGACTAGTGCCCGAAACTTCCGTGGATCGCTGAAGGATCAAGTTGCTATTTCAATCGATAAAGTGCACCGCAGTGAGCTCCCTGGATCTGTGGCTAGGCTGTTTCGAAAGGCAATCCCTTTTTAGGCCGGCGCAAACAACACATCCCGATTGTTTTATTTCGAAATGTGTGAATGGATGGCAACAAGGCCTGAACCTACAAAGATAGTGCAAACAAACCCCCTGGATCTGGGCTTCTTTTTCAGAAGTGAAAAGAGTTTTTTGGAATCTGATCCAGTCACAGAAACAAGGGCTAGGGAATAGTGATAAAAATCAGGAAGAAAAAACAGATTCCTTCGAAATAAATCCCATGAGGTCCAGAAGTGTTTGATATCATATACTGAAACACAGAGCTATCACAGTTATAGGTTAGATGGTTATCCACCCTCAATTTGAACCCCTGGAACAGAAAAATAATCAGTGCTGATCTTCAGAGGAAACATGCCTTCCGTAATGCCAGTTCAATGCCCCAGCAATATAAGACTGCTCTCCCATTTTATATTCTCTGCAACACAAATTTTGCACAATTTTGTACAGTTAGTCTAAATTATTGCCTTTGAGTTTTAGAACTTTTTTTCTCCTCACAAAACCTACTATTCCTTCTTTAAAATATTGCGTCCTGATTCCCATCAAACAGGAATATTGCCTCATACAAAGACAGGATTGGCTACAGAGATAAATATCAGAAAAACAAGATGCTTCTCGAATCTGGAAACTGCAGAATTTATGTTAATCATAGAATCATTTTTGTTATACGTTTATTTTAAACATCGGGTTGAAATCTTAACAGTCCAGAACTGAATGTGTGGACAATGGAGACAGAAATGTTTGCAACTTTGCTCTTTCCTATATTTATCATTTCTAAATTTTATTATTATTTGGCATATGATGAGAACATGACATAAGTAAACATATATACAGTCCATGTAATTATACATAAAACATGTACAGGGGTATGAGTGGCTTCATAACTAGATATCCAATTCATATTTCTGAACATGAACATGCTACTTCTGCTTGTTAATTTCAACAAGATTTGTCTAAATAAATACCCTAAAGACCAGGTGGAAATAAATGACATTTACTCAAATAAAAGACTTTGTATTCAGCCTATAGAATAACAAGCATAAAGCAAGCAAGCCTTGCCTGGTCATTAGGCATTTTTTAAAAGTCTAAACATTCTGTGTTCCTAATATCGAACTATCTCTATATCGAAGGCTCTTTTTTAAGAACACCAAAGAGATTTAAATACCTTTCACAATTAGCAGTTGAATGACTGTGCTTTGTTTTGCAATCTTTATCAGCCCCTCCAATCCTAATGGATTTTACATAAAGAGAATTACTTGAACAGCAGGGAGGAAAACTCTTTGGCTAGTGGAATGGGCTTCTTAGGGGATCCCCAAGTCAGAGTGGAACCAACCCTTTCAAAAAATCTACAACGAATGTTCAGAACTTTTAAAAATATCCTAATCTTAAAACCATTCCCAGTTTGATAGTGGTGAGATTGCTATAAAATTCAACTGCAGGGGCACAAATCTTCACTGGGAACGTCCCATTGAATTCGGTGAAGAACATTTTGGAGGAAAAATATGTAGATCAGTCTTCCATACAATTAAACTCTTTTCACAAGTATGCCTAATGTCCTGTCCAGAATTATGGGCAGGAAGCCATCAATTTTATTTCATTTTCCACTTTGCAGCAATTACTAGAAAAAACCCCTGCCTTAGCCATCCTTGTGACGCTATAAAAATCAACTTGTTATTTTCATATTGGCACATGTTATAAACTGGATAAATCTTTGAATGCCGTCCTACAGATATTGGGTGAAACTTCAGATCCCAGAATAATTATTGTATAATATACATTCACTTTTTCTGGAAAGAAGAGTAGCAGGGATTTATCTCCACCATTGACTAATCAAAAATCTTCCAGCCCATTTTAGCTCAACTTCTGGTGACTTTGGACATCTCTGTTCAATACATTTGATGGCAGAAGGAAAAGATTGCCCTTGTAACTTCTGCCTTTTTTCCCAAAGAGCTAAACTGACAGTGGCAGAGGGAACATGCTAAAAAGAAAACTTGTTCTGGGAGAGAAAAAAAGCAAAAATCCATCTTCCCGAGTTTGGACATAATCATAATAAAGAAAATGATTTATCAATGTACACTATGATGGTTTTCTAGGAATCTGAAAGACAGCCCTTTCTGAATTAACCAGCCTCACTTTCAAAAAGGCATAGGTTTGAAGGAGTATGAGCAAAGTTATTTATTATGAAAGTAAATGGCCATTAAGCCAGGGATGTTTCCTTCTGGTCCAAGTGGGCAGAAAAATGTCCAGCTGAAGCTTCAGTTTTAAGGGCAAATTCAACAAATTTGACTTTTTCTGCAATGATTTCAAAACAATGTTTTCAAAGCAGACTATGACCCTGTAAGCAACAGATGGATTTTATTTACAATTACATACACAGAAGTATAACCATTATCTATTTTTTTTAAAAAAAACAGCTTTTTGAGGTGCCTCGGTGACAGGCACCCACCAACTTTCTGAACAGGTCAGTACTATATGTCCAACTGTGCACTGCCAGGTTTGCCCCAGCTTCTCCTTCACAGCTTTTTCAATGAAGAGGGGCTTTCCCAGAGGTGCCAAATGGGCAGTATCATTCTTAGAAAAGCAAAGCTAGCAGGGGCATCTGTCTAAGCAAAGAGTGAATTTTGAGATGTCAAGTTTCAAATGGCAAGGGAAATGATGTACATAGAAAGTCAAGGGGGTAGCTGCTTAATTACTTACAGCAGTAATTAATCTGCTTGGTGTGGACTGATACTATTGTTTTGTCTGGAAGGAGTCCTGCCACCCAAACAGGTGAAATTAAACGCCCTCTGAAAAGGTAGGATTGAAAATAAAGCTTTGCTTCTCCTTTTTTTCAAAACAGATTCCACATTCTAGCTTGCCAGACAAAACTACCCCTTTGTCTCCTCCCCACTAGCCAGAACAGATCCTTCACTCCTCGGCCACTGGTCCCCTTTGAATGGTTTCTAAGACCATTTTCTTGTTAGGGAAAGTGATTTGCAACTGCCCAGTTTGCATTATGAGCAGTGGGAAGGGTAGCCTAAGCATTTCTGGATAAGGAACCATCAGAAAGAAAGAAAGAAATACAGGAAGGGGGGGGGAGAGACTCTCGATCAGTTCAGCATTTACATGTTTAAGGATATCTAAAAATAACCCATAGGAAGTCCTCTCCCAAATAAGTTACAATAAAGAGTTGGACCTAAGGATGGGCCTCATGCCTTATGGGACAGCAAGAGATTGTTACCCAGGCAATTATTTGTGAGGTGAAACTATCTGTACCGGTAAATGCAAGGGTTTTTTTTAAAAAAAAATTATTTCAGTGGACTCTTACAGCTCATGATTATTGCATTACTGCAATTCACCTCTCTTCTCCAGAGTAGAGCAAGAAAGCAACACCAAATTGAAAGATTTTTCTCCAGCTTTATATGACAGGAGATATTTTCCCTTTCTCATGAGGTACATAATTAAACTTCGGGAATTCACTACCCAAAGCTTTAGAAGCATACATGTCTCATTTTTCATTAATTTTGATAGCAAATTTATAAAAGTTCTTTCCCTCTGCTGTCACTTAAGTTAAATAAAACTTTCATGTGCATCAAGTGTTTCTCTGGTCCTCAGATGAAGATAAACAACAGAGATCAAGTTGGAATCATTTAGAAGAATCTCAACTGCCCACTGATAAAAGTAAAAAACTTGATTAGTTGGACCTCACGGACAAGCTAAGGCAACTATATTCTGAAAGTATATTCCCACTGAGTTCAGTTGTGCTTGTTTCTAGGCATCTGATATCTTCGTTACTAATATGTCCCACTGAACTTAGTAAAGCTTTCTCTTTAATATCTAAAATTGTTCAGCCTCTGCATCTGACTGAGGAGGTCTTATACTTTTTTTAGAAATAACACATACAAACATATGAAAGACACAGATTTCCTTTCCCCTGTTGGAAAGTTTTCTGGTGCTCAAATTTCATTCACTACCCAAGCAAATAGTACAGTATACATCACCTTGGAATTAAACAGCTCCAAATCTCTAGATGAGAAATAGCAACAGCAAAACTGGGGGTCTCATATGATTGCTCTCCTCAAAAAACATCTTTAAGTGCACTAACAGATGCCAGATGCAAAAATTCTAGCTAAGGCAAAACATATTCTAACTATTAAGGAATAGTGTGCCACTGAGCATATGTTGAATACAGAAATTTATTGTTGGTGTGAACATAAAAACCCTCTCCTGCTTTTCTCCTGAGAATTCTCTTTCAGCAATCTGGATTGTTCAAAAGCCATTTAGTTGTCCTATGGAAGCCAAAATTCCTGCCAAGCACCCAGCATTTATATAGATCCAAATTACTTTTCTGCTATTTCTGCTACAGACACACTTAAAACCCATTTCTAGGCGTGGTACTCAGCACTTAAAAAAGAGGAGAAACTATGCCTTTTTGCTTGAGTAAACTGAAGGAAAGGGCGGAGTAGAAATGTAATAAATAAATGCAATTGGTGGTTTTGTGGTTGTGAATCAAGACTGTAATTGTTATGACATGAATGACTGTAGTGGAGAAGCAAATTGCCTGATCAGATTTTGGCATTTAGCAGAGAAGGGAAGAGACAATTTGCTTTTGATGTTGACTTGTTTGCTTTTTTGGCACAAGAGTTACATTTCCCTTCAGCAAGACCATGAGGCACCACTATTTAATATCTTCCCTGCAGTTTGCTCCCCTTCAGTCACATCACTGCAGTGGACCTGCCTGGTGTGTGGTGACCTTAAAACACTCCATCAAATTCCACCTCTCAAATCTCATACATATATATTGATTGCCCTTTTGGATCAGCATGAAGGCCCATTTCCTTTGGGAAGTTTTGCTTCTTATAGCAGTCCAGCACATTAATGTCTAGGAAGTTCACAAGCAGGCCACGAAGTCTCCCAGCATCTGGTGCTCAGATCTCGGAGATTCCTCTACGTTCTCCTAGCTAATTGGAAGCGCACACTGGGGAAGCATCTATTTTCGGTGTATGTGCATGTATATTAACTTAATCAAATCTTAGAGACATTCATACAGCTCTTACCAAGTTATGAGGTCTAAAGATGTTAGGATGATGATAAGACCCCCAAAATCTGGTTATCAGGACTGGGGCTCCCAGGGAACCCCAAGACTTGTCTAGGAGGCTCCATTGCTGAAGAGGAGAATTTTCATCCTTCCTTCATCAATGGTATGTATTTTTGTTTTTATGACATTACTGTGGTTTTAAATATTTTTATCTCTTATTTTTATATTGGCCGTTTTATCTATTTTTATGCACCAGAGTAGCCTTTGGTGGGATGGTTGGCTATACAAATTTGATAAATAAAGGCTGGTGGACATTTCCCACTATCCCAAGCCAACAGGAGTTAAGAGATGTCTGAGGGTCTCAGGGCGGGGAAATGTTGAGGAAGAGATCATAGCTGGTAGGTGAGGTCCAAGTAACATCTTCCCTAGATTAAATCAGGGTTAGACAGGTCAAGGCTGAAACAGCACCAAATGTTCTACTGTAATACCACCTCAGCAAATCTGACAGATGCTAAAGTGGATTAGATTCCAACAAGTTAGGTCATTTAATGAATGTGAAGCAATTAGGCCAAGGAGTTATGCAGCATTTACACCCCTCTCTAAGCTGTTTACTGCCCCCAACAATTTGGGTCCTCATTTTACCAACCACGGAAAGACGGAAGGCTGAGTGAATCTTGAGCCCAATGAGACTGGAACTGCCGAACTGCTGGCAGCCGGCATAGCTTGGGATTTAAAACATTGCCTAACCATTGGGGTTCCAATTTTCCTTCCCTTCCCTTCTCAATATTTATAGCCTGCTCTACTCCTAATAGCTCCTGAGTAGGGTAAAATCCAAAAATGCATCGAAAACTTCCATAAATAATAGAAATACTTCAACCGGACTAAATGAAAGGCCTATTTACATACATACATACATATACGTATACATATACGTATACGTATACATGTATATGTATATGTATATGTATATGTATATATATAGAGAGAGAGAGAGAGAGAGAGAGAGAGAGAGAGAGAGAGAGAGAGAGAGAGAGAGAGAGAGGCAGGAGTTCAATATATATAGGCAGGAGTTCAAGATTGGACTGCTCGAAAGTGGATGCAGATAGGAAAAAAAAGCCAGGCGGAGTTCCGATCAGAGCTTCGTGGCCGCCATCTTGACCTTTTTGACCACCCCAACTGGTTATTGAATAAACGGAAACTCCCACTCACTCCAATAGTTTCTTCCGCGGGGGTTTAGTTTATATTCTGACTTTTTTTTGTCAGAAGCGGCAGGGATTTTTAGAGCCGGTACGGTTCCAAAAAGCGTGCTCTGTTCTCAAGCAGCAGCTTCCAAGAACAAGGTGTTTATGTTATTTGCTTGCTTTAAAGAACGAAAAGCCACGACTGGAAGAGAGAGACGCCATTGAAAATACGATCCAATTTATGAAATAGCCCCTTGGATCAAGATTTTTCATTCTGATAATAAAAACGGCTAAAGCCGGCTTCGCCCTCCGTTATTTCAGGACAGTGGATTCCCCGCGCGCCGGATCCCTGCGCGTCAGGGACTGCAAAGAGCGCAACGGCGAGTGCACACAAGCTGCCGCCCCACCCAGAGTGGGAGAAAAAAGCGCTGCCTCCTTCCAGCCCCCCGAAGCCCCCGCCGGCTACAAGCCTAGGAAACTGCGCTGCGCTCCGAAGGAGGATCGCCTCGGCCCCGCCTGACGCGAAGAAACAGGTCAGGGCAGGAAGGGCCCGGCTTTGCTCGGGCCTCGGGTCATCTCCTGTTTTCAATCGGCTCCGAGGCGGCTTAAATGAGCGGATGCGCCTGCCACATTGGGCGCCTAAAATAGAAGCGCTTGAGGAATTTAGAACCAGCAGAAATCCTTCTTTCTTCCGGAGAGTGAAAGAGGGAGGGAGGGCTTTTTTTTTCCTTTTTTTTTTTACGAGTCGGAGCATTTCCCTTCCCAATATTTGTGCAACTTTATCTCGCAAGGCAAATCGCGAGGGTGACGCAAATCCGTCCCTGCGTCTTAGCGCTGCGAAAATAAAGGCAAGGGAACCCATTCACTGACGCCGCGGCGAACCGAGCCTCCGGGACCGATTGCCCTCTGCAATCTGGCTGTCCCGGAGCTTCGCAGAAAAACGCGGAGGAGCCGCGAGCTTCTGCAAGGAGCCGCTAGGCGGGAATCCGAGAAGAAGGTGCAAGAGTGAGAGGAAGGCGGTTTTAAGCCGTGCCCGACACCCGATTCTTTTTTCTACAAGGAAAAGAGGCCGAGGATGATGGAAGCGGTAGTCTAAGCCTACCTGCAAAGGGGCAGCTGGGAAAAAGGATCGCGGGGTGATTATTACTCCCATTCGAGTTAGATCATGGCGGGAAGAGAGAAAGAAAGCTCGAATGTCTCCCAACAGCTTTTGGAGCAGAAATGGTTGCTTCCCAAACGTAGCTGGCTTCCAAGCCAGAATTCCCACTAATGTAGAGACAGCCATCAGAGGCTCCTAATTGGGCGCTATTGTGTATATGTCTGTCTTCAATATCATTTGTATTTTCTTTCTTACTATGTCCTTGTGGGTTCAGAATACTTCAGGGATGAGTTTAAAGGATGGTATCTTTTGATAATAAGTAATTACCAGTTTAGCTTTCTTTCATCCTTAGATTTTACTGTGAGTTGCCTTGCATGTCCTCTGAACAGTAAAGTGAAAGGTAAGGTAATATAATGAGGTTAGAAATAAATACCTCTGTACATAACTACAGTATATGTGAATTTTTCCAGTGTTTTCAGGGGAAGTTCATTCTTCAGTACTAATAATACCCAAAGTCTGCTGTCCCCACCCTTCATGCACTGCATCGATCTTTTCATTTGAGAATAAATACTATTTCCTTCCATCTTGGTTGACAGCTCAAATATGGCAGATCCAGTAATTGTTCAAAAGGCATGTGTGCAGCAAACAGTAATAGATGTGCACATGCTGTTGTCATCATGCAAATTCTGCTTGACATTTGCAAACTTACATGTGAGACAAGTCTGAAATCATGAAGCATTATTATTATCATGCACATGTTTTTATTTCCCCACCGATACCCTCTGTTTGCTTCACCTGTGGACACCTAGGCATCTGCAGGAGGATTGGAGGAAGCAAATGAAAACACATACGTTATCACATTATCATACAAATACAACAATTTGAATGTTTGTTCCAGACATTGGGATGTAGATTCTGATGATGGCTTTGCATATGCCATTTTGGCATCGTTGCTATGGATGCCATTGCCTTCGACTGAGTTAGTAGAAGTGTAATAGGTTTTACACACTTTGCAAGTGATGTTAGATGGTGTTAACTTAAAAACCTTTTCTCCCTCCAAAAGAGATGCTGTCCAGCCATGTAGAATCAACACAAAACTATCCCAGCATGAAAATTGCTTTCTCAGTTGCTGACCTCTTTATTATCACTTTTCCTAGTCCAAGCCTGTTAGAACTTCCTTTTGAGGACATATACACTGTCCAAGGAAAACTCAAGGGCAAAACTATGGCTTTACCACAGTTACCTTTAAGAGTGATTTAAGTCTGCCATTACTCATAAACTGAGGATAAGAATGGCTGAAAAGGATATTATGAAAGCTTATCTGGGTCATAAATAGGTGGAAATAGGGAAACCACTTAATAAATTGATAGATCAATTGATTGTGCCTTGGAGTCAGTTTTTGTCTCCTGATGACTGCTTGGATTAGTTCCTGCAGTTTGTCATTGCCTCCTTCCTTGACCTGAAAAACAATGAGTGGCCCGAAGTTACTTAGCTGACTTTGTGCCTAAACAGGACTAGAAAACCCAGTCTCCTGATTTCTAGCCTGATGGCATTGGCTTAACCACCAAAAGGATTCTCTTTTTAATAGAATATACATTTAATAGATATAAAACTGATCTCTGTACCTGCAGGTTAGTACTGTAGCTCTTTGCTATCGTATAATGGTCATTTGGATTACTGCAATCCAGATGTTATACTTTTTTCATTGTCTTGACCAGAAGTCAAGTTATTATTAGCAGGGAGCATAGAGATAGGATAAGTAGTGACAATAGGGAATCTCATGGTGTGATTGCTCTCTGCAGACTTAAAAGATATGTGGGGAGCATTCAGTATAGCAATGGGGAAAGTCTTGAGTGTAACTGGGTTTCTCTCAAGGGAGCATAGCAAGAAGTGGGGAAGCTATGAAAATTCCCAGAACTCAAATCCTTACTCCCCGTTTGCCAGGCTATTAGAAACAGCTGGACTGTAGTTAAGGAAGACATACAGAGCTTCATCTTCCTTACCTGTTTTTTAGTGTTCAGTCTTTATAAGCAAGACAGAAGCTGAATCTCTTACATATTAAAAATGGCTCAATCAATTTATGTTATACAATTAAGTTACCAGTCTCTAAACTGTAAGATCCTCCTTACGATTGGAGGCTTAACACAACCTAATTCATTTTTGGGAACATAGGAAATTCAGCCCCATGTTTTAGATTCTCCATCTTTTGAATATCTCAGGATGAAACCTAGTAAGGCTTCCACTACTCTGAAGAGACAGAGCAATGAGAGCATCACACTTCCTGCTAACTCAAGATAGCAGGTAGCATTCTAACTCAGTGGTGGAGAATAGCATGGATGGTAAGGTGATGTCCTAAATCACTCGCAAGGAAATGGCTTTAGAAGCCCACTTCCTTTAGACCATTTCCACATGGCTGCCTTACAATATCACCCAGATGTTGGTGTAGTGATATGAAGGCTATCTTTCTTAACTGTTTTATCAGCACAGACATGGTTAGATGATAGTATAAAATGTTATAAATCACTCATGAGGAAATGGCTTTTAGACACATCTTTGCCTTGCAGAGGGAGATGGTTCAGAGAGAAAAAGAAGTCAAAGGCAAAGCTTTAGGAGTATGTAGTATGGTAGGCTACATTGCCTATTATTTTCACTTCACACAGACTGCTCTTGGGGCATAATGGGAGATATAATCTTTTCCTATTGGAAAGCAACAGATTGGGAATGTTTGTATGAATTACTCACCCAATCTTTTCTCATGCTAAATAACAAGCCTGCTAAGGAGTCACAGTACCAAAGCCATTCAATCCACTGCATTTTTGGATCTGAAGTTTCTTGAAGAAGGGAACAATTAACATTCATAAACATTGACTCTCATGGGAAAGGGACAGTTTATTCAGCAAGGGTAGTTTTGAGCAAGACCTCAGGGCCAAGTTGCTAATTTTTATTTGTAGGAAGATTCATTAAAGAGCAACAGAGAAAACATCTTTTGAGCTCTTATTCATCAGGCACAAATCCTGAGAACAGGATTAGCAACCTCTAGCAAGTCGCCAGAAACCAATTGTGCCAAAAATCAGCAGAAGGCTCTTTATAAGAAGTAGGCCCAGAAGTGCAGCTCCATGTACTGGGAATGGGTCCATCTAGCTCAATCCCACAAATCTCTGGAGGATGTTAAATACTTTTGTTCTGATAATACCAGGGCCATTTCCTGTTTCCAGTATTATTAAGCTGAATTCTTGCATCAAGGACCGACCGTGCTGTTCTTCTTTTTTTGGTTTGATTGTTGTTTAGTTTCACTGCTGTTTTAAAACACTTCTTTGAAGTGGCTGTATGCAGCTCATGCTATACCATGTGGCTAGAATAAACTTGGTTGCGCTCATCCTTGTTCACTTTCATCTTCATTGCACAAGCCTCAGTGGAACATCAAGAAAGCTACCCAGTCGGTCTTTGGTTAAGTTCTTGTGGTTAACTTGGCCTTGCCATCTTTCCTCACGCTGCAGGACAAAAGCCAGTGTGTAGCCTGATACTTAGCATGGGTTTATAATGGGCTGAAAGGAAGTTGAATGTCCAAGACATTGTCCCATAGTATTTTATTTTTTTCTATTCTGCTTGCTTATCAAGGCAAAATACATCATCTGTTCTCTGGCTAAAATCTCCCATGAGGGAAGTTAGACTGAGCAAAGATCTGGAGTCACACAGACTACATTCACACATGGCACTAACTCAAGCTAGGAGCACATGAAACATTGAACCAGATGCCGGCCTTATTAAGGTATAGTGCATTATAAAAAAAAATCAGCCCAAGTTTATGATTTGCATGAATCCAAAAAGTTTAGTTATTTGAGTAAGACATTAGTGTGTTGGCTTAGTGTGTTGTTGAGTACAAACAGCAATACAGTTGGTTTTTATCTTCTATGCTTTGTAAATCTCAGTCTATGGCTTAGTATGTTGCGTTGATATAAAAAAACTATTTAACAAGCCAAGCTTAAGCAAAGTATGTTTTAATATATTGTGAAGTAGGCCTTATACGCCTCTTGGCCAGGGCTGCAGATCTGGGTGGCGCAATCAACATAACCACTAGACACAGCACAGAGGGTTTTCTCTATGTCTTGATTGGCTTCTAATGGTTGACTGGATCTCTTACAATAATTCTATCTGTAGTCCATTTTCTTCCTTGTTTACTACTGGAACTTCAAGATTTTAACTTTTGTACATATTCATAAGAATCAATGAGTTCTGAGAAAACCTGCAGAGAATGAAATCATGAAAATTGGAAAAATTATCACTAAATAACTAAACACCCACACCCTCGGTTTCAAGCAGGCTTAATATGAGATCAGTCACTAAATTTAAATATACAGTAGTTTGAACAAGTAGAAGTTTAGGATGATGGCTTTGAATTATTGGTCTGTGCTGCTGTTTAAAATTAGTTTTTTTCTTTGTTCTGTCATGTGGTTTAGGGAGGAAAAACATTGATGGGAATGTACACAATCGCATTGTTAACCCGCACTATATTTTACTCAAGCTTTCAGACACACCCTATTTGAACTTGACATGGCTATCATCTTGGTTGATTTTTACCCAAACTCTTACCAACAACAGGCTTAAGGTACCGACTGAATCTGAGCTGAAGAAATGACATCTTTTCAATTGTGTATAAAGTATGGAATACCATATTGTGTTTGTGGGATAAAGCAGTGGGGACTTTTGGAGCAGAGAAATAAGACAACTGCCACACCTGGCAGTTAAAGGGATTTTCCATTAGAACAACAAGGAAGTTTATAAGAAGATTCAACAAAATCTTTGTCAGGTGGTACTTGACGAAAATAATTTAATTTTTTGCTCTTTGGTTCCATTTATGAATTATGGTAACTGCTTACTGAGCTACTTTAGTCCTTTAGGAAATCTAATAATAAAATCAGAGAAATTACAGTATATAGTGCAATTTCTGCATTTTCAAAAACTATAAGGCCTGCTCCATTACTCAACATTCTTTCAAATAATACCCTGTGAACAGAGCCATCGCTGAGATTTCTGGTAACAACATGACTAAAAGGAATATCTGTATGATGTGCATTCTCTAGTCTGGAAGGCTCAATCCCAATTTATTATATCACAGTTGAATTCAAGGAAAACCCTACTGGAGCAGGATGACTTAAAGGCAGTGCACATCCCTTGCTGCCTCTGCTTGGTGTATAAATAGAAGCTTAGCCCAAGTATTTGTAAGTGTAGGATATTTTCAGCATTGAAAAAAATCTGCTTCTGGTTTTCCACTCTCTGTGAGTGTCTTTCTGTGCATTGCAAACTCATCTGAACTCTTAGACAATGGAACGGCAGAAACCTTGCTGATTTACTACACAGAAATAATCTACTTGTAGATACTGATTGATTGATATTTCCATCCCCAATCTAATCCCTGTATAAAACTGTCATTACATTCGGGGCCATTCATTCAATAAAGTCATTCAATAAATGGAATTAATTCAACACACTGTATTGTTCATTTCTCCTGCAATTACTGTCCACATGTTCTATCAGGTATGCCAAAATTCAAGTATGGAATAAGAATAAGAAAATTCTGCCTGCCCAATACAAATCTATATTATTTCTCCTTTTCAGATTTCCTAAACTAAAAAGTAGCGTTTAACATTCACATAATGTATTCACAACCAGTCTTTAAAGAAAATTCCTGTGCTGGAAGAAGTATGTTCTGGCGTCATCTGCTGCCCCAGTGGATACATTACAGCTTGCCATTCTAAAAAGGAGCCATGGTTGGGGGAAAGATGGGCAGAGAATAAATATATCCCTCATCTTCCTCAGATAAAGATCTTTTAAGATCTTTGATTAGAAGACAGATGTTGTCCCCCAGAAGAGAATTTACAGGGGATGTTTCCATCATGACTGGATAATAAGATAGTTAACACAGAAACCCAAATAGGCACCTACATGAATAAAGAATTTAGAGAATCTTTTTATAGACATCAGAAGACTCTGAGATTGAGAGACTGCCACTAAGGGATGGCAGGGGAAAAAGTAACTATAGTTGCAACTGAGTAGTCTATTCTTCAGTACCTTCCTATTTTAAGCTCTGTGTGGAAGGTACTGAGGGCTTTTTTTCACACAGCAAAAGTGAGCAAAAGCTCTAAGTACATTCTACCCAGCTGATTCACCTCACAAAGCAGGAAGCTGTTTGCTGAGTTGTCCTCCTTTTAAATAACTGCCTTTGTCTATACTGGTAGTAAAGGATTGGGAAGGGTCCTTACGTGGAGTGAGTCATGTTCCTCTAAGAATAATGGAGAGCCCCATGATGGACGGCCCAAGTTTAGAACAGGAGCTTCAATGTCTTGATTCTTTTGACATATACTGACCGCACATGAGGGCCCTGAATTAGAAAACGTGTATAAAGTTAATATTACAAATAGTAGATGGACATGCTTGAGAAATTTAAAAGCTTCTCAAAATACCTCATCAATCATGGGCAACCTACAGTCATTGGACAGGCAGACCCCCCCACCCCCAACCCACCCAGCATTATTTCTATGGTCCTGAGCCTCCAGGAAAATAATGTTCCTCGAAGCCAGTGGCAAGCAGTTGGTGATTTGTTTTTGTTTTTTGCAATATTTATTATTATTATTATTATTATTATTATTATTATTATTATTATTATTTACTTTATTCATTAAACATGAAACTCAGTCAATTGAACATTCAAAAATGCATCACAAATACTATTGACTGGTGCTAATGGTTGATACGGGTTGCTGCCAGCGTCCTAGGTATCAACCAAGTACCTTGTACAATATTCTAAGTAGGGCAGTTTTTTGCAGTTCCGCTGGTGTTATTGCAGGAAGCTGCAATTTGTTGATGTATCATAAAATTCTTGGACATGGTACCAAGTGCCCCGATGACTATGGTATCACTGTTACATGTTTCATCCATAATCACGTATTTCAATGACCAGGTCGCGATATTTCGTGATTTTTTTCCCAGTTCTTTTTCTTCAACTTTATTTTTCCAGTCTTTATGGAACCTGACACCGCGATGTCAATAAATTGTACATTTCAGTTTTCAACAATTGTGATATCTGGTGTGTTGTGTTCCAAATGACAGATCCGTCTGTATTCTAAAAGTCCCACAAGATCTTCACCGTCTCATTTTCTATAACTTTTTCCACTTTAAGTTCCCATGACTTTTTGGATATAGGTAAGTCATATTTTTTACATAATGACCAGTGGATTAATTTAGCAACTCGGTCGTGTCTAGCTTTGTAATCAGTTTGTGCGATATTGCTACATTCACATATTAAATGTGAAACAGTTTCGATTTTGTTGTTGCAAAGTCAGCAGTTTGGATTGTCGGTGGATTTTTGTATTTCTTTCATGGATTAGTTTGTAGTGCTTGTTCTTGAGCAGTGAGTATTAAACCTTCTGTTTCTTTCTTGATGGTTCCCATCTTGAGCCATGCCCATGTCAAGTTGTCATCACATTTTCCTTCAATGTGTTTCATGTGCTGTCCATGCAAAGCTTTGGTTTTCCATATATTTAATCTTTTACATGTTTATTTTATATTATTATTATTATTATTATTATTATTATTATTATTATTATTATTA
>WNWU01000018.1:1054827-1092035 GCA_012654045.1 Ptyas mucosa
TATTATTATTATTATTATTATTATTATTATTATTATTATTATTATTATCATCATCATCATTATTATTTTAAAGCAGTTTTAAAACATTCACAGCAAGGCTGCAGAAGCCAGATCTGAGTATCGCACACCTCCACAATAGGATAATATCAGAAGATGCTGAGATAATTACAAAACAGATTTTTTTAAAAAGAACTAGAAAGTTAAAATTTGGATAGTATGGATAATATGGATAGTAAAATCAAGAGTTAAAAGCTTGGCAAAAAAAAAGATGCATCTTCATAGATTATCTAAGCACCAATAGAGTGGAGTCCAAAAGCAGTGTCCAAAAGATTGTATTCCATAGTCTGGGAATAATACAAAAGGAGGACATTTTCAGCATTTTATGTAGATGGCTCTTGACACTGAGTTCATCTTTTTAAAGGCATCTCCTGCATGTGTTAATGCTGGGCAAGTTGAAGTAGTACTCTGAATTCCTGGAAGGCAAGGAGCAGACATATCTGTTTTGTTCTTAAGCCATCCATCTTGTAAATTCACAGGATTCTTTTTTCCTGCCATTTATATATATACATTCGAACTAGACTGTGATATTTCTCTGTGTCATATATGTGTGTTTATGTGGGCATATGCATAATGGAGCTGAATGCAACAAAATTTCATTTTAATGTATGCTGATTAGTGTACATTTAAAGTGACAATAAAATTTTATTCTATTCCACTCTATATAATCCATTGATTTAGGTAAGCAAAAAATATTGGGTTGGAGTTGAATTACATAAAAAGGGACAATTTCATTTCAACACTCAAACCACAGCAGCAATAGATCCAAGGGACCTGTGGCTGGCTCTGCTATATTAGGCAAAGTCAGCAAAAAGCAGTTATTGAAAGAGCTCCTCAGTCTTTCAGTCTGACATCTCCCTAACCCATTTCCATGTGTCGCAGAGCAATGCTTTTGTATGTTATATTGCCTATTTTGTACCTCTTTCTTTCCATCTGTCCACAAGGCTTAATTTCTAGTATCCTTCCCTGAATCTGTTATAATTTGTCTGAATCCTTCTTACGGTTAATGTCCATACTGGACGCAGTGCTTAAGGTGGGTGGATCCAGCTAATACAGACTGAATGGAATTATTGCTTCCAGTATTTTAGAAATTATACTTCTGTTGATGAGCCTAAAATTGCACTTGCCTTCCCTGCAGTCAACGGACAGCTTATGTTCAGTTTGCAATCAACTGTTATTCCAAGATCATTTTTCACAAGGACTCTTACTAAGTCAGGTGTTCCTCATCCTATACCTATGTAGTCGATCTTTGTTTCTTAAGGGAAATAATACACTTGATTTGTTTCTATTGAATTTATTCGGTTATTTCCATGCCATTTTTCCAACTAGCCAACTAGAGTTCTAGGACATTAGCTATCTCACCCCAAATTGTACAATGTGGAAATATGATAAATATTCCTTCCATTTTTTTTCATGCATATTACTAATGAAAATATTGAGGAGTACTGAATTCAGGAGACCCTTAATGCACCTGTCCTGCAGTCATCTAGCAGATCAGTCATCAGTTTGCCAGAATTTATTAAAGGTGCTATAAGGGCTACTTCCTAAGGTGCCCTGAGATGCAATTCATGTGCTCCTGAAAAGTTCTAGTTCTTAAACAAAATTCCTGGGATAGAATTATTTCTTTTAGAAAAAAATGCCCTCTTAAATATTCCCAAAATTACTTATTGCACACAGAGGAAGTTGTAACAAACAACCACAAACAATGGCAATCACAAAATGAACATACCCACTTAACCATGGCAGCTATTTTGAGAGTAGGCAAGCCTCCCATAGTTAGGACGACCAGAATTAGATTTAGAATTTATCTAGCTCTTTGCTGCCATCTAGTGGGCATTGGGTTTTTACAGCAATAGTAACCATTTTGCCAGAGCGTCCATCCACAACACTTCCTTAGGATTTCATGTGTCTGCTGGTCAACCAAATAAATAAGAACATTTAGTGGACCACCACACCATATTCTGTAGTTTTCACAGCTGTACTTGCTTTGATTTGGAGAGTTGCCACAAAGGCTTCCAGGAATGAGGAGAAAAGTCAAGTGGTAGTCTTCGTCAATTCATCCTTCCACTGCGATTTTTTTTAGCCTTACTTCAAATATGCTTTGTGATGGAGTGGGATGGGATGTGCTATGGGATGGTTGAGTTCTTTTAATGTGCTTAAAACATTCACTTTATTTAATCCTTCTTTCAGCCCACGCAGGCATCTTAAGTTCTTTTCAATCTGTTCTGACATATTAATTCTTGGTTTAAAATGATTGTGCTTGACCAGTGGGAACTGCAATGATGGATGTAAAAGAGTCCCATGTGAAAGATTATTGGTAGTTTTAGGCTTTTAGATGAAAATCCAAGCTCTGGTTTGGATCCCCCCCCCCCCATTCTTGATGTCCTTATTTTGTACATCTGATGAATTATGCCAAGCAGCCAAATCAAAACCCATTCTTCCCATTGAAGGAAAAACAGTCTGTTGTGCTTGTGTGGTGGAAGCCTATTTTTATACCTTCTGTTTGTTCTGCAGGGTGACTCTGTTCACCACAATCCCACCAAGCATCTATTGTTTTGAGAAGAATGCTCTTATATTGATTGTTTGTGCGTCAGCCCAGCTTTCTCTAGAGCTGCACTTGGGATGAAATGAGATAATTTCCATTAACAGGACATGTATTATTAGTCCCCTGTGCCAAATAGAGAGGCTAAGCCAAGGTTGCTATTTCTGGCCATGTTCACCTCAGGAAGGAACTTTCTCAGCTTTAATGGGGTTTTGCTATTGTTGGTTGCCTTCTGTTTGACAGAGTGCCAGCAGGGTTGAAAATTGTTTAGAAAGCAACATGAAATATAATAAAGCCCTAACCATTTGCTGCAGCACATTCCAGTGTGGTGTTTATTTTGAAAAGAGGGGGGGAGTGTAATTATTGTCTTTGGCAAGGGGGAAATAATAAAAACTCTGCTGTGTAACTCATATCTGAGGACATGTTTCTCACAGCTTTTGGATTTAAAAGCTTATTGCAAATGTCACTGAGCTGAATTGTGTACTGTTCAGTCATGTTGCCTTGGCCAGCTCTTCCCTCACAGAAAGCATCAGTTTTGGAGATTGTTCGATCTTGCTCTGGAGAGCCACCTTCTCAGGAATTATTTTAATGGCCACCAGAAGGCCATCATAGCAATGGCATTCTCATTCTGGAAAATTCTCATTCTCTTCTTTTCTGAATCAAGCCAAAGCTGGCTCCTACTAGGTTTTAAAAGGAAAAAAACTATCAAAACAATTTTTGTATTTTGCTTGGATGTTAGAGAGCAGTATTAATTGAGTGGACAAATAGGGGGTCCCCCCCCACCCTTTCCTGTCATTTCTGCTCAGACCAGCTTTGCACATTTTTGGAAAGCAAATCCACAGAAGTCAACAAAATCTATTTAACAGAGGTTTAAAAAAAAAAGAAGAGATGGTGGCTATTTTTCCGATTAACCATCTCACTTCCCAAATGTGTCGGTTCTTTCCACCTTAAATCATTTATAATTTGGATTTTTTAAATGAAATTGTGTTTACTCCCAAATAAATGAGCATGCTGTTCTACTCCAGGTGTATCATTGTCATCTTTTAGATCACTGGATCAAAAATTAGAATAAAAGTGGAATCCAGCTGATTATTCCATTAATGCTGCTAACCTTAACCCTGGCCCTTGGTCAATTTTAGTCAAAAGGCATCAGTCCTTCTCATGCATCCTAAAAATACATCCCATTGCATCCAGGGGAATTTATTCCTAGATAAAATATCAAAGTTGGGATGGGACATTTTATGGTCAGCTGTAACTGTTTCTTGCCAGGGAAGATAGGCATCATAGTTTAACAATGTCTAAAGAGCCTTTGGTTGAGGACAGCATCATTAGAATGATAGATTGTAGATGTCTATGGAGATTTTCAGTCATCCAGGTCATGGTTGTCCCAAAGATACTTTTTCAAGAGGCTGAAAAAGCTTCTTGGATGGGAAGTAAAATGTCTACAAAGAAAAACCAGAAAGTCCAGTTACCTCTTGAAAAAGCATCACTGGGACAATAGATTGTAGGCTTCTGCCTGTTTACTAATGGAAATAAGATGCTAGATCAGAGGTAAAATTTGTTACTACCGGTTTGTGGGCGTGGCTTGGTGGGGGGGTAATGTGATTGAGTGGGCATGGCCAACTTTTTTTTTTTACTTTTAAAACCATTTTTTCTACAACCTCTTTGGCCGAAATCCTGCCCCCCCCATGTCCAGCTGAGCCGCGCGATCATCAAAGGCTTTTTTTTTTACTTTTAAAAACATTTTTTTGGCCGAACAGGTTGTAGAAAAAATGCTTTTAAAAATTAAAAAAAAAAAGCCTCTGATGATCGCGCGGCTCATCTCATACACCAAGGCTCTTCCTATGAATGATGCAGTGTTATCTAAACTATTATTTTAGTGCAAGGAGCTTTCCTTAATCAGTTTCTCTCCAAGATCTCCTTTTATCAGAGCTACCTGGTGGGCAACAGCTAGTAAAAACTGTGTGGACCCTTCCAGAAATCAGTGAATGAATCTGAAGTACAGAACTAAGAATATAACAGAGAGTAAAGAAAATTTGTCCAAACATTCAAAGATCTAACTGGGGGAGTGTTCATTGACTAAAAAAAAAAGCCCTCTGTGCTGCTTTCGACATACATAACTTACCATTGCTTTTTCAGGAGCTACTAATATTCAGAGGAGGAATGCCACAGGCTCTACATTGGACTTTTAAATGTTTCCTTTCAATGCAATGCGATTACATTTATCTTCTCTTCCAGATGGTAGTTCTGGTAGAATATTTTGGAGTGCAGCAATGGTGGGAATAAGCACTTTCTCAGCCTTGACAACTCCCCAAAGATCTATTTTGGACTCACATGGTATGGTTTCATTCTATAAATGATACTTTATAGCAAATATTAATAAAAGCAGAAAGGATCTGGGACAGAAAATGCCTAATTTCCATGGCTTAGGACCTGGGCGCTCCATGGCTTAGGACCTGGATACTTACAAGATCGCCTTCTGCTACCGATAGCCTCCCACCGGCCAGTACGTTCCCACAGAGAGGGACTCCTCGGAGTGTCGTCGGTCAAACTATGTCGACTGGCAACTCCCAGGGGGAGATCCTTCTCTATGAGGGCACTTGCCGTCTGGAACGAATTGCCCCGGGATTTACGGATGATCCCTGACTTACGCACCTTTCGTCGTGCCCTCAAGACGCTGTTGTTTCAACAAGCTGGGCTGGCCTGAATACCAAGATCAAGTTTAAGTCATATGGGTTGTCTTTCTCTTACTTGAAATGGGCCAAATTATTTAATTCCTTTTAAACTGTTTCAAATTTTATATATGTTCGTTTTCATTCTTGCCTGTGTACCGCCCTGAGTCCTTCGGGAGAAGGGTGGTATAAAAATTAATTAATTAAATAATTAATTAATTAATTAATTAATTAAATAATCTCTTGGTTGTCCCCACATTTAGAGCAATAAAGCATGTCTCAGGACTGGGATTGCAAAAGGACAAAGCTAATCAGAGGCCCTATTTTTCTTTTGTGCTGAACATGAAGATAATATGGAGCAGTTAACCAAGCTGCACAAAATCAAAATCTCTCTAAAGATGGCAGGTGTCTGGGAGGAGGAAGTTATGTCTTCCTTAATTTTGAGAATCATAAGAATTGTCTACTAGAACCCCAGCACAGCACTATTTCATGTGTTAGACAGATCCAGATACGACTCTGCTGTCAGAGGCAAGAACTTCAGCTCACCTGGCACAAAACGCTACTGTTCAATATTTCTTAAAGCCCAACTTATCTGAAAGGTGAGGGTCTCCTGGGTAAAATGACATGATGCAGAGCAACTCTTTCTTTCAAGGATTGAAGACAGAATTTTTTTTTTTAATGGGACAAAGTAATTGACCCATTATCTCAAATACAGACAAGCGCCATAAATCGTATGCTCATGATTTGAAATAAATTCTGGATAGGAAGATTTCATTCATTATATGATGAATGAAACTAATTGGAATTTCTGAAGATAATAATCCCAAATAATTGGAATTTCTCCACAGTTTCTCATTTACTGGATTTCAATTAACATAGCATAAATTTTAAAAAGGGGAGGGGTTTAAATTAAATGCAGTGTGGGGGAGTAGAGGGCATCAAGCTTTCTGTCCCAAGATGTCTCAGACTTAGAAAGATCCAGATTAGGTTGCTCTTTGAACCTAAACAGCCTCTTCCAGTTGTTGTAGGATAGAGTCATATAAACAATGTCTACATACATGATTTTGAGCTTCTTAGATGAAAGGGAATCTGCATAAGTGGTGTATAATAACATCTCATGATCTGAAAAGCATTCATTTATTCATGAGCATCCTAGTCGATCAAATATACAACTCCCTAAATCAGTTTTCTGCTGCCCTCTGTGTTAGGTTATAGGAAGCTGAGGTTCAGCACATAATATACATAATATTATGTCCTTCAGCCATTCCGTGGGCAGAATTTTAATTCTGACTTGGAATGTTGACAAGGTTCCAAAAAATGTTAATTCCCTCAGAGAACAACAATTCATCCACTTTTAAATTTTGAGGTTTTTTAAGCAGTCAAAATTTTCTAATAAAATCATGAACAAAGAAAGATTTAAAGCAAAATTTAGAAATCAAAATAGGAACCATGTGCAGGATGAAGAACAGCTATAGTTCTCTTTTCTTATAACAGTCATCATTAAAAACCAATGTAGTAAAGAATGATTCCATACAAACCTTCACTTAAATGCTGTGCTGCATAATAATGATGGCAATATAACTTCTTTTTTAAACAGCAAAGCTATGATCTATTTTTGATGGACCCAAATTATCTACAAATGTCAAGGATATTACTATGGGTAAACATTTATGGGATGTTGGCTAAATATGGAAATAACTGAGATACATAGCACACGGAATTACATCTAGAAGATTTTTTGTTTGTTTTTTGAGAGTACAGATGTCATGACATTTATTAAGAGGCATGCTTCAACTAGAGTTTTAGAGTTAGGTAGATATTCAAGTAATAATCAGCAAGTACACAAAACGTAAAAGAAATGGAATAAAATGGCAGTGTACAGAAATTCAAATTAACCATGCACTACACATGTACACGGTGGCTCAGTGGCTAAGATCCTGAGCTTGTCGATCAAAAGGTCAGCAGTTTAGTGGTTCGAATCCCTAGTGCCGTGTAATGGGGTGAGCTCCCATTACTTCTCCCAGCTTCTGCCAACCTAGCAGTTCGAAAGCACGTAAAAAATGCAAGTAGTAAAATAGGGACCCCCTTTGGTGGGAAGGTAACAGCGTTCCGTGCGCTTTTGGTGTTTAGTCATGCCGGCCACATGACCACGGAGACGTCTTCGGACAGTGCTGGCTCTTCGGCTTTGAAACGGAGATGAGCACCGCCCCCTAGAGTTGGGAACGACTAGCACATATGTGTGAGGGGAACCTTTACCTTTACTTTACACAGTTAGAAAATAGGTTTCTTTAATATTTCAACTTCTTTGCATGTATAATGAAAGTATAATGAAAATAAAGAAGGTACGCTGTTATTGCAGTATTTAAAATTATGTCTGAAAAACTGCAATATATACTGCAAGTCATGGTTCTTTATTGTTTTGGGTATCTTAGCTCACACTTTAAGATTAATCCAACAACCTTCCCCAGTCTGGCACTTGCCCTCTCCTCAGACCAGAGGTGGCGAGACTGGAATTCCCAACAAAAGCATTAACACTCTTTGCTATGTCCAAATGAGTTTTTAATCAGTCAGTTCTAAAACTGAAAGAAACCATTTTACTAAAGACATAACACGCCTTGTAATCCCCAAATGTTTGTTTTGTAAGAGGCGACTGTCTTCATTTGGGCCCTTGTGTTGGAACTCCATTTCTCAAACTTCCCAGCATGTTGGTTGGGAATTCAAGTAGTTATCCGAACACACATGAAGGACACCAGGTTAAGAGAGGCCAGCACTGAGGAACTTCCTCCCATTTATTTTTCACAAAGCCAGCAGGATTCTCCTTCTAAACACATAAAAGCCAAGCCATAGTAAGGAGACTTTATTTTCTTTGCAAATAACATTTTGGCTGCCAGATGGCTAAGCATGGAGGAAAAGTACAATGAGATAAGCAAGACAGAGCTATTGTGTTGGCCTTGTCCTCACAGAGATTAGCTAGACAGACTGACTTTGCTGAATAGCAATTCCTTTGACTTCTTCAATGTAAATATGATTACAGGGAATCTTTCCAACTCCTTTTTAAGTTTAAGTAACTAATTAAAGGGTGATTGTTCCTCAATTATTAGAATTTTGGAAGAACATTTACTGATTTTCTGTTATAAACTTATTTCATTGCTTAAATATATCTGCTTATTTTTAAATGATTGGGCATTAATGAAAGCAATCATTGATAAACTATAACATAGAACTGTTAAGTTCATATGTGTTAAGCATAGATAGCAATCAATTTACAGAACAATTCATAGAAGAATTGATATATATCATGCCTATTTTTCCTTTTAGTCATTTTTGGCCATTAAATGAAACATCATTTCTGTCACTTTTAGCTACAGATCTTTAACAGGCTTCCTATGAGAATGGAACCACAGGAAAATATACAACTGATTTGATTTTTTTGTGATGAAACCGATTTCATCAATGCCAACAAGGAGACATTTTGGAGGCAAAGTAGAATAGCAGAATAATTACAGTGTTATTCACACCATCAACATAGCTGGTTGGGAATTATTGGCACTGAAGTTCAGTAAACTAATGGACACCAAGTGGGAGAAAAGTGAAAGTGCCTCATTTGAAAAACCTATGGGTAGGTCAGGACAAAAACAAAAACTTCATTTATAATACATTTAAATTTAATTAAAATTAAATCCAGGTAGCCCTCACAACCACAATTAAGCCCAACATTTCTGTTGTTAAATGAGACATTTGGTAAGTGAATTTAGCTCCATTTTATGACCTTTCTTGCCACAATTCTTAGTGAATTGGTGCAGTTGTTAAATTAGTGACACAATTGTTAAGAGAATCTAGCTTCCCCATTGACTTTGCTTGTCAGAAGGTCATAAAAGACGATCACATGGCCCCGGGACATTGCAACGGTCATAAATAAGAGACAGTTGCCAAGCATCTGAATTTTGATCATGTGATCATGGGGATCCTGCAAAGGTCGTATCTGTGAAAAACAGTCATATGTCACATTTTTCAGTGCCATTTTAACTTTGAACGGTCACTAAACAAACTGTTGTAAGTTGAGGAATACCTGTATGCTTCCTAGACCAGTGATGGTGAACCTATGGCATGGTTGCCGAAAGTGGCACGCAGAGCCATCTCTCTGGGCACGCCAGCCATCTCCTGTTGCTCTTTTGGTTTCTGTTGCACATATGCACACTGGCCAGCTGGTCTTTGCGTGTGTATGCATATCAGAAACTGAAAGACCAGGTGACCAGCGCACATGTGCCCGCTGGAAAGCAGAAGCTCAGCTTCCCGGCAAGCACATGCACGCCGGGAAACTGCTCTTCTGGTTTCCAGTGCTCCTGTGCGTGCACGCTGGGGAGCTGCTCTTCCAATTTCCGGTGCTCACCCCCAAGCGCACGCATGCTCCCGTTTTGGCACTCAGTGCCAAAAAGGTTCGCCAACACTGCCTTAGACTAGTCCTCTGTCTCACCTTCAGATTAGCATTTGGTAAATTCTAGAGTTCTTGAAAGGCTGCAGCCAAAACTCTCTTTTTTTTTTGTCTGTGGAAAGATCTGGGGCTTCAGGTTGTACGGCTATGAGTTAAAAGATTTGCCAGGCAGTGATGCACCAACTACCTACATTTAAAAAATAGGCAGAGCTTGCATCATATTGTCATGTCCAGCATCTTGACTTTTTTTACCACATCTATGGATATGAATCTACATAATTGCATAATTTCCATGAAAATTGAGTCTCATGCAAATTGCAGACTGGGGAAAAATTAGACAACTTGTTTTTCTTCCACTGTGTCTCTACTTCAGGAAAAAGTCCTAGAGCCTTTATTTCTCATATTAAAATAAAATGAATAGCTATTTAAGCAATTGCTGATTTAGAAAATGGTAAACTGCTTTCTAGATATTCTGCAGGTTTTGCCCTGAAATTGGCTATTAAATAAATGTTTCTCAGATATGAGTCTCAGCAAGTTGGATTCATATATCCTTATTCTTTTAAGTATAGCATGAAAGTTGCCAGAAGCTAGGGCTACCACAATGCTTCAAATATTTGGATGACCTCTAGATAGGAGCAAGGAATGGATGCCTTCTGTATTTTGCTATGGCCATCTATTGATCATCCACATTTTTGCAGCTCAATAGAATTCATTATCTTGTAAAGTAAGATTCTCCAGAATCAATATCAATTCAGTGATTAAATGGATGTGTAAATTAAACCAAATGCATGTGGTTTTCTTGGCAGCATTTGGAAATAATTTGCAATTGCTTTCTTCCTAACCTACCTTCCCACCTACCCTATAACTTTGTTAGTTCTTGATGGTCTCCCAATGCAGACCCTCTTGACTTTCTGGAGAGCAGCCATAGTCAACTACAGTAAGTGTTGCCCATGTGTGATTCTACAGCCAATATCAAATTACCAATTACTTATTTCTTTCTATGACTTACTATTATCCTCGTTTTGAAATATGTTCTTTGTTACATCCTTTCAAATAAAGTCCAGAGTATTTCACTGGCTTTTTTGTTGTTGTTGTTGTTATCTCACAACCACTCTCTTTTGCACAATATCTTCTTCTTCAGAAGCGAAGCATCTTGTTGTTATCGTTTTTCCCTCTTCCATTAGTTTTGTAACCGAAGAATGGATTATAATCTTTGATTATTTTCATTAACTGCCTTCTAGAGCTATCTGGCTGCATAATTAGTACAGCATCATCTGCATAGCATTTCATTTTATATTCTCTTCCTTGAAGTTTGATCCCAGTTATTTATCTGTCTGCCAAGACTTCTAATAGTACAAATAGTAAAGGGAAACACCAGGCACCCTTGCCTGATGTCCTTAGGTATTAAATAAAGCTTATGAAAAGTATTCCATTTGCTGTATTCTTTGCTGTTTGCTATTGATATACAGTATACTTTCCACCCACACTTTAATTTTTTCCTATCCTTCTCTTTCCTGATTTGATATACCAGATGTTTTCCTGGCACATTTGCATTCTCAAAATGATTTTGTTTGACATTATTGTAAAGCTCTTCCATTTCTAATGAGACTAATAGTTATTTCTTTAGTTCTTTCAATGTCTGTCATTTGGATTAGCTTTGTTAATACTTTTCTTCTTTTCTTACAATTGTGGTTTCAATGTATTTTTTCCTGATTTTTGTAATCCTTATAATAATTCCTTTCATATAAGTTTTACTTGTCTTTAATCTAGTTGTCTCTGACATCCCTGCATTGCATTTATATTTTAAAAACATTTTAGTTCTTCTTTAGATTTTTGTAGAGTACCTTAATATGCTTTCTTGGATTAATAGCTATTCATTCATTCTACATTTGAAAAGCAATTTTTTTCCTTGAAACCATGATATTAAAATTGGATAATGATCTTCATATGTCATTGGAGAACCTTCACTTCCCTGATAGATGCTATAAGACCCTTAGAAACCCAACACATATCAATTCTTGAATAGGCATGATGTCTTGCTGAAAAGAACATTTAATCCCTTGCTTTGGGGATTTTTAGCCTCCAAACATCTGCCAAAGCTAACGTGTTCATATCTGAAAAATCTTTTTTGGGATCATATGGAAAGAATAAAACAGGATCTTGAAACAAAACTTACTTGGCTAGGACTGAAAGCATATTATGGTACCACAACAATGAATGCAGTACCCAAGATGTACTTATTTCAAATGGCACCCATTCCAATCTTAGAGAAAAACTTGCAATGCTGCAAAGAGCAATCAACAGATTCATATGGAGTGTGAAAAAGTTTTCTTGTCCTCTTCTCCTGTAGGATTCCAAGCCAATTTACTATATCTGGGCTTCGAAACATCAGATGACACAAGACAACAACAAAAATATATATGGTAGGGAACTTTAGCTTGATGCCATCTTTTGATGATTGACCAGTGTTTTGCACCAGATGTGTTTAAATCCAGATTTCAGTGAATGAACTAGAGCAGTGTTTCTCAGAGTCAGAAACTTTAAGATGAATGCACTTCAACTACCAGAATTCATACGGATCAGGGAATTCTGGGAGTTGGAGCCCACCCCAATGTTGCTGAGGTTGAGAAATACTGAAATAGAGGATTCAACCAATATTGCTAAACATTTTCCCTACAAAATCTGCTCAGTATGAAGTGAGATTTCACTTTGATTCTCAGTTTTAGAACCTTAAAATAATCTTGTCCCATTGAGCTGCCTTTTAAAGAAGACCTGGAACCTGTATCTGATTTTTTACGAAAAGCACAGCATCTGAAGACATTATTTCTGACCGATGTCAGGAGATTCTGTAGGACTCGGCTGCCCTCTGCAACTAAACAAGGGAAATACACTGCAATTCAAATAGGCTTTTAAAAAAACCTTAGCAACAAAAATATCTTTGCCATTTTAAAAACTATGGGGTTATAAATATATACAGAAACCCTGTATATATCCTGCTCAAACTTTCCTCCTTGTCAGCTAATTGCCAGTTCTGAAAACAATCCTAAAAAATATTTTTGTCCAGTAATTGCTCAACTATTGTATATATAGTTGACAACTATTGTATGTATATGTACATCAGTTAAACAGGACACACTCTAAAATAGGGCAGGACAAGGCAAAAATTTATTATGAATTCAGTTAATGACTATTGATTAAAATTATTTGCTGTAAAATAAGACACTTCATTTGTAAAACGAATTGATCCTCTATTTGTATCTACATATCCAAATCATCCTCTCACACACAAATCGCTTTCTTTAACAGAAGTTAAGAATAATTACGTACTTATAGAGAGAAAAAGAAATCACACAAATCTATGGTTAAGCCTATGCAATACTGTGAATCCCACTGATTTCAATGGTTCATTCTCTCATGTATGAGTTACATAGGCTATTGCTGTGTTGGAGATGAATGTGTTTGATTTGATTTGATTTAATTTAATTACTTTAAATTAAAGTGGAAACTAAGAAAGACATTCGGGTGGAATTGAGCCTTCCTCCCATTTATTCTCCTCCACTCATATAGATTAGTGACTTCAGTGGAGAATAGGTAAATAGGTAAAAGTGTTAAAAACCACCATGGACACAGCAAGGATTGCCTTGCCCCTTCTCACATCATGCTGTCTTCCTTCAGGTTTTCAGTAGCAACATCTTGAGTCATTTGTTTAAATTAGCTCCTTTCGTCTATTCATCTTCCCTCCCCACAAGTTATCAGTATGTATTTGGGATATAAAAGCAAAATCCTGAAATAAATGCAATACTGCAGAAGAAGGAGCAACGAATGGATACTAATCAAGAGAGAACAAACTGAGAACTAAGGAAAAAATTCCTGACAATAAGAATAATTAAACAGTGCGCCGACTTGCCTCCAGACATTGTGGGTTCTCCAACAGTGGAGATTTTTAAGAAGAGATTGGACAATTGGACAGTCTGAAATGTTGCAGGAGCAGGAGGTTAGACTAGAAGATCTCCAAGGCAGTGGTGAAATCTAAATTTTTTTATGTTCTGTGGGCGTGGCTTGGTGGGCGTGGTGTGGCTTGGTGGGCGTGGCAGAAGGATACTGCAAAATCTCCATTCCGACCCCACTCCAGGGGAAGGATACTGCAAAATCTCCACTCCCGCCCCACTCCTGGGGGAAGAATATTGCAAAATCTCCATTCCCATCCCATTCTGGGGCCAGCCAGAGGTGGTATTTGCCGGTTCTCCGAACTGCTCAAAATTTCCTGCTACCAGTTCTCCAGAACTTGTCAGAACCTGCTGGATTTCACCCCTGCTCCAAGGTCCCTTCCAGCTCTATTACTCAGTTAAATTTTGGTGTACAGAGCACAGCCCATAATCAACATTTCTCTACAGATGCACACAAAGAAATGGGAATAGAAAACATGCTAGTGAGGTCAAGTGGTAAAAAAGTAGAGGCTGGGGTGATTAAACAAAGATTCTTGTAATTACAAGAGAAAATATATAGATCCAGTGGTGGGATTCAACCAGTTCGCACCACTTTGGGAGAACTGGTTGTTAACTTTCTGAGCAGTTTAGTGAACTGGATGTTGGAAGAAATCATTAAGGCAGAGAACCGGTTGTTAAATTATTTGAATCCCACCACTGTATAGATCTATATTTAGAGTATAGAAAACAAACAACATGAATCAAGAAGGCCAATGTTTGCATACTTGTCAGGACAATGTTGAGGCAGTTTCCATGATGGCATAAACTAGTTAGTGAAAATTAAATCACAACTCTTTATACTATGCCCAAAAACCACCACCACAAAAGTAAGACAATTTCTCTTGTTGCATTCTTCCCTAAACAATCTTCCTCACCTCCTCAGAGAATATAAATGCAAAAGGAAAGTTCCACATAAAGGTTCTCTCTATTTGATCAGCAGATGCCTTCAGAAGCATCGTGCGCACAACATACACACTCTTCTTTCTGGACAACATCTAGCTGTCATAGCAACTTGACAAGAACTACCATTGTCCACTGACTGATTGTGACCAATTATGTTGCTCAGCTTTTTTTCTTTCAGATTCCAACTTGCATCCAGTTGCTATCTCACAATCCTGGCTTATGCATATCTTCTGTTGGTAATAGAAGGAGACTGCCTATTGTTCCTACCACACAAATCTGTGCCCAGCCACCACCTTGCAAATATCAAGTGACAAGTTGGTGCAAATGTTAAATGGCTTTGGGCCCTGGAAGCCCAGCTACCCAAACATTATACCAACACCCAAGACCCCCCTCCCTTGTAGGAAAATATGCCATTGCAAATATTTACAACAGCTGATTTAGAGTTATACAGTTTCCCTTCAGCCATAAACCAGAACAAATACTTAAAGATTTATTACATCCTTCCCTCCAGGGACTTAAGTAACTGTAGTTAAATAATAGAGCAGTTAAATAACACAGAGTCCCATTATTTTACTTCCAGGATTCCTGAGAGGCATATTGTTTTCCAAAAGGATTAAGGTCTAAAAACTAAACCTCTAAATATGTCCTTTGTCATTCTCAGTGAATAAAAGGGCCATTTGTAAAATTTTCTTTTATTTGCTACAGCATTACACTCTGTTGACTCTTGAACCAATCTCAGTCTTCTAGGCTTACTAATGGGTGATTTGTACATTTTCTCCTACATTGAGGAAACCTCTTGAAACAAAGTCCTTATGATGGCTTCCTCCAGTAGTTGTAATAACTCCAAGAGAATGGTCATCATTTTTGCCACATCCAAATTTAGTATCTGAATATACATCTGATGTATAAGGTTATTGTTACAACCGGCTTTAGCATTAAATGCTGCAACTGACACAATATGACTGAAGCTGGTAAACTAGTGTACAGTGTTTCTATCTTACTAAATAGGATTGTGTGAAAATTTGGCCTTGCTTGATTGAAGTCATGAACAGTAATAGCAAACAATATAATTTAGTGATGACCATGGCATATAGAATACTACAATTTTGGATTAAAGGGCGTAAATGGTAGAAGATGAGAACAAATTAGCTAATGAAAAAAGGAAGAAAAATAGACCTGTTGTATGGAAGTATAAATGTAGGTTTGATTATAAAAGAGAAGGCTAAAATATATTGTATGTCAGAAAACGTGAATTGTGTCATTTAGATAGTCATATGATGGAGAAAGTTTATGTGGCTGCTAAGAATTAACACTGACTTAATAGTACATAATCAATTTAATCAGGTGGTTGTAGGTTGGTGATAGTTTCATATTATACTCTAATACGTATGAAAATGGAAGAATCTCATATCAGTTTTGGGGAAATTTGTGCAACATTTTGCCTGAAATTAACAGGAAACAAAGCAGCGGTGAAATCCACTTACCTTCGCTACCACTTCGGGAATGGGAGCGTGCGCGCACCTCTTCTGTGCATCACAGATGGTTAAAAAATGGGATGTAATGACGTCCCGGCAGGTGGGCGGAGCCTCCCGCTGCTGGTGCCAACAGTTCGGCAAGCTGGATAGAACCGGGGGGGGGGGGGATTTTACCCCTGAAACAAAGCAATCAATTGAAACTTTAGGGAATATGGAAGAAGTAGTTTATGAAATTGTATAGGACTAATAGCAATATGTCAAAGAGAAGAATTGAAATAAATGTCAGCGTTAATCAAAAATTATGAAAGGGAAGTCCATGGGAATAGAAGGATAACTGATAAAATGTTAAGGCCTGTTTATTTTATAAAATCCATCTTGGATTCAGGATTCAAGCGATGGCATTATTGATCTACTAGATAAAGAAAAAATCAGTGAAACTACAGGAGGCTTAATTGCTTGAGAAGTACATGGCAAATTTCTGATTAAGAGTACAAGAGTTGGCATTATGCAAAATGTGAGAAATGCAACACAGCTTTATGCCAGGGAAGGACTGTGGATAAGATTTCAGCTCTTCAGCAGATCACTGAGAAATATAGAAATGTGAGAAAGAAGATTTATTGCATATTTGTTTTAAAAGAGCATATGATAAAAATAGGTTTGGATTATGAAGTTGAAAGCTGGCTACTGAATGCAATTACCGTATATACTCGAATATAAGCCGAGTTTTTCAGCACGTTTTTCAGGCTGAAAAAGCCCCCCTCGGCTTATATTCGAGTCACGAAAAAAAAAGCCTTTTTAAAAGAAAACAAATGAGTAGACCCCTGTCTGCAAAAATAGAAAAAACAGCCCCTTTCAGCGTCAGTATAGGTTAATTACCATAAGTTGATTTGAAGAGCCTCCCGACCCTCAGCTGATTTGCTCTCAGCTCTTTTACCGGGGCTCTGTTGCTAGCTAGCTGCAAAGAGGTAAATTGCTGGAGCATTTTCCCTCCCCCTCCCAGCTATGCTAAAAAAGTGAAACTGAAACTAAAGCAGGGTCTTTGCTGCAAGGTGACAAAATGAGGCAGAGAGATTTCTTTTTCTTGCAACCTTGGAAAGGCAGATTTCTTTTTCCTCATGAAAAAAACAATGGGAAATTCATGGCAAATGGCAAAAGATTCAAGATTTTAAAAGGTTCAAGATTTTAAAACACAAAAGAAAAAGCTCTATTTAACTAGGGAATTGTAATAATTGAGATACTATTAATTGTATATTGTGTTGAAAGCAGAAATGGTTAAGTTGTGGTTTGGAAGAATATATGGGGGAAATTATTTGGTTTATTATTATTGGTAAATATAATTACCAATAATTGATTTGTAGGAAATTGGATTGCATGGAAATAATTGGAATATTCATGTTCATATTGATTAATATACAAAAAAGATAGTTATATAACTAATTGATTTATATTAAAATGTTGAATTTGTATTGAACAACTGTAATATTACATATTTAACCAATGTGAAGATGGATATAAAAATAGATGACAATGGGAAGGGATATAATATAGAATAGAAGTGAAAAATTGAATTTGATTAAGATTAGAGATGAGGATGAAGGGTAATATTGGTTTTTTAAAAAAATAGATGAGGAATAAATATGGCAAAAAGGAAATATAGAAATTGTAAATTTAAGTGAAATGACTGAACACTGTTTAAATTTGTGAACCGGCCAAATACTCTGTTCAAAGAAAATACATTGTATGTTTGTATGTGTGTTTCTAATTATTGCTATTTATTCATATTTGTTCTCTTTTATTCTTTAAAGTTTAACAATTCATTCTTTATCTTAATATCTTTATATTTGTTTGGGGTTGGTTTTCTTCCCTTTCATCTTTTTTATTGTACAGCAATCTTTCTCCTCAAACCTACCACCTCTCTCTTTGAGGAAGGGGGGAGAAAGAGAATGAGAGAGAGAGTGGAGGAGAGAGAGAGAGAAAGAGGGGGAGAGAGAAAGAATGAGAAAGAGAGGGGGAAAGAGAAATGGTGATAAGATAGGGCAAAAATGTAAAATGTGAGGACAGTCGTAAGTTCGAGGACTGGTCACAAGTACGAGGACCAGTCAAAAATTACTTTTTCAGCCCTCTGAGTAGTGCATATGCACAAAAGGACTACCCAGAGGGCTGAAAAAAGTGATTTCTGACAGGTCCTCGCACTTTTGACCGGTCTTCGCACTTATGACTGGTCATCATTTATGCCCATTGTAGCATTCTTAACAACCATGTCACTCATTTCACAGCTGCTTCTCTTCACCGTGGTGATAAGATAGGGCAAAAACGTAAAATGTGAGGACAGTCGTAAGTTCGAGGACTGGTTACAAGTGCGAAGACCAGTCAAAAATTATTTTTTCAGCCCTCTGAGTAGTCCATATGCACAAAAGGACTACCCAGAGGGCTGAAAAAAGTGATTTCTGACAGGTCCTTGCACTTTTGACCAGTCTTTTTTTTTTTTGAAATTTACCAGTGGCCGCTGCATTTCCCACCCCCGGCTTATACTCAAGTCAATAAGTTTTCCCAGTTTTTTGTGGTAAAATTGGGGGTCTCAGCTTATATTCGCGTCAGCTTATACTCGAGTATATACGGTAGCATGATACCGGTATATGATGCTGTAAAATGTGAGAAGAAATAGAATTGCAAAAGGTTTAACTTTGAACAGAGAGTCAGACAAGGATATGTGACATCCACTTGATTTCATGTTCTTATGGATAAATGTATATAAAATATTTGGGGGTTGATATCAGGGATATGTTAGCTGAAAGGCAATATATGGCCAAATATGACATGCTGTTGGCTGAAAACCCCAATTGTTTGCAGTGAAAGATGATGCAATAAAGCACGGATCTGAAAATTAATGTATCCCAGATCAATGTAAGCTGTGTTTGACAAGGAAAGTGGAGTGAATAATTACAGTATAACTAGCAAAAACCTAAAGCAAATCCAATAATTTGTACTTTGGCAGAATGTGTACTAAAAATGAGAAGTGGAGAAATTTTAAGATGTGCAAATACTGCAGAAAGATGGGGTAGCATGTGGTCTGTTACAAAAATGAACACTTGTCAAAGGAAGTAAAAATGGTTCTGTATAATTGTAATCATATTCTCTTTATTATAAGGAAGTGAGAGTTGGTTTGTTAGGAGAAACATAAAAGTAAGTTGAATGCAATGGGAATGGGGTACTTAAAGAATGTGTGCGGTAAAACAAGGGGAAGGTCAAGAATGAATGAAGGTTTAATGAATGTAAATAGAAAGAAAAGTGAGTACAGTAACCAGCATAAAGAAGTGTATTGTGTTCTATTTAATAATATAGAAAGAATTAATTATGTTTCAGCAAAACAAACATATAAAGGAGGAGTGAGTGGATCATGAAGAAAGAAGAGACTGAAAAAGTCAAACTTAGATGGAGTTGATGTGAATCTCAAAGACAGATAAGACATTTAAAAAACAAGTGCATTGTACCCAAATATATGAAACTATGCATGAGTGTAATGGGAGTGAAGATGCTTTGCATGAAAAGAACAAAAGGTGAGGTGAGATATAACAATTTGTGTTGTGGTAAATTAGTTTTAGCTCTGTTTATTTAAAGGCCAATCAGGGGTGAAAACTACTTATCTTCCCAACCAGTTTGGAAGTGTGTGCTCATCACATGCTCGTGCAGACCCTCTGCGCATGCACAAACCCTTCTGCGCATGCGCAGAGGGTAAAAACAGGTTACTTCCTGGTTAAAACCAGGAAGTAACGACAGCCGGGCGGAGCCTTGCGCCACAATCGTTACCATTTTGCCGAACTGGTCCAAACCAAGAGCATTTCACCCCTGATTTGTATCCTTCTTTAACAACTATGAAGGAGGTAATTACTGTTCCAGGAAAAGAAAGAGAAAAACAAGCAATACAGGATGAAGAGGAGGGAGGTCATATTAACAGCCTTCTGACAACAATGTGCTTCAGCTGACTCAAACGTTCTCTCTCACACAAACACATAAGCATACAGACCCAAATGTTGTGTGCTTCACTTGGTTTGAAATATAGCCTAGCATTTATCTTGGCTACATTAACAAGATCTGTTTTACCAATACATTTATATTTATGATGACTAAGGGCAGATTATAGCTGTTAAAGTTGGTCCTCCTGACATGAAAACACGACTTTGTCATTAATACATTTTGTAATATAAACTGTGATGTCAGGTCAGTGGAAAGGGTGAAAACTTTCCTAAAGTATGCGCACACCACTTTTTTTTTTCCAAGCAATTGAGCACTAATGGAATAACAAAAGGTCATAATAACAAACCATTACAGCTTTGGTCTTGGCAACCGAGCCCACAGAAGAATCTGCAAGAAACAGCCATCATTTCTCCAGTGTTATGGCATAAGGATGACAGAAATGGTACACAGATGTGAGTATAGCATGGCGGTAGCTATGCGAAAGCTAAACGATCAATTAGTCTGTTGTTTACCAAAAGCTTTCTTAAGTGATGCTAACCAGAGCTCAAGGCAAGAAAGAAGATCCCGGAGACTGTCATAGGAAGCTCTCAGAGCATGTGTTCAGAGGCTAATATGACAGTTTTATTCAATCTAACATTTCAAATGAGCCACCAGTGCAAAGCGCAAGAAAGGATGGGATTGAATGATGCTCCAATGTTTTTATCCTGTCTCACAAATGGAGTGTATGCAACATCTAAAGTTAAGGGCAAAAAGGAAAAGCAACTTCACATATAGACTCGACATTTTGCAGCTAGACCTTAAATGATGCTACAAAATGTCTTTCCTATCTGAAACTTTTCAAACACTTATTTGCCATTGGATAGGAGTTGGCACACACTTTGGAGAGGCATGAGGTTTACAGTTTAGGAGGCTACGGGCTGCAAAAGAGTTGGAACCATTGTGGGAAATGCATGGTTTTCCTTTTTTTTTTTAAATGTGCTTTTACATTTTTAAAATAATGAGGTGCTTATTTGAGGATTTAAGCTACAGTTCCCATATGTTTCCCAATTCAAAATGATAGGAAAATATGCTTAATATTTAACTGTTATGACTGGAAGGGGAACTGTGAGTTTCGTGTAATGCAGGTTGAGGTTGCCTATTAATGCACTAAGATACATATTGGGAGTGCAACTGTTTCATCTCTTGCTTGTGAATCTCTCTTGTTTTTCTCACCTCTGAAGTGCTTGGGGGGGGGGGCGAAATCCCTACTAAGCAGGTATATACAAAAGTATGAAGGCTATTCCTTAACGCATTGTAAGCCACCCTGAGTCTCCGGAGAAGGGCGGCATATAAATCAAACCAATAAATAAATAAATAAGTGTGGGAATTCATACTGAACCTCATGTTCTAATGGATAAATCATATTGCCCTCAGTAATACTGATTTCAGAATAAATATATTCGGAATATATACCGTATATCAAAATATATACAGTATATTTCTGAATGGATCAAGATACAACTTCTGGCCCTTTGACACAGTAAATAAGTTTTTCTGTAGCCTTTTCCTATTATTTTCAGCTGTCTTGAAAATCAACTTTTCATTTCCATACTGTACTAAGAAATTCTAATACTATATAACTTGTATAACATCAAAATATAAAATATTCTATTATAAAATTAAAACAAGCCGAATTATGTTCTGAAATAATTTATACAGAATCTATATGTTAACATTTCTCCAAGCAACCGAGCACTTACAGGAGTGGGTTCCACAATACTGTAAATTCACACGACTGTACCATGCACACTTTAAAAAATAATAATCATCCCCACCTATGGTGGATATTCTGTCCTCTCTACTGTAATATGCTGGTATTTTATGCACAGGATTTGAAAGACTTTTAAACATTCTAATCTTATCAAATCCAAAAAAAGTTTGAAAAAAATGGAGCTATTTTGTAAATGTACTTCAAAACCAGATCATATATGCTCCAATTTCAATGAAGGAAGGGTGCTTATTATTGAAAATATTAGGGGGTGGGGGAAGATATCTACATATATAAATATATGAAAACACTAATGCATTCATACAGACAGATGCATACCACTATTCTTCCCAAAAGGATTATACATCAGGAATTATATCCGTTTATTTTTGAATACTTATTTCAAATTTTGGCAACTTAAAAAGATTGTGTCTGGGAGGATATGCATGTGGGATACAGTATCAGAGAAGATAAATTTAAGGGCTGGGTTCTTCCCAACATTCAGCCATAATATAGATGTTGCAGTTTTGTTTTGTTTTTTTAAATTTGATTTACATGCCGCCCTTCTCCGGAGACTCAGGGTGGCTTACAATGCACTAAGCAATAGCCTTCATACTTTTGTATATTTATACAAAGTCAGCTTATTGCCCCCACAAACTGGGTCCTCAATTTACCTACCTTAGAAAGGATGGAAGGCTGAGTCAACCTTGAGCCTGGTGAGATTCGAACCTGCAATAATTGCAGGCAGCTGGTATTAATAACAGGGTGCTTTAAACCACTGTACTACCAAGGCTCTTTTTTTTTAGCCTAATGTGTTATGTGATCCCAATCATTGTGGCTTGACAAATATGGCTTGTGGTCTAGTAAATGAACCCAATTGTGGTTTATTCAATAATCCATAGTTAAGCAAGCTGTGTCTTAGCAAATATGAACCACATCATAATCTCAACCAGCTCGATATTGCTTTAGATATCAAAGGAAAATAATAAAAAATTGCGTTACAGAATACAGAATAACAGAGTTGGAAGGGACCTTGGAGGTCTTCTAGTCCAACCCCTGCCTAGGCAGGAAACCCTACACCCCTTCAAACAAATTGTTATCCAATATCTTTTAAAAAACTTCCAGTGTTGGAGCATTCACTACTTCTGGAGGCAAGTTGTTCCACTTATTAATTGTTGGGTTCACAGACTTCAAGTTAGTTGTACATTGATCCAAACAGATTAGACCTAGTAAATATTATTGAGACTGAGAAACTTACAGAGATTCAAGGAGAAAGCAATGTGTTGGTTCTAATAGTTCATCTAATCTGTTTATCAATAGTTTGTTTAACTACAGTATTTGTGCAAGTCATATCTGCCTGAATTTACAAATATACTAAGCCATATACCAAGATGTAGATATCAAAATGGCTAGATTCATACACTATGGTAAGCTAAAATCAAACTCTTTAAAGGTAGTGTCTGATCTGACTCTCCTGGGTGGGTAGAATTAGAGCAGAAAGCAATAAAAATGCTCTTAAATTATCTTGGCTACATTTTAATTTATTTTCGTGGCAGCAACACGGTTGTCAAATAAGTGATGAGGTTGTAGGGGTCGGAATATTTTTTGCTATTTGGACATCTTGGAGATAGAGTAGTAGTAGAATTATTTTCTTTTGACCATTTACCCAACTGAGATTTAGTATCCTGTCGTGCTAAACTCTTCCCACACAGGCATGGAAAGCACTCTGCATTTGCCAGAAGAGGTATTGGGATGGTTATGGAAGATTCCACCCAAATTTATGGTGCCCCCCCTGAAAAGTTTACATTTATAATGGCTTAAAGGCTCTGTAAAAACCTGGACATTGACTCTGCTCTGTTAAGTTCCTCAAACTTTATTACACAAAATGAGGATGGATGCTCTAATGTTAGAGAACAGATGACAGGAAGGGAGCTTGTGGGATCTTCTGTGTTATCATTAGACTTGTCAAGCAATCAAAGAGTTATTAGTAGCTTAACGGGATTTTAAAACTGTTGATTAACTAACTAATAAAACTAAATAGATCTGTATATTACCAAAACTCTGATACCACTGCCTTCTTGAGTTGGTGAAAAGAAGAGTAAATTAACTTGCAGTAGAATAAACAAAGCTACCACTTGCTGTTACAACTATTATATTTAATGTATTCTTTTACATTGCTTATTCAATTAATCCACTAGAAGAAACATAGATTTTAAAACATACGCAAATGTTTACTGAATTAATTGATAAGCCATGCTGATTCTTAAGTCCTACTGTAGAGAAATATGGAAATGTAATGAATTATTGCATACATAGTTATTTTTAATCAGAGATGGGAACTGCTGAAAAGGGCTATTGATATTCCACTCTGCTAAGAATGCTGTTCATCACTTGGCAATGTTGTAAGTAATAAATTTTACTATGACACAAGCCTACATGTTAGCTCTCCAAGCAAAAGTTCCATTATCCATAATCTCAGCAAGCATTTGCTTAGATTATAAACAAACATTTATTTGTTGTTGTTGTCGTCAATATGGTCCTTCAAATTAATACTGATGTCTGGATTATTATAGGAACAAGTCCATGTTGTTTTCTTAGCAACCTTTTTCTGAAATGAAAATTGCCACTTGTTTTCTAAGCTGAGAGAGAGAGCAACTGGCTCAAAGTCACCCAGTTGATGCTTAAAACAGGATTAAAACTCAGGGACTCCTGGCTTCTAACCCACCACCTTTAACCATCACAGGTAGTCCTCCCTTAACAACCACAATTGGGACTAGCAACTTCATCACTCGGCACCGCATTCGCTAAGCATAAAATCATATGACCACAATGAACTTATGTCACTTTCATTCAATCATTAAGCACGTCAGCGTGATTGTTAAGCAAGATGTCACATGACCACAACTTTGCAATTTGACTTTGGCATTTTGCATTAACTCTGCACAAGCCAGTTGGGAAGCATGGAAATGATCACATGACCATGGGATGCTAGAATCGTCATAAATGAGAAGACTAGTCACAAAGCTGGGGGAGGGGCAGATTTGGTTTCCTTTGTTGTAACTTTTAATGGTTGCTAAACAAGGCAACTGGAAAGCAAGGACAATCTATACACCAAATTAGCTCTTCCAAAAAGGATGGGCAGATAGCAAAAAAATGCCAGTGATCACTAGATGGCTGCAAACTATTACAGTATACAATAGAACCTCTGGTCACAACCATAATTCGTCCCATAACTTTGGTCGCAACTGGATTTGGTTGTAACCCAATCCTCATTTTGGAAATTTGGCACTTACAAAAAAAATGGCATAGAAGGGGAAATCAGCCGCGAAAATTTTTTTGTGAATTTTTTGGTTGGAACACAATTTGATCGTGGTCAGAAGTGTTCGGGACCAGAGGTTCTGCTATAGCTTTCTATATCTCTTTGCTGCCATCTAGTGGTTGTCCAACATGCCTGTGCTATCCAATACCTTTGATTCCATCCCATAACAAGTCAATTGGCTTCACCTCCAAGATAATGCATCTCCAAGCAATAAAGATTCTTCATACCTTGAAGACGTAATGTGCTGCTGTTGGCTTAACATAAGAAAATCACACTTCAAAGTATGATTTTCCCCCTCCGTTCTGGTAGCTTCCCAGCTTTGACACAACAACTTCTCTACCAACCTTCTTTATTAGGATTCAGCTTCTTGAGTTTCTTTCAGATCTGCCCACAACATCTACGCTCAATTTTCAAAATTGGCTTCTCTGACAAGTTCTAAAAAGGTAGAGAAGACAGCAAGGTCCCACTTTTTAGTTGGAGAACATTGGCTGTATAAGTACTATTCCTTTTAACAACATTTGAAAATAACTAGACTGCTGCTATTCTATTTGAGAAAATCAAGAGACATTTTTACACTTTTCTGCTTTATAAGAACTCTGAAATGTATGTTTTTCTTTAGATGCAGCAGCCCTCCTTATACTCATTGTGAAGTTTAGAAAATAATAAGGGAGGGGGGTTGTTTATTTGCCAGTTTCTTTATACTTGTCAGTTTCTGTCATGTTCCAGCTCTCTTTCAAACCAGAAATTTGTTTTCTGAGCAACTAGTCAAATTAAGTTTGACAGGATCCAGCTAGTTGCATAATTATGGCAAGTCTGCTTCCCTCCATTCTTAACTATTTTTCCGCTAGTTTATTCCCATGTGATTTCTTTGCTACATTATTGACACTTGGAAGATGTCCAGATGAAATTTGGGAGGAAGGACAGACCAACCAGCCTTTGCCATTTCTGCCCCAGAGCTTGACAGGTGTTTTCCCCCTTGATGATGACATGCTGAAAAGGGATGGCAACAAAGCCAGAAGAGAAAACAAATCACCGGATCTATAAGAAATAGTACACTTATAAATCAGGACAATGCAGTGATTTGCAGCAGACACAATAGAGAAAACAGAAAGATTGGCACTGTGATAATCAAAGTTAGAGTGCCAGAATGGTTTCATAACTGACTCAAGGATGGGCAGATAACCATTGAGTTGAGTACTGAAGAAAGGCCCCAAGTATCTTAAATGAATGAAACTAATACATCAACAATATTGAACACAATATATCAACAATAGTGATTTGATAGAAGGTACAAGTAAGCCTTTCAGGGTCACACAAGAACCGATACAGCTTTTGCCATCTATCTGGGTTTCTTTGGATTTCTTTTCCACATTGCTACTTTAAAGTGGTCTTTTGCCACATGTTAATGCAAAGTTCTGGAGATATTTAAAACTGTTCCCTCCTTCCCAGGTCTACAAATTGTTGACTGATCTGAAGCAGCAATGCAAAGAGCCTGGGAAGAGCAAGCAGAGTGTTGGCCAGCAGAATCTGAACACAATCACGTATGAAGTAAGTAAAGTAAAGACATGAGGAAAAATCTCATGTTTTATTGCATTTTGCTTCTCCATCCCACTTGCCTACTTCCATGAACAGGAATCTTTTGTAATCCTGCTATCTACTAAAAGAAAAAGAAAAATTCAAAGAAGTAGCACAATTCATGTTTTCCTGTTCTTATACAACATGAAAGAAGCTGAATGATTTTGGGCCACTAACTCTCTCTCAGCCCAACTCACCTCACAGGGTTTTTATTCTGAGGAAAAAAGGAATAGGAAGACATGGTGGATATGTTCACTGCCTTGCATTATTTTTAAAAATTAAATAAAGGCGGGATACATAAATAAAATATATCCCTGAAAACTGATATATCAGTGAAATAATTTTCATATTTTTAAAAACAAAGTATCTCTATAATACTACTGGAATACTATAGCTAACAATGTAATAATAATAAAGGTAGTCCTTGATTTATGACCACAGTTGAACCCAACATTTCTGTTGTTAACTGAGAGATTTGTTAAGTGAGTTTGGCCTGAAACTCACCATCTTTCCTTTTATGACCTTTCCTGCCACAGTTGTTTAGTGAACCACTGCAGTTGTTAAGTTAGTAACATGGTTGTTAAATGAATCTGGCTTCCCCATTGACTTTGCTTGTCAAAAGATTGCAAATGGTGATGATATGACCCCAGGACATTGCAACTGTCATAAATACAGTTGCAAGCATCCAAATTGGAGTATCCTGCCCTAAATTAATGTATCTAGTTAGACCACAAGCAGGGACAATCCAACTGTAGACCACAAGCAGAGACAATCCAACATCAACTCTGAAACAAATGTCACCCTAAACTAGTATTCCTCCACTTCCAAAGAATAAGACTCCTTCCTGAGTTTATCTGGATGGTATAGATACTTTCTGGGAAAACATTAGCATTGTAGCTGCCCATTTAGTGTGTCCAAACCCTCAACCAAATAATGTCCATTCTACAAAGGCTACCACTTCACTTTGCAGGCCCAACTATAAAACATTTTGTCCTGCTGCAAACCAGCTACCAAGAAGTAACCAAATTGCATAGCTAAACAAAATCACGTCTAGCAATTCTCAAAGAATGCCTAGCAATTGGTTAGGCACTGCAGAAACTCCAGCCACAGTTGTGGAAACCCTACACTTTTAAGTAAGCATGGAAAGAACTGTAATCATAGTTTCTGATGCAGAATCACATAGATTCACACTATTTTTTAGCATAGAAGTGGTTTAAAAAGTGTCATTTCACTTTTTTAGAATTTCCAGTGGTTCTTTATTATCTAGGGTCAATATTATTTGGGTCAATGCTTGTCAGCATGTACCTGAAGTTGTAAAGAAATATTTTGCAGGAAATATGATCAACCACAGGAACATCTGGGGGAAGGGGGTACTTATAAAAAGTCAAGAGGACATCTCAAGCACACAATGCCCTGCATGGCACATGAAAACCAGGTGTGTGGCTTTAATTGCACTTCCACAGAGGCCCCTGAACAAGGAAGGAGTTGTTATTCTCCTTCCCATCCTAAATTTACCTGCCACTTGCCACCACTTATTTTAAAACCACAAATTATAATCTTGTTCCAGGTATCCTAACATAAATGAGGAGGGGGGAGGGGACAAAAAGGCAGATTTGCCTACAATTGCTTATGATACGGACATATAGAACACCAGAAGTCTCCATACTTGCACAATAACATAATATTTGTAAATGGTTTCTTATTCTTAAAGCTTCTTAAAGACTTAATGCAACTAAACCTCCTGGCAGCAATTAAGATATTGAGGTGTACCATGTTTCCACATGGTTATGGACTACAATACAAAATTTTTTTTTAACAAAATGCATCAGTACCTCCCATGTTCCTTCCCACCCAGCCCTCAGCCCAGTGTTCCTGTGCTTGATTAGATTTCTATTCATTCATTTCTATTCCATTTCTATTAATTGAAAAATAGAATATTTCAATATTTCAAATATGCTTATTTACGCACTTCGCCACAAGGTGGCAATATTACCACTCTGTATAAATGAAATCTATCTGCAATGGTCAGTACGTTTTTAAAAAATCAAAAATAGAATTTTCCATAAATTAATAAGTCATAAATTAAATATTATTACTTGTATCTGCATCAAGTAAAGTCAGAAGCCATTTTTTCTATTTTCTTTTTCTGTGAAGGACAGTGTTCATCTAAAGGTTTTTGTACTGGTTACTAGAAATCTGTCCTCATTCTGTGATTGCTGAATTCTCACCAGAACTCTTTTTACAGATCAATTTAGCAGGAAGTGAAGACATCTTTCTTGATTCAAGCACCAAAGGCAGCTTCCCAACTGATGCTGCAATGTTTGAGTTAGATGCATTTCATGCTAACACTGGTATCTTTAGGGAAGCCCACAGGACCAACTCTGAGGGCTTCACATTTTGGGAGGCAGCAAAATCTTCTACATTTCTTAATTGACAAAGATTTAACAAACATGAGCTTGAGTTACCCACAGTAAAAGTGCTTAGAATTTATTTATTTATTATCTGAATACCTGTGCTTCGCTAGGAAACTATGTGATCGGGCTTGATAAATCAACACTTACAGCTTGAAAATTAATGAGTAGTTACGATTGGCCTCTCCTCTCCCCTTCTCTCTCTCAGCCTTGCCCCACAGAAGCTTCCCCTATCCTATCCCCTTCTCTCCCTCAGCCTTGCCCCACAGAAACCTCCCCTGTCCTATCCCCTGGTTGCTGCTGTGAAAGTAAAACTGAAAGTGAAACTCCTGTCTTCCGCTTGTGTTTTGCATTTGGAACAGATTTCTTTTCAGGTGGGGAGTGGGAGTAGAACTTGTTAGCATCAGAGGGCTGTTTGGAAAGTGAAACAGTATTTGCTGTGAGAGCAAGGAGACAGGAAGGAGCCTGGCCATGGCTTAGCTCCTATTCTGTATTAAAGGTGCTGCCTGCTGTGAAAGTAAAACTGAAAGTAAAACTCCTATCCTCTGCTTGTGTTTTGCATTTGGAACAGATTTCTTTTCAGGTGGGGAGGGGGAGTAGAACTCCTTAGCATCAGAGCGTGTTAAGCATAATATAGGAAATACAAATGCTCTGATGGTCATTTCAAAAAATCCTTTCTTAGTGAGCACCTAGAAGCCAAGAGGCACATACATTGCAAATTTCAAGTATGTAGGCTTTATGGTTCTGGAGATTTTGTGATTATAGTGTGAGTGGTTTTCGTGTTTTTATATATATAGATTGCATCCATAAAGGTACTCTTCACTTCTGAAATACAAAATATCTTTGCATAATTATACATGAAGCATTGCTTAAGGATTTTGTAAATGTGAAATATCTCCATGGCCATATTTTTTAGTAGTTAATTTACAGAAATTAACCAGTTAATTTATGATTTTTCAATGTCTAGCTTTAGTTTTTTTAATCTTTCTGGGACAAAATATACCTTTAAAAAATAAAATCCAATAAAGCTTGATCTAATAACACTGTTTGTAAAATTCCCATATTTATGTATTAGAAAAATTATATTGCCGCCTATTCGCATATGGCGACTCAAGGCAGCTTACAGGGATAGCTACAAGTTTAATCATAGTAAGATAGATGTACAGTATATAAAGTCTGCACACACCTGTTAAAATGCCAGGTTTTTGAGATTTTAAAAAAATCAGACATAAATCACTTCAGATTTATGGAAATTCCTCTAGTAAAGAGTTTTCAAATTTACAGATGTTAATTCTAGGCAGCTCAACATCTGTATACTTGTTTTTACAATGGTCAGTCATTAGTCATTTAGCAATAAGTGATCCAAGCATGCTGAAGAGGATTTTCACTTGTCTTGGCTATACAATAAAATACCACATACTTTCATTATATCCTTATATTTAGCTTTTTTGGGAAATAAGTAAACCCAAGGATATCCCAGAAATAGATATACATCCGTTTCATCCATGTTTCTAAAAATAGCACTGTATTCTAATATGGAAAGTTTTATTTTCACTATCACTACCTCAATAGACTTCAGTCAGCAAAACACGACCACACCTGTATTGGATTAAGAATACTGACTGAAAAAGGTTCTAACTCTTATTTGTTATTCATTCAGTTTGCCCTTCATTCAAATTTGTTTCAATTGCAATGATGATGTGTTGATGTCGATTCTCAGTCATGATGACAGTAATGATTTGCCAACAAACTGGTGATGACCCTTAGTGACCACATGCAACTGCCTACAATGGATAAGTACCCAAATAAGAAGGAAGAAAAAAAATGATCTTAAAAAATGAGTACAGAATCCATATACAGAGAAATTACACTCCACTGCACAGGTGCCACACATCATGAGATTATTTTGTACACAGGATCCCCAACTTCAAGTACTCCCGTTTCCTCAACTCCATATAGCCATCCAAAAGGAGGATTAGACTTAGAGTCATGTTCTTCAGAAGGATCACACTTGCGATAACTGAAAATAAAGAAAAGAAATGGAAAAACAGAATTAGAAATTATTTTGGAATAAAATAGATCCTATACACTCCAGGATATAGATGAATAGTGAACTTCAATTTTGCAGTACTGGAGATAATAGATATTTATCAACAGTGATTATGATAGCACAATCATCTATTAGAATGGAATGTTTTCATGCAACATATTCTGTCATGGTTTACAGAGGCATCAGTGTCATAGCCATTTAAAATGGAATTAAGCTAGAGACATTGCACAGAGGAAGCAATTACTTAGTTTCTCTAAATAAAACTGGATTTACAGTTTTGCATAAATTATTAGAAATATTGGAGCTTTAACTGCCTGCTCAGCTGTTTCGGAATTATAAGTCTAATAGATGCAGAAGCCCGCTTCAAAATCAGAAAGAGAAGAAGACAAGGAACTACGGTAGTAAAGGAAATGAAGAAAAAAACCTTAAGTGGTTGCAGTTAATTAATAGAATAAAGTATTTCAAATTATAATAAATGGGGAATTGCTTTGAAGAAACTAATTTAATTGACCTATGAAAAATTGGATCTTGACAGATTAACTGATTTAAATGTATACCATGTGAATCTGTCTGCCTAACATTGTATGTGTGAGCTACAAAAGATTTATTGGAAAGAGAGCTTAAAGTGCTAAGGTATTTGAAGATGTTAAAACAGTGAGAACGTTCCTTATCATAAATGTGGTGCAGGTTTCTGTTTGTAAATTGCTACTTTATGCTGAGTAACATTGTGAACTGGTACAGAGACATCCAAACATCTAAAGAAGAAGCATTCATAAACATTATCTGCTACCTTTTCAGGGCTTTTAGGGCTTCCTTTTCACCTACGATCCCAGTATCTGGATCCACTGCTGTGAAATTGCACCTACAGACATAGATGATGTCACATTTTAATTTCATTTAATAATAGGAATGTCTCTAAAAATGAAATTATTTTTTAGTGTTTTGGAACATGAGATCAAAATACCATCATTAAACTCTCTTACCTTGGACATGACATTTTTCCTTTCAACTTAACAGTTCCAATTAATATATCAACCCAAGAATCCTATATCAAAGAAATTGAGTCCCATTAGATACTTTGCAATTGCATTATTTGACTATTTTCCAATAATACATATCAGTTATAGAGCAACATTTCTGTACAGTTTTCTTTTTAAACCAATATTCTCACAAGATCATATTTAAAAAGCTATTAATTAGGTTTAACATCTCAATAAAACTCTTTTGAAGCATGTCTGCAATAACATAAATTAGAACTCAGATGGAGAAAAATAGCAATTCAAACACCCAGTTAAGACAGACCTGTAAGAGCAAGTTTAATCTAGTAATTATGACACCGGGCTCGAAAGCCGGAGACTGTGAGTTCAAATCCTGCGTTAGCCATGAAAGCCAGTGAGTGACTTTGGACCAGTCATTTTCTCTCAGCATAATCCATTTTACAGAGCTGTTGTTGTCAATAAAATAGGAGGAGGAAGTGTGTTGGATATGTTCACCACTTTGTTTATAAAAATAATAAAGATGGGATACAAATAAATAGAATAAAATAATAATAATACTTACTTCTTCATAAGGACTACAGCCTTTAATAACAATATTTGGCCGGAAGATAGTTATTGAAGCTTTCTTTTCTAACCTTGTATTTAGATCATCCAAGGAAGCTTCAGAAATCAGCAAGAGTGGACTGACTTCAGCATAGGCAACCTTTTAAAACAAAAACAAAAAATGTCTACCATTGATAATCATAAAGATTGGGATTAGTCTCAAAGTGCCACCATTGGTTGACATAACAAAATGCAATCTTCAGTTGTGACATTTCATTCCAAAGAGCTTACTGCAATTTAATAAATCTACACTTTAATTTCAGAAAATGCTTTTAATTAAAACATGACATATCTATTTCATATTTTGATTGTGAACATTCATGGACTGCATTAAGCCATGATATATTTAATTATGATTGGTTGAATACTGTAATCCTAACTGGTAGATTTCACACAAATTGCTAAATCATAAATCATAGCATGCAACACACATGAAGTCAAATCTCATGAAGTGATCTTTATTTATGTATTTACGTATGTATTTAGTAGTAAAATACTACCCATTTATTATTAAGAGTTTTTAAAATGCGTGCAAAGGGAAATAACTAAAAAAACTCTTCTAATCATGGTTATCAACTAGGTGTATTTCAAGTAGAAATGAAAATTATGAGCTTAAAATCAATAGGATGTGAAATGGCTTTTTTTCCCTTCTGCTTTCAATGTTGCAATTCATATCAATTCTTCAATCATTCTTCACCATGAAAATAATCCCTTTGCTATACAATCTTCCTGGCTGAATTAGTAAAACATGTTTACCATCATAATAAAATAAATTAAAATGATATCTTTTTAAAACCCTGTATTTTGACTGTTGCTTAGTATGGAATAATATGAGGGCAAGATAAGTTCCTCCAGACTTTAAAATGAAATCTCAATGAAGCGTTTTATATTAAAACAAGACATTTTCTTCCAATTACTAAGAATAATACAAATCATTTAATTTCTGTGGCTTATCTTTATACATTCAGTGCTTAGCTAATCATTTAAGCCTTATTAAAAACTCAAATATATAAGAATCTATTGTTAGCAGCAGGCATGATAATTCAGTGAATTCAGTGAATTAATTCCTGAGTTATTCTACATGTGCTGAAGAAAATAGTTAAAAGATATACAATAAGAAGCCTCAATAAACAGGGACAATGATGAGGAGGAATCTTGGCTCCGTTTCTCTTCCTTGATTACAGTTTTTTGGCAAAAAGATGGTACAAATTCTGCAGATATAACTTTTTCTCTCATTATACATATTTTTTGTAATACCATAAAGAAAGAGGTGTACATAAAATGGTTATATGATTTATTCTGATCCCAGAACAAACATTCTGGAAGTCACAGCGTTATCATACATTTCCAGGAAGTTGACAAAATACACTGAAACTTCCATACTATTTAATAATCCTAATACATTTAGCTAAATACAAATAATAATTATTTCAGTGGAACATAATTCTAAGGATACCATATACTATAGGGATTAGGATAGGACTGGGGAGATCAAGGTTGATGTCAGTCTCAGAAAATTATTGGATGACTTTGAGCCATCCAGTCTCAACCCAATCTGTCTCACAGAAGCTTGTATGAAAGCAACCTTGAATTACTGGAGAAGGAGGAAGAGGAGAAGGAGGGGGGAGGGGGAGAAGAGAAGCTGAGGCATTTCAGCCATAAACTAAATGCAAATATTAAAAATATATTTTTGAGGAAAACTGTATTCTTACCTCATCTTTTGGTAGAAAAGCGGGCAAGAAATCTCCTGGCTTTCTTGTCACCATATTTGTCTCATAATGGATCAACCGATAAGGCTCTACGTTCAGGAAAGTACTGATCCATTCAGCTGCTTCATCTCCACAGTCCCTGCCTTGAGTTTGGAGTCCATATCGTCTAATAGACCATAAGAGACAGTTCTGCAATTTCTTGGAAGCTAGACACTTAATACATATTTCAGTATTTTATGTCCTTCCATGCTTCATCTTTCTGTGTTCTGCTTGCATATAAAGCAGCTTAACTACCATACCACCCATGGACATCTAAGATTGCTCCACAAATTTAACACCACTGGAGTTTTAATAATTTAATTTAATAACTACCTAAATTAACAGGAAAAAAGGATAGAAAGAAAGCCACATTCAAACTATGATCCAGTAAAAGTATAAAGACATTTACTGGGGGGGGGGATGCATTCATGAGTATTAATAAAAATCAGAGATAAAAATAATTATTTTAGCTCTGAGTATCTTCCTATCATACCAAAATAATTAGCACTGAGAAATAGAAAACAATGTGAGTTGACTTTATAAGCCAACAGAAACTTTTCAAAATATTAGAATATGGAGACTGTGGAAATTAACATGCATGAATAAAAATATAAATTGGAAAAGTAGGAACAACAAAGGGACATTTCAAAAGCATTTTACTACATGAATTTAGTAGTGGATCAGTTGGGGGCAGAAATCAAATACATTGTAAAAGGGAATAAAATTCATTGAAATTAATAAATTATGAATGATTAGCATAAATTATTAGTCATAACAATTGCAGAATTTTAATAGTTTGCTGAAATATATTTTATATAAAATATAATGCATTATTTTGTATAGTATTGAAATATAGTTTTTCCCTTTTGTACTCTTGTTAGCATTTTTTTTTAAAATTATGAATCTGCAATATTAGCTGGAAAATGCACTTTTAAAAACTGAGAGATTAATGAGGGCTGCAGTATAATAACAGAATGTCAGCAAGCAGGTGGGACTGGATGCCATTTCTGAGTTTGGGTGGTGTGGGGTTATTTGAAGAAAGAGGTTTTTAAGTCTAAGGGTTACATATATCTCCTGATCTGCCTACTGCCTTCCACACCTGTTTTCCACTGCTCAATACTGGACTACTGTACCTGTATTATTCAGCAGATTACAACAAAATTATAGTCTCTGGAGGGATTAAAAAAAAGCTACTAAAGCCTACACTCCAAATATTGTAGTCTCCACATTCTGTGATATTGTTACCACCACCTCTCCAAATTCAGTTGTCCAAGACTGCCTTTTTATTTAGAAGGCCTGAAAGGCTCTTGGGCCCACAGTATGATTGTTGGGCAACCAGCATTTTTATTTTGTTATTCCATTTTTTCCCTATTTTTGCTTATTATGCTCCATACAAGTCTGAGTGACTGGGGAAATATATGGAAACAAGTAAATGGAAAGAATAAAATTTTATCAGAATAAAATTGAAAAACTTGTTAATCAGGAAGCAAGAAAAAAATAAAACTTTTAATACGTGCAATTCCAGATTGAATTTGTCTGTGGGAGCTCAACAGGAACTCGCAGTGTCTTCATTCCTGGGGCATTCAGGATTAAATAGTCATCTTCACAGGATACACTAATTAGAACCATGCGAGGAATGTTCTTAGCAGATACCATTTGTCCATCTTCTTTTATCACAGTCCAAAATCTACATAAGAAAGAGCATATATTGTTTAAAAACACCTACATATTAAATTAATAAGCAAGAGAAATATACTGCAGCCTTTGAAATCAACTAGACTCAGCGGTATGCTGGACCCGACTGGGGAATTCAGAGTCCACATGTATTAAAGTTGGTGTGGTTGAGTAACAGTGCTCTAGACAAAGAATTAAAACAACAAATTTATTGTAAACCTTGCTAATGATACACTACTACATGTAGTAGAAAAGAAAGAGAAGAGATCATGGCCTCAGGGAATTTTATCATTCTCCCCCACCCGCCACCCCCAGGAAGGTTGAGTTGAGTAGGATTGGATTTGGTAATATGTTGTTCTCAATATAATGAACTCTTTCTAATCCAGTGGAACATTGGAGTGGAATTTTGTAAATTCTGTGGCTCTTCATGTATCTGTCTACTATCCATCAAGTGAACCAAACATCAAATGTGCTATGGTAGGAAAAGTTGGCTAAAAGAACTATTTAAAAAAAAACAGATACAATAGAAGCTGTGTGTAGGAAAACATCCCAGGGAAAAATCCAAGAGATGCAATTGGTAAAAATGCTGCTCCATTCAAAGCTAGCCACATCACTGTAACCAGGGCATATGCAGCCCATCCTGTGCTTTCCAGCGCATGCAAACAGAAATGCCCCATGAAAACACTGAAGCAGAGGGAGAATACCTTATTTGCTTAACACATTATAAGCCGCCCTGAGTCTCTGGATAAAGGCAGCATATAAATCAATTTTTTTTAAAAAAAATTGACTATAAGGAAGAAAATGCAAATACTTCCTGTGATCACTGCTTGTAAAGGGGTTGGGAAAAATTCCTGAAGCAATGTTTTTGCTAGTTTGCTTAACCAAGACAAATTCCTTTTGTGTCCAATCATACTTGGCCAATAAAAAATTCTATTCTATTCTATTCTATTCTATTCTATTCTATTCTATTCTATTCTATTCTATTCTATTCTATTTCTAATTCTAATTCTAATTCTAATTCTAATTCTAATTCTAATTCTA
>WNWU01000018.1:1093955-1110257 GCA_012654045.1 Ptyas mucosa
AGTATTTTCCCAACAAATCTTTATTTTCAAGAATTTATACTAGCAATAATATAGAATCTACGACAATGTGGCGTATGAGTGATGTGATCCACTGACTACAGTCATCACAGATTTGAAAAGGCTGGATTGAACTTGATTGCTGGAATCAGGAAATAATGTAAGTGTAGACTGTCAAGGCTGACCATGGAGGAAAGAAAAAGCAGACAATTTACTAAGTCCCAACACACAGATTTTTGTGTGTTGAATGACTACTACTGTCCAGAATTTTAAAAAAATACACAAAAAGCCAAACAATATTAGATTTTAAAGTGAAGGCTGACAGATAGTGAGCATGAAGACAAAAACGATGACATATCCTGTTTGTGTCAGATGTCTGGGTAACTTTAAGATCAACTTATTGGGGCAGTTTCTAAAATAGTGTTAGGAAAAGTTAATCATTCAAAATTATATCTTAAAAATGGACAAAGGTTGGAAAAATGTTGAATCCTTAGTATATTAGTTGGGAACGTATGAGCCAATAGTAAGTTGCCTTGCAAGATAGTCTTGGCATTCCAATTTCCATAGACTAATGTGAGCATACTTGAAATAAAACTGGGGTTTTATTGCACTTACAGTATACTTGGCCTCTATGTCTCAGAACTGACTGACATTCTCCTTCCCTTTGTCAGGGAGTGCTGCATGCAGCTTGGGCACAACTAAGGCTGATGTCCCATCTCACTAAAAGGGTGGTGTGAAAGTTTCAATTGACCAAAGCCAAGATGGGTGATAGAGGTAAGTATCTATAGCCCGTTTGGTAATGATCATCGCATATGGAAGAGTGCAACTGAGAAGGTAAGAAGACTGCATGAATGAATGAACAAAATGGAAAAAAGAAAGAAAAAGGATGGTTACTTTTATATTCACATAATGTCATGTTGTTGATTGAGAATCCAAATTATTGATGTGTAATGTTACCTAAACATTAGGTAGCTGAATGTAGTTGACATGAACAGTTTGAAATCCTTGGACCTGAGAAATGGACAGGGTTCTTGGGACTGGGAGCTCAGCCACCTGCTCTTTAGATCCATGACCCTCCTGGCTTGTTACAACAGCTTAGGAAATGTTTTGTGAGTAAGTTCTAACCTCAGTAAAATAGTTTCATATATGAAAACGTTTCATGTTATTTATCATTTATCATTTTATTGGAACACAGCACAGCAGAATTTGAGAATCCTTTTTTTCACCTTTAAATTCCATAGTACCTTTTCCTGATAGTAATACCAAGAACATATACTGCAGAATAAAGGAAGAATACGCGCTAAAAAGGAACTACGTTCTTGTATCAAATGCATAATTCTATGATATATATAATTGAAGCTTAGTAATCATCCTAAATCAGGCTATTATACAAAATAAGGTTATTAATACTTTTGCAAATATATTATTTCAATAACTTCAGATAATTACATGGAAAAATGCTTGTACATTTTATATTTTTATTTTAAAAAATCAAGTAATAATTCCCCTATTACTTGCGAAGTTTACATTCAGTAACTTGATAATATTCTTACAAGCAAGAGCATATGTTACAAATGTTAATAATTTGATCTCTTAAAAATAAATCAGATACAAATTATAAAGTAAAGAAAGCTTATCGATACATATTTTATCTATCTTTGTGAGTAATATAAAAGGCATTAGGAAATATGAGGCTGATCCAAACGTGACATTATCATATTATAACAAAGTCATATTGAAATCAATGCAACTTAGTTCCAAGTAATAGTTAGAATAAGATATATAAAAATATGGACTGACAGTGAAGAAATTGGAACTTAGAATTACAGAGTTAAAGAAACCATTTAGGCTATTAAGTCCAAATCCTTGCTGGTGCTGGAATCCAAATTAAACCATATCAGACATACGGCGCTCTGCATGAACACATCAAGGAGATGAGAGCCCCATCATCTCTCATTTCACTGGTTCCGCTGTCAAACTAGTATTGATTCCTTGATTGATTCCTTCAGCCATCAAATAGCTACCCATCTCACACACAAAAAAATTAACAATTTTTTGTTAATAAACAATAACAATAAAACTATAAAACAGTAATATATAAAAATAATTACTGAGAAAAATTTTAAAACCACGATTAACAGTTAAGAGAAGGCAGCAGATGTCAGTAACAGTAGAGCCACCTAGGAATGTGTTTATGACTCTTAATTGGAACCTACCCTCCTATAACTTAAATCAGTTACTATTTAATTAAATCTACTAATAAGAGAGATTTACCTTCTTCCATGGGACATCCTTTCAGGTATATGAACAGGGTCATTATATCCCCCTCAACCATATTTTCTTAAGGTGATCACACCCACCTTCTTCAATCTCTCTTCAAAAATCTTAGATTCTCATCGCTTGATCATCTTTGCTAACTTTCTCTGAATCTGTTTAAGTTTCTCTGAAACCTTAAAGAGTGCTGCTCAGTCAAAGCACTGAGCCAGAGAAAAACCAGAGTGGATTGATTATATATCCCATGATTTGGAAATTATATGTCAGTTTGATGTAGTCTAAAATTGCATTTGTCTCTTTGCAGCACGTCACAATGATGGCTTATGCTTCGTTTTACCTCTTATAAGTTTTCCATAATCATTATGTATTAATTACTATACAGATGTTTTTGACTCAATTCTAGAAAGCAGAAAATTTATTTATCACCAATACAACTGCATTTAAAAAGTTACAGAAAGTATTCCTAGATTAAAGATAGAAAATTTTCATTAGAAAGATATCAGCTTCAAAAAAGGTATTTAAAGGATGTCAAAAATGCATTTCCATTTGGAAATTTCTATCACCACATGATCTTGTAAACCTGATCTCCAACCTTGAGTGTTCCTGTTTTATCAACTCCAAAGTACCATCCAAACAGAGGGCTTGATTTGTATATATGCTTTTCAGAAGGCTCACACAAGCGGTAACTATTAGAAAAAATAAGGTCATAATGAATTACTCATAAAATAGTTAAAATAAGAAGATAACATTTTATTATAAGAAGCTAACAAACATAAGTTTCCTACATGCCAAAAATTCCAGATTGTTACAAAATCTCACAACCACATAGTAACAACTATTTTGAAAGCCTAAAATTAAAGCTGAAATCTAAACATAATTGTTTGAACTATTGTTAAACTGAACTCAGTGGGACTTTAGTATAACATACATCCTTAAAAGTTGCACTGTACTTGAAATTGTATTTTCATTTTTTAAATTGAATAATATTCATTACAATTATTATGATTAAGAACATTAAAGATAAAACTAAGTAAGACAACTGAAACATTGAAGATGAACTAACTACCTATCCTGGAACACGTATATTCGCCTTCATTCATGAAATGCCTAATTTTATTAACGGACTCTGCGGTAGCAAAAATTCACAAAACAAGGAAATTTTGCTATTGCATTTGCTCCCATTTCTCCAACCTGCTTCCTCTAGGCACACTGGGAACGTAATTGCCAGGCAGGAAACTGAAGTCTCATCTCATTTGGAAGGTACCAGTTTGTGGAAGGTTGTTCTCAATAAAATTTTAGCCCTCCCAAATGTGCAAAGATACTTGCCACCGTATTTGAAAAAACCACAATCATGCACATAGTGTGTGTGTGTGTGTGTGTGTGTGTGTGTGTGTGTGTGTGTGTGTGTATGTCTACCTTCAAATCAATCTTGGTTCCTGGTAACTGCCTAGAGAAATCCCTGTAGGGTTGTTGTTTTTTGGCAACATTGTTGGAACTGGTTTGCCATTGCCTCCATTCTAGGGCTGAAAGTGTGTGACTGGACCAAGATCACCCAACTGCTTTGGGCCTAAGATGAGACTAGAATTTACAGACTCCCAGTTTCTGGCCTAATACCTAAACTACACCAAACTGGCTTTCATCAATTGTATTGAAGATGCCAAAATATTTTATTACCTTTTCAAAGTATTAAGAGGTTCTTTTCTGTCTATGATGCCAGTATCTGGATCAACTGTTGTAAGAATACACCTATAATGAGAAAGCTGAATGAGGTAACAACAGCCTTAAATTATTTTCAGCCATGAAATACAATAACAAAAAATGCATACCTGGGACAGGCCACTGCCCCTCTCATTTGTACGCTTCCAATTATAATATCATTCCAGGTGTCCTACAAAAATATAATGGTTAAGTCCAAGGCAATTCGACTTGCTCATATGAATTTTGCATTATTATGAACTTTCTGACATGAATGTAAATGTCATAAAAGAGACCAATAAAAGGAAAGAATAATACTTCTGAGTGATGCATTTCATAGACGAAGGTCAGATTATGTTCCCTGCTTTGAATTTTAACTATTCAATTTTATAGAAAATCAATTTTATATACAGTCTGAAAATAAAGTGATACACCTGGTAGTAACTTAATATCTGTACATTATAACTACTTACAATTGTATCTGCAAAACATCAGTCAAGCTTTGCTACTTGCACAACCTGAAATTCCGTTTTGTAAATGGTATTTGCTTGCCTATTTGAGGCAATTTTATTTGGAACATTCCCACCTGCAGAAAGTATGGGGACAATTCCTACCTTTTTCAATCCCTTGCACCACCTCCCCAATTTTCAGGAAGTCTCCTCAACCCCTGGGCCATGGCCCACGACTGGACAGTGGCCTGTTTGAAACTGGACTGTGCAAGCAATGGACGGGCACACGCAGCTCCACTTGTGTGAGTGGCAGGTGCTTGGGCTTACATGTGAAGCTCCATTTGTGCTCGTATTGTGCGAGTGCCTGCCACTCACACAGAACCATCCCCCCTCCCCACCCCAAATTGGGCTGCCAAGCCAGAAAGCTTGGGGCCCACTATCCTAACCTTCCAGAGGTGATTTTGATGAAGGGCATTGGGAAAAGAGAGGAACCAGAAAAAAAATCATGCTGGATCAGAAGACTTTTGCAAAGAAGAAAACTTTGAAATTATCTATCTATATGTGTGAGTGAAAGAAAACATAGTATGGTGAATATGCCTGGTTGATATAGGAATCATCAATACTGTAATTTCTCCAAATACTGCTTTTTGCTACATATTAAAATGATTATTATTTTTGGAATGAATTTTACTTATGAAAGCTAACCTTTAACCTAATCTAAAGCTTTAGAGTCCTGGAACTCTAGCTTGCTTCACAGGTTCTTTGGTTTTCTCCAAAAAAGGATACTTCGTGTATTATTAAGTCCTATTATTCAGTGTTAAGTAAATTAGACATCTTGCTGCATAGCTTCATCAGGCGTTTTATGCTTTTACTACTGATTTTTAGGAATGATTTCACCTTGAACCTAGAAATCCATTGTGACCAAATAAAGAGCAGATTGATATTTCCACTTGCCAGGGGAAATAACTGACATCATAACTTTTTGTTGAAGAAAATGATTTTAAAAATATTCTATTCAGCACGGTTAGCATTATTATTTCTACCCACACTAGACACCCTCCCCCTTCAATAAATTTAGGAATATACTAAAGGAAAAAAAACTTCCTTTCACTGCAAAGAAAACTTTTAGATAACATGAACTTTTCCCCAATTTAATGCCTGCAATACATTCATTTTCTAGGCTTCCAGCCAACTTCCTGGCTGACTCCTGTGAGAAGTACAAGCTTAAAAATGTTTTATTAAACAGTTACATGCATTTGTAAGTGCAAAATTATTCTATATGTAAACTAAAAAGTTATGTCCTACCTTACCTCCTCATGGGGACCACAACCAGTGACCAAAATGCTTGGCCTGAAGTTATGTATTTGAACTTTCTTCTCCATTCTGGAATTAAGCTCTTCCAAAGAAGCTTCCGAGAGGAGCATGACAGGACTACAGTCAGAATAGGCAATCTAGAGAAGCGTATTCCGTACATGAACAATGTCAAAACATTTACACAAAATACAGAGAGAGGGTCAGTTTGTAGCACAAAAGGAAGCAGCCTCAAAATAACTGTCTGTACGTGGAGGGGTGGTGTCCTTGTTTAACAACCACTTGTTCAACAATCATTCAAGGTTATGACAGCTTTGAACAAACGGTAGTTAAGATCAGTCCTTGCAGTTCCCGCTCCTGCGGCATCTCCATGGTCCAGGCATTTGGCATGTGGCTCAGCATTATGTTGCAGTGAGCCATGGTCACTGGATTCCAATTTCCAATGTTCCCTGCAAGCTTCCCATAAGCAAAATCAAATGGAGAAGCCAGCAGGAAGTCAGATGTTGCTGTTACATGAGGTCCTTGCCTAACGACAATCACTAAGCAGCATAGTCCTATCACATTGTGGTTTATAACTGCTAATTGTTTAGCAATGGCAATTCCAATCCCAATTGTCATTGCTAACCAAGGATTATTTGTGATATCTGGTAGTCTCATTAAATGATGTATTAAAATATCTGACCACAGCCATTTGCTGAAGAAAAGGTAGATATGTCACATGATAATCAAATCTATTCAGGTTTTACAACAAAGAACCCAGCCAGCTACCAATTGGAAACTGATTACAAAGGCTGCTCTCCTTGCAAAGGGATCTCTCACACAGTGGTACTTTTAAAAACATTTATTCCATTATATTTGTCTTTTAGTATCAATCGCCATTCCTATGCAGAGAACGTATAAGTGTACATTAAGAAAAAGTAATGACATACAGTTGTGATCAAAATTATTCAACCCCCAATGCTGTAAAGGGGTTTAGGGACTATAGTGTACATTTGTAATTGTATTCAGAATGAAATCCTACAAGGACATTTTACAGAACCAAATGCAACTAAAATGACATCAATTGTTTTTGTAATACAGTAGTAAATGTTTCTTTTGTGGTTTCTTCATTGACACAATTATTCAACCCCTTAAAGACTACCACTCTGAAGAACAGAGGTTCATTCAGGTGTTTTCGATCAGGTATTGAAAACACCTGTGGATGTCACCGAGCAGCAATCAAGCATAATAAGCACCAATTAGGCAGCTTTAAAATGACTGTGATACTCAGCTCCTTCTAGACATTTACTGATGTGGTTACAAACATGGTGAAGGCAAGAGAATGGTCCAGGAAGACAAGAGAAGAGGTGATTTCTCTTCACAGGAAGGGCAATGGCTATAAGAAGATTGCTAAACATACCAAGAGACATCATAGGAAGCATCATTTGCAAATTCAAAGCAAAGGGCACTGTTGAAACGCTACCTGGTCGTGGCAGAAAGAAGATGCTGACTTCGACTGCTGTGCGCTACCTGAAGCGTAGAGTGGAGAAAAGTCCCCGTGTGACTGCTGAGGAACTGAGAAAAGATTTGTCAGATGTGGGTACTGAAGTTTCAGCTCAGACAATAAGGCGCACACTGCGTAATGAAGGCCTCCATGCCAGAACTCCCAGGCGTACCCCCTTGCTGTCTCCAAAGAATAAGAAGAGTCGACTGCAGTATGCCAAAAGTCATGTGAACAAACCACAAAAGTTGTGGGATAGTGTTCTGTGGACTGATGAAACAAAATTAGAACTGTTTGGGCCCATGGATCAACGCTATGTTTGGAGGAGGAAGAACAAGGCCTATGAAGAAAAGAACACCTTGCCTACTGTGAAGCATGGCGGAGGGTCAATCATGCTTTGGGGCTGTTTTGCTTCTGCAGGTACAGGGAAGCTTCAGCGTGTGCAAGGTACCATGAATTCTCTTCAGTACCAGGAGATATTGGATGAAAATGTGATGCAGTCCATCACAAACCTGAGGCTTGGGAGACGTTGGACCTTTCAACAGGACAATGATCCCAAGCATACCTCCAAGTCCACTAGAGCATGGTTACAGAGGAAAGGCTGGAACATTTTGGAGTGGCCATCGCAGTCACCAGACTTAAATCCGATTGAGAACCTCTGGTGGGACTTAAAGAAAGCAGTTGCAGTGCGCAAGCCTAAGAATGTGACTGAACTGGAGGCTTTTGCCCATGAAGAATGGGCGAAGATATCCGTAGATTGCTGCAAGACACTTGTGTCAAGCTATGCTTCACGTTTAAAAGCTGTTATAACTGTAAAAGGATGTTGTACTAAGTACTAAGATTGAATGTCACTTGGGGGTTGAATAAAACTGATAATGATGTGAGCACAGAAACGACATTTGTGGTTATTTCATTATAAATGTTATGATATATTTGTCTGACCTACAAGTGCCTCTTTGATGTAAATGTAAGCAAGATGACTGAATGATCAAAATCAATGTCAAACTGGCCAAAACACTCAATTTCAGTGGGGGTTGAATAATTTTGATCACAACTGTATTTAAGTAAAACTCAATTGCCCTTTTCTTGACAGCCTTATGGAAATAGTCTAGTATCACCTTCTTATGGGATGTTTTTGACTATGCAGTCCTCTCTATTGCCCTGGTTCTGCCTGATAATCTTTCATTCAGATACTAAATACTATAAGTCCAATTCTGTATAGAGTTTGGAGATTAGCTGTGTTTGCATGTGCATAAATAAATGAATATTGACTAATAATTACACTGTTAAATACACTCAGATTGTTTTGAGTACATGATAAAAAAGAATATGGGTTGAAAAACAGATCCATTTATACTGTAATATGTACCACTGACCAAAGCTCACCTTATCAGTGGGACGAAAAGGTTCCATTACATCTTTTGAATTCCTTGGAACCATATTTGGTTCAAAACAAACCAAGCGGTATGGTTCTGACTTTAAATAGGCTGTAATCCATTGAGCGGCATCTTCTCCACAATCTCTGCCTTGAACATCAAAGCCAAATAGCCTAAAAGAATTATGAAAGGCATTGATAAGATCTCTGCTAGACACTACAATTACATTTAATAGAATTATAGAGTTGAAAGTGATCGTAGATGTAAATTAGTCTAACTGCCTGCTCAGTGCACTAAACTAAAGATTCTCTGAAGGATGACCACCCAGTTTCTATTAGACGACTTCTAGCAAAGGAGTAGCTACATTTCCATTGGCTGGCAGTTCATATAGTCAGAAGGTTTCTCCCAATGTCTAATCTAAGCCTCCTTCCTTATTGTTTTAACTCACTGATTCTCATCCTGGTTGTTCTAACTTATTTATTCTGGAACAGCAGATATAAATCCACTCTCTCTCTTCTAATTTTCAAATATTTGACAAACTTTCAGATATTTAAAGACTAATCCTCAAAGAACTTACTTCTCAGACTCTTCACCATTTTGTTGGCCTTCCTCTGAACTTGCTCCAATTGATCTCTTGTCTCTTTTGAACTATGCTGACAGAATTGAACAGTCTTCATTTAACATTCACAGGCATGATGGTCTCAGAACAGTCCTGCCACCCTCCTATGACTGCATTTTATATTATTTCAGTTTAAAAGGGTAGCATTTATAAATCCAGTATTTCTATTTCTTTAAATGGTCATTGTTAAATCCACCTCAGAAATCATTTCAGGTTATCTCCAGAAGGATTTTGTTCATCTTGCTGTAACTTTTGGTTCCGGTACAGAGTGAAAAAGTCCAAGCACTTCACAAGCCATAAACCAAACATTTTCTTTAAATTAGCCATCTTGTGTTCTACTATCAAATATTGTGCAACTGATATGTAAACAAGAAAGATTTTCCCACACAGGAGCTCTTACTAATTAACTTCAAAGTCTAACTTGATTTCACAAAGCCTTAGCATTTATAAAAGTTTTACACAAACAATTCTGAAATTGCCTCCTTGCTGTATTGAAAAGAAATTACAAAAAATAAAGATCTTATAAAGCTGGAAAAATGTGATGCTGTTTCTTTTTAAATGGATTGAAGAGAATTCCACACAGCTACTAGTAGACTTGTAATTTCCAAGGTTTTTCAATCTTAAAGGAGCAAAGAGAAAGGTAAAACTTCAAAGTGATGAAAAGGATGAGGTTTGTAGAATCTGGAGTCATGAAAGGCTGAATTTATGGCTCAAAGCATGATGGAACCCACAACTTCCAGCAATTGTAGTTGGTTGCAAAAACTATGGTTTCTATTGTCTACTCACAAAAACCAACTGTCTGAAGTACATATGGGCAATCTCCAGATCTCTGTTTCTGCCAGAGAAAGTTTTGGCAATTTGGACCTCACTTGCAGCTACCTATTTCAGCCATAATTCCCTCACAAGCATTGGTTCTCATGCCTCACCAGAAGCGTTCTCCGAACAATCTTTAAGTAAAGTAATATTATGTTTCTTACTAATACAAATGATGTATGTATATATGAATGAGAGTTGGAGAAGGGGGTGGAAACTACATCCTTGTAAGATTCAAATATAAGTTAAATATGATAAACTGTTGGTAGGGTGGGAAAGAAAAACACCATGCCAGAAAATCTACAGCAGTTCTGCTGGTAATAGAGTGAAGCTCGTCCATCTTGGTTCTGAAATGTAAAGAACTAAAACTAGGAGCAATAATGTGTCCTGCCCCTCCAATGATAAATTACATTCACTCAGGCACCATAGCAATAGGAATATTATGTGGAGAAAGGTTATGAATGGATAAAAATAGTTAAGTTTGATTAAAAGATTTGATTCTCTGTTCTTCTAGGTTGATTTTCTATGCATTCTTAATACCTCCAATTAGAATGTGGATTTTTATCTTAAATGTTTACATTAAGATTGCATTAATCAGCTGTGAATATCTCTAAGCAATCTGCATTAACTTGAGAATTACGTTAAAAGAATAGATTAATTACCGTATGTTGGACTTTTGAATCAATCTTGTTGTTGATATCCCCATGAGGGACATAGATCCTAAACTGGTTTATTAAAGTCAGTTGGCCCAAGACTAATATAAGGGTCAAATTAAATAAAGTTCAAGATATGTGTGACTAGCATCTCTAGTTTAAGCATTTTCTAGAAGCAATCATGGGGATACTGGACTGGTTTAGAAATACAGAACTGTGAAGAGTTTTAATTTTGTATTTTTTCTAAACGTAAGTCACTTTTTCCCTGTTGTTCGAGAAGTTGAAAAAACATAAAAGAAAAAGTACCTGCAATCCCGTACTGGATTTTTGGTTGACAATCTGACTGGAATATGACAGTCGTTCATTTCTGGAGCGCTCAGAGTCAAATAGCCATTTTGATTGGTGATAGAGACCAATACTAGTCGAGGCTCTTGTCGAGCAGTCACCATGTGTCCATCTTCCTTTATCACAAGCCAACATCTAAGTTAAAAACGTATCAAAATATTCTAAATACTGAAAGTCAATCCAACCTTTCAAAAGGTAACTTATGCTAAAATGTGAACAGTAGACTGTAGAGTACTAATTTAGCATTAATTTTCATTCTATTTCCAATGAATGAATGAAAAAGTTCTACTTTAAGGACTCAGGTGACTTTATTTATTTATTTATGGATATACATCAATATCATTATATGAACAGGAGACATCTGGATATCATTCATTTAAATATAAATAATAATATTAATACTTGTTACATTAATCATACTTACGTAATTGTGGTGTTATTATACATATTTATATTAGAGTGTGTTCCTTCATTGTTTAGTTGTTCAGTGTTTTTGTGTACCATTCTAATAACAATCACAATATTATTTGAACGTACATAGTGATACCATCTTTCAACATCTAAACTTTACATCTAGCTATTATTTTTGGTATATTATATAAAAATATGTATAATATTTCCCCTTGATCTTGTTTCTGCCTCTATTCTAGCTCTCAATAAAGCCAATCTTATATTAAACAGCATTCCCTTTCTAACCATAATCTCTCACTTGCTTTACTATTTAAATTCTTATTCGATTTTTGACTTGCCTCCCAAACTCCTCCCTTGAATCTTTGTCTCTATCTACATCTTTCCTATTTAACCCAAATATTTCTTCCATGTCTACTATCTTTTGCTGCCATACCTCCGGAGCATCTGCCCAAGCCCCTATCTTCTCTTCAAATAATCTTCCTTTTTATCCAATCTCAATATATATTGTCCCTTATTTGATTCATAAGTCTTTATTGTCTTTTCTTTCTTTTTTATTTGCTGATTTATCTGTTCTGTCTTTTCCTCTGGTCTTTCTATTATCTCCTCTATTTCCTGTGTTTTATGCTCTTTATTCATTGTCCCTTGTTGAACATTTTTGATTTCCCCACAATGTCATACATTAAGTCTTTTATCTCCCTGTGGTTCTTTATCAACATATCGTAAGTACTTTGGAGCATCAACACCGTTTGTTTTTGAAATCCACTCATCTCCCACTGATGCAACATCTAATCTTATTTTGATAGGCCCAAATATTGCTTAATAGCCTGTCAGTAGTCTGTCACTGCCCCAAAGTCTCAATTGTCTATGACCTCAGAAAGCCATCTTAGAAATTGTTTACTCAATCCTAGTGTTGCTCCTCAGGGGAATGCAATAATTATAGTTCTTTGTGTCCCACAGTTAGTCAATTAGTTCCATTTAGGTAATCCAGGAAGATTTCTAAATGTCTCCTTAAATCCACTCTGTAAATTCAGTCATAGATCCTGGCATTTAAAAGTTGCTTTCTTTAGATGTCTTCCATAATCTCACAGTTAAACCCGCAATAACCATGAAGTAGACAGTTATAGAACAGTAGATAGCACAACAGTCCTCCAGGTGTTATTTATTTCCACTTTTTTTCCTTTGTCTTATTAGTACTTCCCAAGGTTGTAGGAGTTGAGTATATATTCCATTCAGCAGTAGTTGGTGCCTTCAGTTTAAATTTCAGCGTTGCACAAAATCTGACAGATATTTAGTTCCTTTTTTCCCAAATAGTCAATAGTCAGACAAATAATTCCAGCATTTAAAATGCCTTACCAAAATATTGCTCATAAAAGTTAAAAATCCAATATTTCTATATTTTAAAGATTTTGCGGTTTCCCTTTAGTTCCTTTTTTTTGGGGTCTATAATTTCTCTAATTATTCACCGCTTTGACAAGCATTTTAAAGAGTCTCTTTTCCATGGTTTATTTTCTTTAGTGTTAGATTCTAGGTAAAAAAATAATCACTTCACCCAGTTCCAATCACTGTTCATCTACACAGCTCCAGCACATTCTTTGTTTCTTCGGCTGCCCCAGCTTCATGGCAGCCATAATGGCTTCCTCTCCTTTTTGTCGTTGGATGGGGGAGAATACCTGGGTCCAGCTGGAGAGCTGCTGCTCTCTGTGACCTGCAGGGTGCCCCTCCTTTCTTTGTCACCCCTACAGGGTGACTTTAGACCCCTACAGGGTCCTCCAACGAGGAGGATTCAGCGCAAGTTCACGGACCCCCACTCCTCACATCTGATCTCGCCACAACATCAAACCAGAAGACTCAGGTGACTTTGATTTATTCTGAACTCTATGAAAAAACAGTGTACATACAATTGCTTACCACCAGAGACATATTAGATAGGTGAGAAAAGAGCATATCTTAAGATAAGACTGGCACTAGTAGCCTAGTAGGATTTTCTGGTTCTTCCCACTCATGACTTATGGGTCGCTTTTCAGCAATGTTCTACAGTTCTGAGGGAGAAGCAGATGAAAAAAGGAACAACCAAGATCTAGCTCTACCCACAATGTCATTTTGACCTCTCAACCCTCTAAAAATGTCTAAAAATACACTTTAAAAGTGTAAATTGCACACTTTTGCTTTTAAGAGAAAAAAGGCTCTTAACTAGGTCTTTTGGAAGCTTATCCAGAGAGTAACTGTCTGCTAGGAAATGGATGACAGCAAAATGAAAAAGAAGAAAATCCATCTAGCAGAGCATTTGTGTCAGTAAGTAAGAAAAGGGGAAAGAAAATCCTGGACAAACATAAGAAGCTGGCATTGCAATTAAGCAGTCAAAAATTATATCCTTATCTTTGTTTGGATTGAAAATAATAAACTTGGTTGAATTTCTACAAGACAACCCACAGTTTTCTATTATCTTTGTTCTGTTAATTGCAAGAGGCTTAACATCAAGAGGGGAAAGGAATGAGAGGAAATTGAATGCAACTTTCCAGAAATAATTTTGATTTTTGTATGTGCATTTTCATGCTATTTTTTAAAAATCTGTACCTGTACATGCATTGACATCTGCAATGTTTGAAGCCATTGAACTATCATAATTTAATCCTGACAAATGGGTAAGGTACCGTATATTATGGAGTATCCTTATTCACCATATCAGAATCAAAAAATCCACACTCAAATCATAAAAAGGGGGCATTTAAGCTATTAAACCCAACCCCCCCTGCTTTCTGCAAAAATCTACAATTCATTAGTCTACAGCAAGCTATGTATAGATTCACATCACATAACAGGATAATTCCCTTATAGTTACTCTTAATTTGAAGTACAGAAGCATTCATTGCAATAGTAAAAACTATTATTCTAATATTATTTTAATTCTGATTCAATGTTCTTTCATCTAAAGCTTTTCTGAGATGATCACTATGTCTCAGCCACATGTAAGTTATTGATATCTAAACATAACTAATTTCCACTTATACACTTATCAAGTATTTCTATGATTACATATTTTTAAGTTCTTCCAAACAATTGAGAGGCATTTCAAAGACTCAGTCAAAATGGCCTGGGGAGGAGGTGTTGTCTGTTTGTTTTCAAGTAGCAGTTCTTGTGCACACAAACTGGAAGTGCAGTCAAAACATGTTCTCACTTTACCTATGCAAACCAGCTTCAGCCTTACCAAAATAAACTAGTAGCCTGGTTTAGTGTCACAAACATTAGGGACCACTATAGTAAACTTTTAATCTTAAAATGCAACTATCTCATTTTTTTTTCTTGCTTAGCAGCCATATCCCCATTGAAATCACTAGTTTTATTTGGGGAGGAGGGGTGTCGCACAAATTCATGTATCGTTTTAGGAAATCACAGTATACAAAGTTTGAGGGTTCATTTTAATTGATTTTTGTTTACCTGGTAAGGAAAGGAAAATATGAAGGGGCAGGAAAATATTGAGAAGTCACCAAGGAAAGAGGCTTGTCTAAAATTGCCAATTTTATCCCAACAAATAAAAGCCCTGCCTGCTGGAAGAACCATTAATTAATGCACAAACGCACACCAAGAAAAGGAGAGAAATATATGGGTCACTTCAAACCTGATGGCTTGATTTTGGATTAATACCTTACTAAAAATCCAGTCTCTGAGGTTTCGAAACCGGGGGTTGCGACTTCATGTGTTGCCTAATGCAGCCAGTTCTGCGAACGTGATCCGAAATTCAGAGCAGTTACACCAAGTGTTGGTAACGCCAGGAGCTTGCTTGAAACAACGCCGCGTTAGGCAGTAAGAGCTGCTCCTTTCCCAGCCAAAACGACAGACGTGGGCACATTTATCTCGCGCCCCCATCATCCCCACCCGACCTTCGCACCCTTACCTGTCGCGCAGGTCTCCGTCCCGGAGCCCCAACTTCGTTACTTCGGCCTGCTGCACGGCTATGCCCTTGCAAGACTTGATCGGGTAGATGAAAAGCCCGGACACCGTGCCCACCTGCTTCAACCGCAACGGCCTTCGCCGGTCCCTCCATCGCCAGTACCAAGCCGCGGCCATTCCCAGCGTAACCAGCACAGCCAGAGTGGCGGAGGCGGAAAGCGGGCTCAGCCCGAACTTCGTCAGCGAAAACGAACGGGAGCCCGTCATGGCGACGACGCCAGCAGAACCGTGCAGAAACAGCGCCGTAGCGGGGGCGGGAGATTTTGAGAGCGTTTGGGACAGGCGGAGCCACCCGTCCCTTCAATCCTCCAGAGGCCGGAGAGCGGGGCTGGAGCTCGGCCGAAGAAGCCTATAGGGCGAGCAGAGAGGCTGGGCTTACTTAGCGGCTGGGGTTCTTGTTGCGCTTTGGCTGGCCGGGCCCGGAGCACACTTGGGGTTTTAAGGCATGTGGTATCTAAAGCCAACCTCAGAACGCCTGGAGTTTATTAGAAGGCCGGCTAGGACCGCGTTAAACACAGTATTGTACACCAGAATTTAAAATGAGAACAGTTGACTGCAAATGGATGGCTGAATTTCTAATGAGTTCAAAGAAACTCGTGAAAATGACCTTCAAGGTCTCTTCCAACTTTGTTATTCTGCATGAAAACTTGACAGGTTGGTTTTGATCCCTCCAGCTGCCTTCATATCCGTAATCAGATATGTTCAGGCAATGTGCACCTGGGGAATCTCAAAAGTAGCCATAAAAGCAACCTAGATCAGAGTCCAGGCCCGGTGAGCATTTTCTCATGTAAACACCAAATTATATGACACCTAATCTAGGTATTTTTTCCACAACTGGTCTAAAGCATTCTGGACAGATGCAAAAAAAACAAAAACAAAACCATGCTTTCTGGATTGTTAATCTCTTTTGTGGCTCAGTAACCAAATGAAT